>CM050173.1:86160032-86370032 GCA_027410445.1 Discoglossus pictus | reverse complement strand
GCCACATGAGCCTGAGAAGGTTTTGAGTGCCAGTCCAGAGGCGCTGGAGTTTTTGTCCAGTGTGGGTAAGTAATTATGCACTTTCACCACTACAGGGAAAAATGATAAGGTCATCAGGAAAATAAATAAGCTTGTAATATTCACCCGGCAGTCAGCATTTCTGACCCACCTACTAAGGACAGACAGTATCTTTTGCTAACAGAAGATCATTGGCAATTTTTGTTGAGTACCCACTGGATCTCTGAATCTTTTTTGTGTGCAAAAATTAGAATGGGCCTGCTCAGATCCCAAGATAATTTAGTCTCTGGGGTTAGAGCATGCCCAGTCCTTTGTTCTGCATATGAAGAAAATAGATTCAAAGCCATTGTCAAAAGGTATACAAACAGGTGGATCAGAAAGACTAACTGGTAAAAAAACTGCAAACATCATTAACATTCAGTTGATCTAGTACTTGTTATTAACTTAACATTTAAATTATACCATATTTATATAAATATATTTTTTTTGTTTTTTTAGGACAGATTGGAGTGTTTGTAAATAAGTAACTGGATGGATAAGTTTGAAATATTTTTGATTATGAAGCGTGTGGTCTTTTATTTCCCAACAGGTCTAGAAGAGCTGGATCTTTGCGCGTTCACAGAGTCCTTAGTAACAGTAACAGATACCGGCAAGGAGTTGGGGTCACTTACAGTCAATGTGCAGCCAGCTCACTATGAAGTGGAAGGAGTTGAGGAACAGAAATGTTTTCTTGTTCACGCTACCAGTCAGGGCACCGTCGATGACATCCCCTGCGGAACCTCCATATTTGGTTAGGATTTATGCATTATCCCTATAAATACAGAGCTGGCAATAAGCAGTAGTTTTAGCAGACTATTTTTCTTGTATATTTAGAAGTGGAGAGGAAAGAAGGGGACTTGGACAAGATTTAGACAAGCATATACAGCCTTATTAAATTGTGATTCGGTAAATTTAAAAGCACATAGCATATTTTATTTACAGAAGTTTTTAGTTAGTGAAGACCTTGCTTTTGGATAGAAGTTCACTAACTAAAATCTTCTGTAAAAAAAATATGCTGTGTGCTCAAATAGAGCCCTTTTAAATTTACTGAATCACAATTTAATAAGGCTGTTAGTGTTTGAAGGCACCCCGTTCCACTCACACTGGGTCGGTATTACTTATCTGGCGCCCACAAACTACTTAGTTTCTTCTGAATTTCCTGAGCTCATGTGCATCTCTGTTTCTCTACCACCTTTTTTCACATATATTTAAAAAAAAAAAAACTTTAAATAGATCATGTTGCTTATTCATATGGGGCAGAAATGAACATATGTGTGAGATTGTTTATTCATGTGTGAAATAAATGTATGCAAAATGTGTTATATATTATATATGGATGGAATCATCTAATAATGAATCCTAGAATCCACATGCACCTCCTCCCCCACCGCCAGACCAAGAACATCCTCATAGCACCTAGTTAGAGGAGGCAGAGGGTGTAAGTGTGAAACATAAATATGTAAATGAGGTGCCCCTCTTAATGAGCTGTCCCGAGGCACCCACAAGCTCAGACACAGACAGTTCTGTAGCTAACCTATCATATCTTATACATGAAGGATTAATCTCACAATGTCTTATGTTGTTATTTTATTACATACTTCTTAAATGATGGTTCTTTAAGAGGATACAGCAGTGCCTCAGTTACAGTAAGCTTAAACTATTTCCATTTTTTGTTTCTGCCCTTTGTTTGCATTTCTAATTCAAACCTTTCTATTCTAGCTTATATCTCACATAATCTTGAAACACTGGAACAGCACCATCATGAGTATTTAAAGGTACAGATACATTTATCTTTTTTTATGTATCATTAGACTGTTTTATCTTGTATAAGTATCAAAATACTGTTACATATGGCACATAAATGCTTCTCCCGCATACACATATTTTCTCCATATTGTGTTCATTTCACAATCCACCCAAAAACTGAGCATTATATAGCATATAAGGTTGTCTATTATAATCATCCATATCACTTATTGCCCATCACAGATGAAAGGATATTCAATGGATAAGAAGATCCACATGATTCAAAAAGGTGATAAGCTCATTGTCAACAAAATTATTACAACAGGAGAGGTAAGAAAACATACTTGTTTGGGGTATTAATCAAGTAACTTTTATTTCCAATGTAATGAACTATGCATTGTTTTATTTAAACATTATACTCAAAATTATAATGATCTGATAATTATATTCATGGAAACACATCGGCAACAATAGATGCGGCTACGGTGCAGCTGTCCTGCAAGCATCGTCCCTCAGATTTAAGAGTTTGCCACCCATTATAACCTTAATGGCACTAACCAGATGTGATCAGATTTTAAGTATGACATTTTAAAAGTGAAGCTTTTGAATATAATTTTTTTTAGCCGTATTTCTGGTTACTCTTAAGTAGTATGAAAAACTGGCTATATGTTGTGTTATCCATTTTTTTCTAAGGTGAATCAATCCTGCAAATGCAAATGATCAGTTCATGCATAATAATTAGCTGCTTTGATATGCTAATAAGTAGTACAGTCTGCTTGTCTCTCTCTGTAGTGGGCAAAATGACTCTGTAGTGGGCAAAATAAAGACCCCCAATGTTACCTGGCAGTTAAAACCCTCTCCCACCCTTATCAAGCATCTCGGGTGCACATTAGCATACTGAGCCACACATTAGCATACTGAGCTGCACATTATTATATAGTAGCAAGAAAATCAATTAAAAATATTTCAGAAATGTTTTACCGTACAGAAAAACTGCTAGTACAATGTGTAGCGAGTTTTTAATGCTCTTTAAAATGAAATCAACTCCAGAGTGGAGCTCTATACTGTTAAAGTGGAAGGTGCCATGCAGTCTGTGTGTTTTTCGTTGGGAAACAATCCTGATTATAAAAAGTCATCAGTCTGAGCCATATGTTATTGAGCAATACTCAGTCTGTTATGCTCTTGTTGTTGTTTAGTTATTCTCCGTAACGCTATGGAGGGCAGCATTCCAGGCAAATCTGTGAGCCACTGCCCCCTCTGAAATCTATCAAGCTCATATTCAGTGACCTCATCTATCCATCTCTGATTCTGCTATCCCCTTCTTTGTGTGCCTTCAATCTTCTTTCCCAGGATAGGATCCCAGGGGATCCTGTCATCTCATGATGGGGTCAAATTATGTAAGCCTTAACCTCATGATCAAACTTTCCAGTGAACAGTGTGTCTTCATTTCCGGTAGTATTGATTGATTGGATCTTCCTGCAGCTCAACTCTGAGCAATTTTCTCTAACACAACAATTTGAAGGTGTCAAATCAACAGTGCTCCGCCATCTTTATGGTCCAGCTCTCACATCCGTATGTTACTACTGAGAATACCAGAGTTATTACTATGGAGACCTTTGTTGGTAGTGTAATATCTTTGCTGGTTAATAGCTTGTTTTTCCTCATCTGTTAGTAAGATAAATAACTTCACACAATGCTTTCAACAATACAACTTTCTGGGTGAACTTACTTATAATATTGCATTTATAACCTCAGGTCGGAGGTCCAGTCTGATTAATCCTGTGCTATTATACTACATAATTAAAACTATTCATAAAGTTAACTCCATTTTCTCCAAGAGTTCCTTAGAGTCCTCAAGAATATGAAGGGGAAGAAAGCAGATTGATCATATGATACCAGATACATGTGTAAAATGTGAATTATTACTTATAGGAGTCACCAGAGGGCAGTAAAGGATTATTTGGAAGGTTTCAGTGAGTAAAGACAGAGCATTTAAAGGGATACAGAAATATTCTGGATTTTTTATTATTATTATTATCATTTATTTGTAACAAGCCAACATATAAGTACAAGGCAAAAACAATTTTAACACATTGCAAAGAATGGAGGTCCCTGTCTTTGAGCTTAAAATCAAACAGACAGAGTGCTTACAATAAAGCACCAACACAAGACTGAAAACTCACAAGCTTTAGACTTAAAGGATTTTACTAGTTATATAATATCCCTGTGTATCTATTTACTTTTATTTATTTATATTATTAAGAAGAGCTTATAAGTTCTATATTTACTGCCCAAAAACAAACAAATAGTCTCTATATGGGTCTACCTACTGCAGGATATGCAGATACAGACTACCAGCCTCATTCTATTGCTGCGATTTAGAGATCCAGGCTTGCAAGTAGACGTCACAAGCTACTTTGCTATTCAATTGCCTTCCGTTTGCAGGCTCCAATCAGATTACTTGCTGCGAGTTGCGATCCATTGCAATTCGTTAAATCACAAGTTACTTCCCTCCAAGCCTTTGACGCTAAAATCACAAATCAATATTCAATTGCTCCGATTTCCACTCCGTCAAGCCGGCAAATGGCAAAAATCGAAACACAGGTTACTGGGACCAAGGAGGTCTCGCAAAGGGCTTACTGACAAATCAGAGCACTTTGAAAGCAAATATTAAATCAATACAGCACTGTAAATGATGGGGAACAAAATGGGTGACATTAAAATCAAAAGCACAACATTCTCAAGCTCGCACATCGCCAAATTAAAATACTTTATTTCATGTTTATTTTCCATCCAAAGTCCTAGAGGCTTCAACCTCCAAGCCCGTAGGACTTTGGAATCCAACCTCCATATTTCATTGAAGTCCTATGGGCTTGAATAACGAGTTACGGGCTTGGAGGTCATTCAAGCCTGTAGGACTTTGGATGGAAATTAAACATGAATCAAAGTATTATATTTTGGCGATGTGCAAATTTGAGAATGTTTTAATCCTAATGTCACCCATTGGGTTCTCATCATTTACAGTGCTGGATTGACTTTATATTTGCTTTTAAAGTTCTCCGATTTTTCGGGCTTGAACAACGCTTTACGGGCTCGTGTCCACGATCATGTTCAAGCCTGCAAATGCTACTGTCGAGAGCATGGTTTACGATTCTCGCTACCGACGCCTAACTTGCGGGCCTGGCCAATTGAAAAGCAGAGTCAAAGTAGACCTACTGGAGCCCGCAGCTCCATCACAGAAAATCAACTACTTGCGATCGAGTGCGGTGTAGTTTCCTAGCCTATCAGGAAGAGATTGGTTAATATGAGACCCTGCAGTCAGTAGTAAAGAGTCTGTGTCTTTGTGAGCTGCAGTAGCCAGACACATACAGGGACTATTTGTTTGATCTTAGGTAGTAAAAACAGAGGTTATAAGCATTTCTTAATAAAGTGCATAAAAGTAAATAGATACAGATAGGAATATCTAGAAACCTTCCATATCTCTTTAATCTCTTACTAATAAAATAATATTTCCATATGCAAGTGAACAGTTAGGTAGTTTATTTTAATATTAAAAACAGGGAACCTTCCATATCCCTTTAATATTCAGAAGACCTTAATTGGCAGAATATAATTATCACGAGCATAGAACACCATGGTTTGCTGAACAATAAAAAAATATTTATTTATTTATTATGACTTATATTCATTGAATAGCATACAGGCTATATCATAACTGAAAGCTAATTTTATTTATTTGCTCCATGTATAATCTCAAGAATTTGTTTTGTACCCCAGATCACTGTTTATTTATTAAAGGATCATTGCTTAATAATATGTAAATGGTGTCACTCAGTCTTGTCTGACTCTCTGTGACCTCATGGACCATGCTGATCCACTTGGTTTTCATGGCAGAGATACCGGAGTGGGTTGCCAGTTCCTTCCCTGGTGGGCCACAGCATATAGCTCCTGGTATTCCCAGGTGGTCTCCCATCTGAGTACTGACCAGGGTTCCCTGGCTGGATTTGAACCCAGGATTCTGGGTGAAAGCACCTGCATCCTATCCACTGGGCCACCAGGGAACCCTAATAATATGTACTTTTACTGAAAAGATATATTAATAAAAAACACAATTGCAGGGTGATTCTTGCTTTCAAACTTCACATTTCAAAAAAATGTTTTAATAAATATATTTAACTATTATTAATCAAAAATATGTATGCAGCTCACATAGGATAGTGTATTCTAGAGCATGTTCCAGATAACAGCAACAGGGTTTTGTTGCATGAGAATCAAGTGACCTGAAGATATACCAAACCAGCAATCATACCATGTATCTTGCAGCAAGATCCCCACAATAAACCTATTGCGACCAATATATTATAGCAAAAAGCTGCAATTGTGTCAAAACATGTGCCTTGTATCACACACAAAAAAAATCACATTTGCTTTCCCACTTTTGATCAACAGCACATACATCCAAAAAACAAATTCATTCTTTGAAAATAAAGTTTGGAGACTGAAGGTCTGAAGAAATCATATGAGACGAAACACTTAGGCGGCGGTATTGGAGCTTGTAAGCAGGTCTTGGAGTTGGATACCCCATTGGGATTATTGTTCCAACTGCCCACAAAAGGTTAAGTGTCATCGAGGAAAAGAAGGCGCAGACACTTCCTTCCCCAATTACAGACCACGGGACATTTTTGTTTACACACACAAAAACGTGCATATAAATGTACTACTAAATGTTAATTGGATGTGCATTTGTTTTGATATATACATATTTTTATAAAAATACTACACTTGGAGCTTTTTGTGTCTCTTTTACTCTATATTTCATGATCATCATCTAGTGAAGGAGATTGATCGATAACAGAAACAAAGAAAGAAGGAGAAATTCAAAGAAACTAAAGCATAAAAAGGACTTTTAGGTCATTTTGTTATTTTTTATACTTTTTTTGTATTTGTGTGCAATTGATCATAAATTTGGAATTCAAAAGCACTTCACCCTTTCTCATATTCATGATGGAGGGTGATTGACAAATGTTGCAAAAAATATATATTTAGAGCACACCCAAAAATTGAGAGTTTATTCACCTTATTAATTTGAAAATATGTTTAGTTCCTTAAATATATTTAGTATATTTTAGTAAATATTATGTTGATGATCTACCTTCCTCCAACAGAAAGTACTGAAAGATTCTATGTCCCATGACTTATCTTCGCTGACCGGGCTGGTTTCGGAAGCTTCCAACTTGCTGATTATGCGCCTCTTGGCTCGAAGGAAAATCCCACAAGAAATGGTGTTTCTGACCTTTGATTCCGAGACAAACTTATCTACATCTACCTACGTAAGTGAAAAGATGCTGACTATAAATATGAATCACTAATGATAGAATACTAAGGATATTTGATACCTAAAATGTAAATGACTCCAGCCTATTTATAATCGATTTTGTTGTGAATGCATAAGGTAACAAACATGCATATACAGCTGGAGCTAATGTATTGGGGGCCCTCCTCTGGGGGGTCCCCAGTACAGTCTAATTTTATTAATGCTATGTTGGCCGTTAAAATTGTAAACTGCGTGCCTCTTGAGCATCGTGAAAGTGCTACGGGTTTCGGCGGTGATCGCGGCCATCGAGATGAGCGCCTTCTGTGCTCATGTCTAGGCTATTTTAAAGTCCTGCGGGCCTCAAGATGAGCGCTCATCATGAGCCCTGCAATGAGCACCTTCGTAAGATCCACAATTATTATATGTGATTTGGAGTGGAAGTGTTAGATAATCAAACTTAAAGTACCACTGTATTGTCGTAAAAAATGGGAGCTAAATCTATTTTTTAGAAATATTTGATCTATCTGTCTATCTATCTATCTATCTATCTATCTATCTATCTATCCAGGATATCTCCCTCTTTCTAATTCGCCTTATTAAGGGTCAACTCTCACATTGGGGCTTGATAAGGAGGTTATTAAGACTTTAACAATCAAATGTCTTTATGACCATTATCAGTTATCCATCTGGGCATGATCTTCTTTATCACCCCTCACTGTGACCATTAATTAATGGCCCTTGATACGGACACATTGAGAGAGGGAGGTCCTGTATAGATAAATACCTGAGTTTGAAATTGAGCTTGAACATTAAACTAACACTTCCACTCAGAATTTAAAAAAAAAACAATTGTTATTATATTTATTTTTTGTGTACTTTCCATTTCTTCAATAATATACAGTGTCACTTTAAGAGGATTGCCCTTTAAACAGTGCAATAACATGATGTGCAGGAGTCCCAGAATGTAGTTGTTTTCCTACATTTCCATGAATATCTTCTCTTTTTTTGACAACTAGAAGGAACTTGGGATGTGCACACAACTTATTGGAAAAGAACCTATGGAAGTTTATGGCATAGAAAGAACTATCCAATCGGAAGATATTCCCACTGCATGGCAGTGCTACTTCCTGAAAGACGGGTAACGTTAGGTCCAGTATATTTTATAAATATCATGAGAAATATGTGCTAATATTTTTTGTGAAGATAAAGTTATATTTTCTTTTTCCTCATCGGCCTAATTTGGTGTTAGATTTTTACTATAACATATTACATGTATTTTTTGTTATTTTTGTTGATTCTATGAAAACAAAGAAACATTACAGAATCCCTTATTTAATATAAATGAACTTAAGTATTTGTGTATAATTTTCTTTTCTATTACCATGTTTTTTCTCAGGCATTTGGCCAGTCGGGTCCAGGTTGGGTCTCCCATTTCCATGAAGCTCACACAATTACCCACAATAGTTCAGCCAGGTGAGGGGCATCTTAACATTTCCCAGTGTGTTTAATATGTATGTATACTTCTACAAGCACTCTATCTATTTATCTCGCAGTAACATGGCAATCGCCATTCACACCGTGAGGGAATTCCCCATATATATCCATGGTCTGTACGGTTGTGACATTTTCTCAATCAGAGAATGAACTAGCCTTAATAGATGAGTTCTATGGACATGACAACCCACTCTGAGAGCATAGTGGATTGTCATGTCCATACACAGGGAGAAATATCCGATAGTAATATCCTATAGTATAGCAGTCTGGTCTCAGACCCGAAATACCTGGCAATTCTACCCTGAACAGAGAAACAGCAAACTCAAGTAGTACGTTGCCAGCTACACCCCACTGATGAGGCCCAACTGAGTCTGAAACGTATGTCTGGCGTTTCCTATTTCTCATTAATCCAAGCTTTCTAAACTGAAACATAATATCTTTTTTTAATTATTTTTAGATGAAGCTGACCCTAAACCTGTGTTTGAAAAGGAGCACCTGGATTGGCAGGAGGATATGCAGTTATATTCAGAGTTTCTGGACAGAAAGGTAAATTTTACCCTCTGCAGTGAGGCGTAAACGAATAGATCAGGTCACAAAAAATATTATAATCCAATGATCAAACATCAGAGCTTTATTAAATAAATGCAAGTTTTATTTTGCAGTTGCAGACATTCACTAAAAGTTATTATTATCATTTACCAGGTGTGGATGCAAATATCATACCACTTTAGAGCCAGAAACATTTTATGGGAGCCAGAGAGAGTGGCTTCTAGGAGCCAGAAAGGAAGCTGTTCATAGAAATGCATTATTTTTTGGAACAAAATCAGAAGAACACATTTTAGGAGGCCATGCTCTAGGCTCCCTGGAAATAATAATAATAGTAGTGATACTTATAATTAATTATTATTTTTACTAGAGACTTACCCGTAAATAAAATGACGGCAATATAATTTTAAGCTGGCAATGCTGTTTGCCACACAATGCGAGGCTATGCCCCTCTGAGCACCTTCAGCCCTCATTGTGAGCCCCGAGCTGTGAGCCTCGCGCTGAGCGCCTTTGGCGTTCATTGCGAGCCTTTCCCCCCGTGTAGTTTAGGGTCCTCGCAATGAGTTTTACTGACTTGGGTTAGGTGTTACTGCCTTTGGTTAAGTCTTATTGCCTTGAGTTAAGTGTTACTGCCTTGAGTTAAGTGTTACTGCTTTGGGGTAAATGTTACTGGCTTCATGCTCTTTTTTTACTGCCTTCCGCCTTGTTTTCATCCAGTTACGTTTTTTCAGCCAACATTTTTTTTTTCTCGCTTAGGTGATTTTAGATTTTGTATAAATGTCTAATATGCCTCAAATTAACTTGCAACCTCACTCACAGGCTCCCTGGCTGTCCCCCTGTGCTGTGTGTAAGTTAGTTTGAGACATTTATTTATTTATTTTTGTCGTATTTTGAGTTTTGCGATTCATCAGTTAAATTCATAATTTTTGAGTGATCCCCAATTATTGCGGGGGATTCCCAATTTTTTCTAAAGTCCTAGGAGCCTCGTGATGAGCGCCTGTGTACCTCACTTTGCACGGCGGGGCTCGCTATGCGATAATGACAACTGGCAGATTGACAACTATTATAGTTGATGCCAGGTATAGCATTAAAGAAGATAACATCGAATACTATACAGATCTGCTGTATTAAACATTAGTTTTTAGATATGTATGTTGCAAGAGTGAGAATATCTTTACTGCAGTTGGATATCCATATCTTCCATACAAAAGTCTCATCAGTGAGATTTATCAGTATTATAAGTCACATTTCCCAAAAAGGGTCTTTAGATCCCACTGTGACCCTCTCTCTCTTCTTTTCTCTCCCATTTGCCTTCCTCCCTCTCCTTTCCCTTTTTCTCTCCACTGTCTTATTCTCTTATCTCTCCCTCTCTCTTTTCTGCCTCCCCCTACTCCCTCCTCTCCTTCTCTCTCTCATCTGCTTTCTCCTCTCATCCCCCACTCCCCTCTTACTCCTTTGTCTTCTTTCTCCTTTGTCTCTCTTTTCTCTCCCTATCTGTTTGGCTCTCTCTTTTTTCTGCCTCCCATCCTCCCTCTATCCTTCTCTCTCTTATTCTTGTCTTCTTTTTTCCTCTCTCTTTTCTCTCTCTATCTCGTATGTCTTTTCTCTATACTGCTCTTTCTTTCTTTCTCTCTCTTCATTTCTTCTTATTACATCTCTGCTCCCTCATTTTCTCTCTCTTCCTCCCTCTCTTTCTTCTTTTCTCTCCCACTTCAAATCTTTATTTTCACTTAATTTGCATTTTCAGATAACTTTCTTGCCTCTCCCCTCTCACCCTCTTTCACTTCTCTCCTATTAAACTCCAACTTCCTCTATGGCCGGACTGTACCCAGAAACATTTGATTTACTTCCTAAACTTTTGATTTCTACATAAACATTTTTTCATTGGTGTAATATTTTTATACGAAAGTTTCTAAATACTACTGATACTAGTAACTTGACTACCATAAATGACTGTATCATATGTTATGCTCAGTTGTCTGTTCTATTTCTCTCCGTGTGCCCTTTCTCTCTCTGGTTACCCGCTGCTTCTCTTTCTGTGCGCCCTTTCTGTGTGTGCGCACTCTCTCCCTCTCTCCATTTTCTCTCTCCTCTCTCTCCCACTCCCTCTTCTATCTTGCTCTCTCTGCCTCCCCTCCCTCTCCCTGCTTCCCTCCCTTTATCTCTGACTCCTCTCTCTCCTGCTTCCTCTGTCTCTCCCTCCCTATCTCTCTTTCTATCCCTCTTTCACTCACTCTATCCCTCTCTCCCCCCCACCTCTATCCTTCTCTCCCCTACCTCTCTCTCTCTCTCTGCCTACTATCCCTCTGACTTGTCTCTCTCTCCCCCTCCCCAGTCACCCAACTCCACCACGCATGGCAAGTTACACGATTCCCCACAATTTAGGGCAATCTGCTTGTGATTAAGGATTGTACAGACAGGCCAAATTGTTACACACAACATTATTTTGAACTTACATTACGTTGTATGTAGTATTTATAAAGCTGATGAATACATCTATCAGAATAAAAATGGGCAATCAAGTGATGGACGTTTGACACAGTAAGATTGGAAAACACCCACCAGTACAAATACCCCATGCACAGAAATGTTTCTTGATGGCAGATTTGTTTCTCACTCATTTGCTTCTGTTGCAGGAGGACCTTCTCTCATCACATAAAACATATCTCATGCAACACCCAGAGATGAACGTGCTCCTGGCGGATTTCATGCAGTTCTTAATTCTTCGGAAGCCAGAGGATATCATCTCTTTTGCTGCTGACTTTTTTGGATCATTCTCATCAGCCCAGGAGCGAGGAGATACCTTCCTGTCCTCACGTCTGTCTAGCCCATTCCACAATGTTTTTAACTAATAAAAACACTGCATAACCTGAAAGATTTGAAATAAGGCTGTGTAAGGCCAATCTCATATGAAGGGTTATTAGTATTATTAATATAATTGTAAATATTTTATTCATAAAGCGACTCCTGATGAATCACAGCTAAACAGCTGTAAAGAAATGCGCGTTGGGTTGCATGACGCTAGTGTGTAAGTTACACAGGCTGGGGAATGAAAATACCATCATGAAAATCACAATGGAGGGATATGATGAGATACTAGTATACATATCATAAAAGTACAGCAGACCAATTGCTGCTAGCAGCACAGATTAACATCTTTACAAGACTTAAAGGTATGAGTAATAGGTATTAAACAAATGTTCAGTCCTTTATTAATAACGCTGTGAAAAGAACAAATTACAATAGATAAAGCTACATAAGAAAATGAGTTACTAATGTTTTAATATTGCTGCAATAAGAACTAATATGGTCAGTTTTACTTAGTGAATTGTTAACAGTAGTGGGATTCAAAAAAAAAATCCCAAGAGGTAATAGCCAGTGTAGCAACCTCTTAGGAGCTGGACAGCAATGAAAACCACAGTGGAATTTTTTTCTTCAAAATAGAAGTACAGCGGTACTTTGGTTCAAGTCCTTAATCTGTTCCAGGCCCCAGATTTTTCACATTTTATTTAGAACTGATAATCTTGTTTTTGGATACAAAACCTTGAACCTAAACAGGCATTAATATAAAATGATAATTACATCAAATAACAGAGAATTTTACTTCATTTTAACTGCACAATACTGAGAGGATTTGAGGGACCAATTGGCATGGTGGCAGTGTAGAGGAGGAGATATGTTATTGCCTGGAAGGGGAGTCCTCTTCAATTACAACATCAGGCACTTGCACAGGGGACATTTGTCCTTTATGTCTATTAATGCCACTGCACTCTGCTGGAGATTGTGTCTTAAACAGGTCCACTACAAGGCTTGCTTGAGCTTTGCCAGGGTGATAGTGTTCAAGAAAATTTTGTAATTCAGCCGATTTAGCACACATTTTTTTGATAAGTGCAGTAGGTGCTTCCTTCTCTTCCCTCCGCTTCACCTGAAGAAGAAGGTTCCTCGGCCACTATCGGAAATTCCTGCAGCTCCTCAATGCTGATCTTGTGTCTGTTCTCTTCCACTAACTCTTCAATGTCCTCAGTACTGACCTCCAAACCCATGGACTTGCCAAGAGACACAATGTCCTCCACTAATGGGTTCGGTTCAGCCTCCAAGTTCCTCAGAGTTACAGCTTCTGGCCACAGTTCATGGTTCTGAGAGAGACTGAACATCAGGCCTTATTAATCAGAGCGACTCAGTGGAGAATATTAAAATGGTCCTTCCAGAACTCTCTTAAATGTCAACTGAGAATCCAAGGTCACCTCAAAGCACCTCTGGGAGAGGGCCTTGGTATACAGTATCTTAAAGTTTGAGATGACCTGCTGGTCTATGGACTGGATCAGAGGAGTCATGTTAGGCGGCAAGAACTTCACAGGTATAACATTAAAGCCCTCCAGCAAGTTGTCTTCCAAACCTGGAGGGTGAGCAGGAGCATTGTCCATTATCAACAGGGCTCACAGAGGCAGTTCTTTCTCCTCTAAAGATTTCTTAACAACGGGGCCAAATACTTCATTCATTCATTTGATGAAAAACTGCCTGGTTACCCAGGCTTTGCTGTCGGCCCTCCACATGACACTTAACTTGCACAGCGACTTGTGCACTTCCTGCACTGCTGCAAGTTTATTGTACTTCCTAGTCACGTACAGGTCTCAATCCAAGCAAGCGACTTGTTCCAAAATGTTTTCCCTATGCAATGTGACTTAAATCAAATTGGACTTCAACCGAAGCGGACTCAAACCGAGGTACCACTGTAATAGAACATAAAACCGCTGTAGCTGTTGCAAGAGATGTCACTGTTTCACTATTACTCTAAAAAGATCAAACATTGCAAATTGTATTTGCTGAATTATATGCATTAAGGTAATATAAGTGGGATCCATGGAAATCCCATGAGGTAATAGTGCAGCAATCTCTCAGGAACACTATAGCTCAAGTTGAGCAGCACAGATACCCAACACAAAAGTGAGAAGTTTCTGTTTAAAATATTAGTATTTAAGCATCAGCTATATTGGTAATTAATTCAGCACAATTTGGACCACATCACTGTAAAGATCTCATAAAAGCATGCTGAAATGCTTTTTGAATTTTTTAAATATGTACATTTATTACTGAGAAATAAAATAAAATAAAATGTATTTACATGCATCACAGACTACCCAATTGCTTTTGCATTTTTGCAGGTTGCAGGGGTGTGCTCCCCAATTAAGTAAATGGTAAAACCGCTTATATTTCCAGGAAAGTGGGTTAAATGGTTCATTTTTTACTTACTGCTGAAAATTCAGGTTTCTGCTCTCTCACCTGTCTGGAATTGGAGCTATGCAGACCAGCTCTGGGGAATTAAAGCTCTATGTAGTGAGCAAAAGAAAACAAAAATAACCCTTAACAAATCTATCTGTGCATGTATGGAATGCTGGAATCACCTGGGTTAACTGGTTAGGGAAAAAAAACTGCTATTAATCACTGTCTTCCCATCACCGCACGCTCCTTGGCTATCTGTTATTACTCATGCAGCAGCCAGTAGGCAGGATACACTTTGTTTGTAAATAACAAAATGAGGTGTAGCTTTGCTACCTAATGGTATGGAGGTCGGTTCCATACTTTGAGTAAACTATGTTTGTAACTATTATTACAAAAGGAGTAATATTAGCCCTACCAAATATAAACTCTGGCATGTGATTAAAAACATACTTGAAAAATCTGTGAGGGTATGTGGGACCCGCAGCTGCTGAGGTCACTGTTGTATCTAGTACTAGCATAATTTCCATTACATGTGGAGGGTTTTGCTCAGTGTTATCAACCTGTAGACCAGCCTGGCCTCCAGCTAACAGTATGTGGGCAAAGACAGGGTCATCTTGTATAAACCATATTAAAGTGATAGGGAAGGTTCCTGGATTTTACTATATATATATATATATATATATATATATATATATATATATATATATATATATATACATATATGTATTTATTTACTTTTATGTACTTTTTTATTAAGAAGTGCTTATATGCTCTGTTCTTATTGCCTGAAATCAAACACATAGTCGCTGTATTGGTCCTCTGCAGTGTATGTAGACACAGACTCTGTAGGGCTTGATGTGCAGTATAGTTTCCTAGCCAATCAGGGGTCATATCTCATCAGCAAGTTGCAGTATGTTGCTGATAGAGAGTCACTGATTGGTTAGTATGAGGGAAGACCCAGACAGGGACTATTTGATTTTAGGGAGTCAAAATATAGCTTATCTGAACTTAATAAAATAAAGTACATAACAGTAAATAGATACACAGGGATATTTTATACCTAGTGCAGGACCCCATCCGACACTAGGACCCCATCTGTGTCTATACTCCCAGATACAATGTTTCTCTAAACGATCTTGCACTCTATATCAGTGTGTACTCTGGACTTGTTTACTTTTCATGTGGCTTCTTCTCCTTTTCTGCCACATGACAAACATACAGCTCACAGTTGCCAAATGGCAATGATGCTCATGTAGTCACAACGCTGACCCACAATGCAGATGATCCCTGGGCCAGATCGTTTGTCATTCATGGATTTATCATCTTAGCCTAAATACCACAGAAAGTATTTTTCAACTTTATAGTTAGATCTTTTATTACAAAATAACAAAACAATGATTTATATATATTTTTTTAAATGCAGTGAAGAAAGTAGGAGGATCTACTCCAACCACACAAACATTGCAAATCACATATATAGTTGTGAGCATACAAGCTGTTGCTCACGCTTGCGGGCTCGACCCTCGCAAAATTTACGTCGTAACACAAACAAAATATGAGACACGTTACAACCCATTACGACCTCGCAAAAATCGTCCACAACAAGCGCACATCAAAACATGAAAAATACAACAAATACACACAACAAATACATAAAAAGCTTACTTACAGGAAGAGGGAGCATCCAGGACCTCAAAAAGTAAAGTTACACCTCAATTTAAGTCAAATTAAAAGAGTTTAGACACTAAAATATTCTCTAAGCAAGAGAAAAAATGGCCGCCAAAAAAAAACAAAACGAGGCTACAGCAGTCTAAAGACGCAAAACACCACCAAACACCTACGTATTTGCAGAAAAACACCTACGAGATTAGAAAACAAGGACGCAACCCGCGCAACCCTGAAAACATTACAAACACAACAAATACAAACATATAAAAAGGTTACTCACAGCAAGGGAAGGCACCCAGGACCTCTGCAAGTGAAGTTACACCTCCATTTAAGCACAAATTTCAGAGTTTAGAGACCCAAAATCACCTAAGCGAGAGAAAAAATGGCCGCGAACAAAACGAAAACGAGGCTAAAGGTTCCTAACCACGCAAAACACCACCAAATAGCTACGAATATTCCGAAAAACTCGCACAACATAGAAAACGAACGACGCTACATCAGCCACATTATATACACCAAACACCATTACCTCACATACAATTTCATTGCCGTCATTTTTTGACGGGCAATTCGCTAGTCAAATATACACTCTGAATACTCTCAAGCAATATGGTATAAATACTAATTTGATTAATGACCTCAGGAGATGTGAACTCAATCTTTTCAAGTGTTGAATATAATGGAACTAGCGAATTGCCCGTCAAAAAATGACGGCAATGAAATTGTAAGGTAGCTAATGGTGTTTTGTGCCTACTACTGAAATATATAATACATTAATAAATGAATATACTGTACCTATTTTGAAGCATTGTGTTGAAGAGCTGCAATGTGTTTTGATGTTGCTGCAGCATTAGTGGTGTGGAGCTGCTGTGTAAGCGTGATGAATGTGTGCAGTGTAATACTGTGCGTGCGCGAGACCAAACCGTTAGCGTAGTCGTGTACTTCTGCATTGTCGTAAAATGGCGGGTAATGTGTGGTATGCGTCTTAGCGGAATATCCAAAGGTGTTTTGTGGTGTTTTGTGGTGTTTTGCGATTTTCCTGTGGTGTTTTGCATGTTTAGAGTGCTGTAGCCTCGTTTTCGTTTTGTTCAGCGACCATTTTTTCTCTCGCTTAGAGAATTTTTTAGTGTCTAAACTCTTTTATTTGGAGCTAAATTAAGCTGTAGGTTGTCTTTTGAGGTCCTGGATGCCCCCTCTTGCTGTAGGGAAGTTTTTAATGTATGTGTTGTGTGTATTTATTGTGTTTTGAATTTTGTAATGTTCGCGAGTTGCGTCCTAGTGTTGCGAGGTCGTAATGTGTGTTAACGTGTCTCGTATGTTGTTTGTGGTTCTGAGGTAAATTTTACGAGTGTCGTAGTTGGTGTGTCGTGTTGTTTGCGTTGCGACGTAAAGTTTGGGAGGGTCGCAGTTGCTGGCAAGGAGGTCCTTTGACGCTCCATGCCAGCAACTGAAGCCCTCGCCCGCGGCTCGCTGCGCGAGCACGTAAGCGTTAACAACATCTCGTACGCTCAAACCAAGGGAGGTGGTGACAGCGGATTTGATAGATAACTTTAAAAAGGGATTGGATATATTTTTAAATAAAAAGGACATTAAGGGTTATCCTGGTTAATCAGAGAGGGAGTATTGATATAGGAAGGAATCCGATCGGAAGTATCTGGGGTCAGGAAGGATTTTTTTTTTTTCCCTTTTGAGAAAATTGGCAAAGTTTAATTTGTTTTTTTTTCTTTTTTGGTTTGCCTACCTCTGCATGAATAAACAACTAATCTGCATATTTTAGATCAGAGGAGATCTTAAAAGGTTAAACTTGATGGGCTAAAAGTCTGTTTTCAACCTCAATTACTATGCAAATATGTAGCAATATCAAATCATTATATTGAGGAATTCTGTATATTTTAATTCAAGTACATTTGAAATATCTTGTATAAGCTCCACCTCCAAGGAACCTATGTAGGCAGAATGTCCTAGCCAATGAGCTGTGTGGAGTTGTGTCCTAGCCAATCAGCTGTCAGTATCACTGCTGCAGTTTTGTCTCAGCCAGTGGCCATAACTAATTATGAATTTTATGCTAATTTAGTATGGATTTTTAGGGGTGTTCCTTCTCATAATCAATTGCTAAATACTAAAGAAATTCTGCAAACTTGTAATTAATGTCTATTTTGGTATTTTTTAATGTTTACATACACTATTGATTCTCCTCCATCAGATACATTCATAACTTCCAAATACCTTTAAGTTGTAGCTGAGTATATTCATCTGTGTCTTTATTCTCAGATACAACGTTTCTCTATAACATCTGCACCGTGTATCAGTGTTTACTCTGCCATTGTTTACTTGTCTTGACTTTCAGATTTTTCAGGCGGCTTCTTCTCCTTTTCTGTCACATGACAAACATACAGCTCACAATTGCAAAATGGCATTGGTGCTCATCTAGTCACAACGCTGACTCACAATGCAGATGATCCCTGAAGCCGTGTCACAATGACTGGTGTTATTCCTGGTTGCGTCATCTTATTTTAGACTCAATTGCAAGTATTTTTGAACATTATAGTTAGAGGTTTCCTAGGCTGGCTAGTCACATGAACCAGCGGCGGCCCTGGTAAATGAAGGCCCCTCGCTTACAGCTCCTCTAAACAGGTAATATTTATAAAAAGAAAAGAAAAAAAAGTATTTGTAAGTGCTCAGACCACTGCTAGGATGATCTATAAATGACCCCTCCATTGTGGCGCTGGTGCTTTGCATCTGCTGAACCGCCATCTCTAACCTGACCTGCTTGACTCACTGTCAAGGGACGTCGTTTGTGTATTGGTTTGATTAATGACCTCAGGAGCTGTGAAGCCTTTTAAATGTTGAATACAACAGAGCAAAAAAAGATCTTCCTTTCTCACCTCTTGCACATTTTTAATAAAAGGAGCCATGATTTGTTTTAACACAACAGTGCCCATTTAAAACCAATTTAACATGGATTACTTCCTGTTGTTATTTTTTTTATTTCGGATAATAAACCTTTAAATGCTTCATTGTGATATTTTTTGTTCAGTGGGCTGTGCAAAAAAGTTTTGGGCCCTCCTCAACGAGCTTTATTTATAACATTCTGGGAGAATATAAAAATGTTTATTTTAATCTTTATTAATCTTGGATCACAACGACGTAAATAAAAACAATAAAAAAATAAGAGATTTTGTGAGATAAAAGCTCACATTGGATGGGTTATAATATCTCTGCCATTGAAGATGTGTGTGTTTTTATTGACAAAAGCTATTCAGCTTTTTTGGTTTTAGTCCTGGTTGTTGGATAGTCAACATTTTAAGAGGGGTATCCCCAAAGAACAATATCTTCGAATCAGAAGAAATTGCAGCTCGGATGAGGAATTTAAAATCGAAGCAGATAAGCTCAAACAGGGCTACCGTGAGAGGGGATACTCTAACAAGTGCCTTAAAATAGCATTCCCGTATGCCATGAGCTGCAATAGAACAGAGTTACTGAATAAGCAACCCAGTGGGAGTCCTCAGCCATCAGATAAAATGACAAATGTACAATCTAGGTGTATCATGACATTTGGATATGAATCCAGTGCAGTTAAGAACATTATGTCTAAACATTGGCACATACTAAAAAGTAATGAAGATTTAGATGACATTTTACCATCACAAGTATCGATCACATATCGTAGAGGGAGAAATCTTAAGGACATGTTGGTCCATGGCTTTTTCAAAGAACAAAGACCCACTAACACCTGGCTAAACCCACCAATTGGGTGTTTTAGGTGTGGGAAGTGTAAATTTTGTAAATATATTAAACCTACAAAGACCTACGAGCATCCGGTCAGTTATAGTGTTATTACATGCATTCATTAGTGTGTTAGAGGGGTCTATATAGTTGAGGCACACAGTACACTCACATTGTGTGGCAAACAGCATTTCAACACTTTCTTTTATTGCCCCGTCATTTTTGACGGGCAAGTCGCTAGTATACAATATATATATATATATTGGAAAGGGGTATTGGAGATGGAGCAGCAATGGGTAAGGGTCTTGGGAAGGTTTGCTGTTCTGAGAAGGTATCATCTTGGGGAGGGGACCACTTATGGGAAGGGGTCAGGGAGGAGCAATAACTGATTTGATTCCACCGGAGCCCAGGGCAAAAACATTTTTACAACCTCGTTGAGGAGGGTTTAAAATTTCAGAATCTGAGGAATACTTGTTCCCAAGGTATTTTCTACCTGAATTAGCTTTATTTATAACATTCTGGGAGAATATAAAAAAACATTGTTTAATTCATTATTAATCTTGGATCACAACAACGTAAATAAAAACAATAAAAAAATCCCGGATTGGAAAATAAGAGTTTAAAAATAGGCTGATTGTGTGAGATAAATTACCACAAAGTTGTTTCATTAAGCTCACATTGGAGGGGTGATAATATCTCTGCCACTGAAGATGTGTGCGTTTTTATTGACAAAAGCTATCTAGCTTTTTTGGTTTTAGTCCTTGTTTTCCCTGTCTTCCCTTTGTGGGTAATTAGTCGTATAATTTACTTCCCACCTATAGACATACTGATCTATCGGCAATATCTATAAGATTAACAATATCTAAAATGAGATTATTATAGCAAATGACAAGCTTTTAGATTTAGATTATTAGACTCAGCTCTCTGATTTTTCCTTTGTCATGGAGTTCTTAAACTATTCAGTTGGTTAACTACTATGAGATAAACTACTATGCTGTATGGAGCGTTTTAATTACTCCATCCGTTTTTAAGTTGTTTAGTTATTCAGTTAATTTAACTGCTCTGGGAACAGATGTAACCATTAACCCAGTACGTTCGTGTCTAAATAAAGGTTAATGCTTGCAATACCGATATTGCTAAAACACATATGAGTCTATGGATCCACAAATGTGGATTGAATTCATTTTTAGTTGTTGTCAGCTAACACCAACTGATATAATGCAATTAAAAAATATATATGCAAATTCCCTGCAACCAAGGGGAGAGATATGCTGCTAATCTCTATGGATGTGGGACAGACCTGCTCCGGGGTAGGCAATCTTCCCTAATGCTGCATAAGAATCGCCCCTCAGGTAAACCAACATTAATCCATATTGGGTAAGGACAGGGAAGGTTTGCACACATACAACACACAGCTGTAAAGCACTACAGTGGATGCTGACGACAGCTTGCCCCTTGCGTAAGGTCTTACGCTATGTCATCAACGGCCCCCTTTCGACGTCATCAGACGTCTTTATCAAGGATAGTAGCAATTTGAAAAGTCCTTGAGTAAGCACTACACCATTTTATTCTATGCAGACCCTCATAAGCCTCTATTTAACCACATTAGTCCCATAAGGGTATTTAAAGACCCTCATGGGACAGTTATAAGCCTAACAATACCCTCATGACACTAAGTATAAACACTACACTGCACTATACCCCCCAATAAACTATTAAATCTAAACTACCCCCCCTTTACATTAACCTATTAAGACCTACACTTCCTACCTACCCCCTAATAACCCCCCCCCCACCACTCTAATTAGAGAAAATTAAACAAACTTAAGGCACCCAAAAAAATAATAATCAACATTACATAAAATAAAAAACATAAATCAGAAAAATTTAAAAATGTAGATTACAGAAAATAAAAAAAATACATTACAACCCCCCCCCACCCCCACTACAGAAAAAAAAAAAACTTACACACCTGAAAAGGAAATACATACAATACATACAATACAAATAAAATTAAATAGAATACAATACTCCCCTATCTATGTAACATACAATAAATACTATCTATCTAATATACATCCCCCAATCTATGTAATACACAATACATCATATCTATATAAAATACATCACCCAATCTATCTAATATACAATTCATCCAATCCATCTAATATACATCCCCCAATCTATGTAATATGCAATAAATACTATCTATCTAAAATACATCACCCAATCTATGAATTATACAATAAATACTATCTATCTAAAATACATCCCACAATCTAATATACAATACATCCTATCTATATAAAATAAATCCCCCTATCTAACATACAATAAATGCTATCTCTAAATAAAATACTTTAATTCTAAGCTAAAATAAAATAATTAAGAACACTTACCTTTGCAGATGTCCCTTCAGATCACCAACCTAGGGTAAAAAAGAAAAAAAAATTACTACAACACGTTTACAGAAAATAAATAAACATTGTAAATATTCTAAATATTCTACTCACCTTTCCAGCATGTCCTCGTCCTTCTTTACTTCTTTTCCGGCGCGGCCCCTGTTGAAAAGAAACATTACCTTAGTACAACATACATAAACATCAAAACAAAGTAAAATAAACATAATATACATTGTACTTACCTCCCCGCGATGTCCCCGGCCTCCTCCCCTTCTGGCCTGGCTGGGACCTGGAACAATCCGCGCTGTAAAATCAAAAAAAGTAAAAAAAGAAGAAAATTGGCAATAGTGGCTTCTGATTGGCTGAAAACGCTGTCTATCAAATTCAGCCAATCAGAAGTCGCCAATGTATGAGCCAACGAGAAAGGGATACACCCCAAAATCCCACTCTGATTGGATAACGCACCTGTCAATCTTTATTTGAACCAATCAGAAGGCTTTATTGCCATCAGCCAATCACAATGGGATACACCCTACGGGGGGATTGGCTGAAGACATCTGCGCCTTCTCATTGGCTGTAATACTGATTGACATTGACAACAGCCAATGAGAAGGCGCAAATGCCTTCAGCCAATCAGTACGTGGGGGTGTATACACTGTATATTATGTTTATTGTACTTTGTTTTGATGTTTATGTCTGTTGAATTAATGTAAAGTGTTTTTTTTCAACAGGAACCGCGCCGGAGAAGAAAAGAAGAAGGACGGGGACATGCTGGAAAGGTGAGTAGAATATTTAGAATGTTTAAAATGTTTATTTATTTTCTGTAAATGTGTTGCACTAATTTATTTTTATTTTTTTTCCCTAGGTTGGTGATCTGAAGGGACATCTGCCTGAAATTAGTAGAAGAAGGGAGTAAGATAGACCCAGAGGGTAGATACATTATATGGACCGGTCAGATTGACGGGCGTTAATAACACTGGTTAATACCTACCTACCAAATAAAGGTCAAATAGGTTTCCTTAGGAAACTTCTTAAAGAAATTAAAAAATTAAAGGAGGTGTGATAATAATATGTGGTGATTTCAATATGACATTTGACGATAATTTAGATAAACAAATAGTTGGACCTAAGAAACTGATGTCACAAACAAATTGTATTTCAAAAGCATTTCGTAAAATTAAGGAAGATAATAATCTGATAGACTCATGGAGGATCTTACATCCAGGTGTACGGGAATATACTCACTTCTCATACAGACATAACTCATTTTCCAGAATAGATTATATATTAACTGACCTTCCAACTTTAAAAGTAATCAAAGGGAGGGGGCGTGGCCTAATGGGACAGCAAGACTTGCCAGACATCAGCTCCATCCCAATACCCACTCAATCCAGGGTAATCTGCCCTAATCCCCCACAAAAAAAACCTTTAAACACCAGCACAAGTGTAAGGGGGTGCAGGAGAAGAGGAGTAAAGAAGAATTGCGAAAATCGGGGCTAATTAACACGCCGCATGGTTGAGGCCTAGTGCATCCGGCCTCCCCGGCGATCAGCAGCAGCAGCAGCTGCACAGCAGAGAAGTGCTGCAGGGGCAACCCAAGCAGCTCAGAAGCCCACTTTTAACCCCCAACGAGCATCACCTACCACTGGATCAAAGTAAGTGGTTGAGGCCTCCACCACCTGGTCCCCCACTGAGCTTGTGCCAGAGACTGAAAGAGGTGCCAGACTCCATTGAGAGGCTACTCTGGGAGGTAAGAGGAACACACTACACCAGATCCCTTCCTCACCATCCCTACACAAGTAGTGCATAAGCAAAAATAAGCATAATAGAGGCAGCCTAGACCCCAACATCTAAAGTGGCACAACTCTATTTACCTAGAGAGGGCAGGAGGCCATCTTGAGACACATACACCAAGAGGGGCCCGCCCCCAGACAAGGCTCCAAAATGGGTCCCAGACAGCACTAACAGCAGCCTTTTTAAGCCCCACAGGGGAGTCCCCAACTGGACAGCCTACAGCAGCACAATTACTGCCTCTAATGCATCTGTGCAAAGATTAAGATTAAAAGGGGTTAAAAGATTTAAGAGACAGAATCACAACCCAGCATCTCTCCTAACTTAATAAACAACAACAAGTTGTGAGAAGCATGTCACAAATAAGCTGGCAAGACCTATACAGACAAGTTTCACTAGGATTGTAAATATGTTAAACAATTCAAAAAGCAAGATGCAATAACTCACTGAATTATGCAAGTCACCTACATGAGCCTGCTACCAGAAAAGCTCTAGCCCACCTAAACTCTCATGCTCAACTAAGCAAAATCCCTAGCCTGCTTCACCTACAGCACAGAGTCAGAAGACGGTAATCTCTATAGATCACACCCTCAGGACAAGGCAGCATCATGGCGGCTCGCAGCAGCACCAAACCCAAAAAGAATCAAGCGAGTAGAAACATCCAGGAGTTTTACAAAGCTCCAAACGATGCGTCATTATTCCCGCACAACTCAAACTCGCCGGTCAGAGAGGGAGAGCCGGAAGTAGCACATGCTCAGGTGGAACTAACAGACAAAAACATGGAAAAAATAAAACTGATGTTCCAAGAACTAATGACGACTGCTATCACTGACCTGAAAAGGGAGCTGCATGGCCTGGGACAAAGAACGCAGCTGTTAGAGGAGAAAACAGACCAGATAGTAGAAGCCCAGATGCATGACCAAGAGGTAATGGCGCAACACTCCACACAGATAAAAGAGCTGACTGACAAGGTTGAAGATCTTGAAAACCGCTCACGAAGACATAACATAAGACTGAGAAATGTCCCAAGCAGCATCTCAGACATACTGCAGTACTCAAAAGCGGTCATACTTGGGATCATTCCCACAAGCAGCGAAGCAGACTGGGCTATTGAAAGAGCGCATAGGGCCCTTGGCCCAACAAAAGCTAACAACCAACCTAAGGATATAATAATAAGGTTTGCCAAACAAAGCGCAAGAGACTTGATACTCACAGCAGCAAGAAGGCTCAAAGAAATCAAAGGCCCGGACAACTCATCTATACAAGTATACATGGACTTGGCTCCGGCCACACTGCAGAAAAGGAAGGAGATGAAACCCATGCTGGAGATATTGTCCAGCAACAAAATCCTCTACAAGTGGGGTTTTCCATTTTCACTAATTTTCCAGCGGGGCGGATCCACTTACAGAGTACACACAGTAGAAGAAGCTGAGATCCTCCTGAGAAAGCTAAATTTACTAGCAGAGGATAGAGACGCTGAAAGGAGAAGTCCAAGACCCAGACCCAGTCTTGCCAAGATGTGGCAAGTATCGGCCAAAAAACCAAAAACAGCAGCCTTCAGTAGGGGGCCTCTCATGGAGCAAGCTACAGGAGGAGGTTTGGACACCGCTCCGTCAGCCGACTGCGAGGATCCTGATGCTGATCATTGAGAGAGTATTGAACACTTTTTTTTCCCCATGAGCAGGTTGACCCAAAGAAATTGCAGCAAATAGCTAAAATGTTTAAGTTATGTTAGAGACAGATAGATTGTTATATATAGAAATGCAGATCTAGCTGTAGCGGAGCTCTTGAGGTGACTTAAATGATTTGGAGGGATGAAGATTAAGGGGAGTTTTGAGCCCTTAACAACTCCCCAGGTAGAACCCCCAGGAGGGAGTCCTCTCCCTAAGAGGTCAAACCCAGTAATGGGAGCAATAGCTACTGGCCTCAAGGTATGGAAACAGGTAGGGAGACAGGGAAACTACCAAATTGTTAGGACATGTTTTAACCAGTTTATTGAAATGTTGAATCTAAGCTTCTGTATCTCTTTTGCTTTTCTTCTTAGTCTATCCAGTTTACAGGTGGTCTCGGCGCCCAAGACACCCAAGGGAGGTTCCCGGTGCAGGTCACGGTCCTTCAACATTCCACATCCAGGTAACCTAACCGCCACACACTCCCCGCTGAGAACCTATAAAGCTAACTACACAAAAAAACAATGGCTAATGTAGAGCACACCTTTTTAACACACAATGTAAGGGGCTTCAACTCTCAATTTAAAAGACGCAAAGCTTTCCTGTTCTATAAAAGATTCCATCCATCTGTCATATTTATGCAAGAGACCCATTTCACCCAGGGCAAAGTACCCACCTACCTACACAAGGAATTCCCAGTATTCTACACTTGCAACCAGAAAAGCAAAAAAGCAGGCTTAGCTACATTAATACACCGTGATTTCCCATTTGTAGTCGAAAAACAAACCAAAGACAAAGAGGGTAATTTTCTAATTTTAACAGGAACCATCCTAAACCTCAGAATCTCATTGGTTAATATCTATGCCCCTACCACAGCGCCCACCAGAGCCCTCACTAAATTACTAAGTACCTTGAAGCAAAAAGACTGGGGCAGAATCATACTAGGAGGTGACATTAACCTTACGCTCGAGCCTTCTGTAGACAGATCAAGAGCAACCCATCCCACGCGCAACTTGAAACAGCTCAAAACAATTCACACACAAATGAGGGAGCTAGAGTTGATTGATGCCTGGAGAGGACTACACCCCTCGGAAAAGGAGTATTCTTATTACTCCCCAACTCACAATTCCTATTCCAGAATAGATGTTCTCCTAACTCATACCTCGCTATTTAACCACACAGTGGATGCCCAGATCCACCCTTGCCCTTGGTCTGACCACGCGGTAGTTAGCATCAAAATTCAACTGGGACTTAGTCTCACAACCCCTGGGAAGTGGAGCTTAAACGAGGCACTTCTAACCAATCCCGGATCGCTAGCTCAAATAGAACATGACATTCAAGATTACTTCACGTTAAACATGGTCCCCGAGGCAAATATAGGGTGGGTCTGGGTAGCGCACAAAGCATACATTAGAGGCACCATAATTAAAATGGCAGCTGCCAGAAAGAAACAATGCATTCAAAAAGAAAATGACTTATTTAAAAAACTGCAGTACTTGGAAAAAGCAATTCAGGCCAAAGCTCCTGGGGTCTCTAGAACCCAGCTAGACAACGCTAGACTAGAACTAGATTCTGTACTAGCCGCTAAAACTGAACAGGCCCTTAGGAAAACTAGGCATAAGTTTTACGCCCAGGGTAACAAACCCTCCCCTATGCTTGCACGCAGACTCAACCTAAAGAAAAACTTAACTCATATCACCAAAATTAAAACGGAAAGTGGAGAAATTACAATGAACCAATCGGAAATAAAAAAGACATTCCATAAGTGCTACCAAGAAATCTACTCGGCAAAAACAAAAGCCAATAACTTCACAGTGCAGGAATTCCTTAACAGCCTAGACATTCCCAAAATCTCGGAGGGGGAATTAGACTCCCTAAATGCAGAGATAATCCCGTCCGAAGTTATTGACACTATAAAAACGCTTAAAGCAGGAAAAGCCCCTGGCCCGGATGGCTACTCAAACTTATATTATAAAAGCCTTGCAAGACACCTTGCCCCACACCTAAGCAAATTATTTAATGAGATGCTATTAGGAGAGCCAATGCCAGCCGAGCTAAACCAGGCAGATGTAGTCTTTATCCCTAAACCAGGAAAGGATACTTTAAATCCAAGGAACTATAGGCCAATATCCCTGTTAAACGGGGACATTAAAATCCTATCTAAGCTAATGGCAGCAAGGGTAGCCAAATTCCTCCCCAAACTAATACACAAAGACCAAGTGGGCTTTGTGCCGTACAGACAAGCTGGGGATAACATACGACGTATTCTAAATGTCTCCCACATAGCTAAAAAGGCGAATATACCTCTCAGTCTAGTAGCCTTAGATCTAGAAAAGGCATTCGACTCCGTTGAATGGCCTTATTTACATGCGGTTCTAGATAAATTCGGCATCAGAGGCAAATTTACAAATCTAGTAAATACATTATACAAAGCACCGACGGCAAGCCTTAGGCTTCCAGGGGCTAATAGAGATCTTATAAACATCCAGAGAGGTACGAGGCAGGGATGCCCCCTGTCCCCGCTACTATTCGCTCTAGCCATCGAACCTCTCGCTCAGGCCATTAGGACATGCCCCACCATACAGGGTATTGAGGTGGGATGTCAACAAATGAAATGCAGTTTGTTCGCAGATGACATCTTGTGCACGCTTACAAAACCGGTAACCTCAATAGCAGCCCTTATGGACTTAATGTCCCGGTTTGGGAACTTGTCAGGCCTTAAAGTTAACGCAGATAAATCTGAAATAATATGCATGAGAGTGCCCTCAGACCAGGTACAAGCCCTAAAAGAGGGACACTCATTCTCATGGCCAAAGGGAAGTATCAAATATCTAGGAGTTAACCTCACACCAGAGCTGTCAGCTTTATACAAAGAAAATTATATCCCCCTTTACAAAAAATTACAAACAGATCTACTTAGGTGGAATAGATACAACCTGTCATGGACAGGAAGAATAAACGCTTTTAAAATGAACATGTTACCCAAAATCTTATACTATTTTAGAACACTCCCGATTAGAATACATAGAGGAGATCTAGATGGCTTCCAAAAAGCGGTATTCCGATTCATCTGGCAACATAAACACCCGAGAATCAACAAGTCCCTAATGTATAGAGACAGAGAAGCAGGGGGTTTGGCGTGCCCAAATTTGATACACTACTTTAAAGCAGCCCAGATTTCTTTCCTACCACAAGCCCATTCCAGTGAACACCAACCAATGTGGGTATCCCTAGAGAACTATCAAATAAAACCCTACAAATGGGATAATATCATTTGGTCCCTGACACTCCCCCAATAGCAAAATCAGGCTACAATAATCCAATGATTAAATTATCCCTGCAGGAGTGGAGAGGGACGAACTCCAAGCGGCAGTTAACACACTCCCTTTCATCTCTCACGCCAGTCCTTTCGGGGTCCCAGATTATGAAGGAATTAGGGGGGGTCTCAAAAGCGTGGTGGCTCTCGCGGAAACTAGACCTGCTAGGGGCATGGTTCCAAGACGGCAACCTTTTAACCTCTATACAATTCATAAATAAGTACAATCTACCAGACAGGGAGATATTTAACTATAACAAGATAGGCCACAGGGTCCAAGAACTGGTCAAATCCTCGGGTCCCCCACAGGACACCTGGTTTGCGAAAGTATGTGCGCAGAATCCCCTAGCCAGAGGCATAATTGGTACCCTTTACTCGCTTGCCAACAAGCCACTTAAAGACCAAAAGCCTAAACATGTCCTACAATGGGAACAGGAAATGGGAGTAGAATGGGACACCCAGAGATGGGGAAAAATACACAAGGCATTGACTAAAGGCTCCCTCTTCTTTAGCTATTTAGAAACAGCAACTAAAGTACTACACAGGGTATACATGACACCTGACAGGCTAAATAAGATAAATCCGCTTTCCCCTCCTGAGTGCTTTAGGAACTGCTCAGATAGAGGAACCTTTGGCCACATCTGGTGGGACTGCCCAAAAGTACAGGCCCTGTGGCGAAGGGTAACTGCAATGATCTCTGAGGTATTAGACAGGGAAATACACCCCTCTAGGGAGTCATGCTTACTGGGAATGCCAGTACTGAACGTTAATAAGAACCATAACAAGTGGATACAAATGGTCATGCTGGCAACCAAAAGCCACATTGCAAAGAATTGGAAATCACCCCATTTAGACGGCCAAGAGGTTATAAAAAAATTAAACCACATCATGATTTATGAAAAAATGACGCATTCAATAAACAACTCCCTCTCCACTTTTAGTCAAATTTTGGACAGATGGGTCGAGTCGGACAAAGCTATTTTAATTTAACAAAAACTTGATTTAGAGTGGAAATTAGTACACTAGGAAGGGAAGGCGTAATTGGATGAGGCAGAGACTCCAGGCCGGGGTGACGGGTGTCTTGGGCGTTGACAACTAGTGGCGAATTGAGTAAACTGAAGAAGATAGACAAGAAGAAAGAGGAAAAAAAAAAAAAAAAGCAAGGAAGATACAGGTAATAAGTTCATTGACTTGTTTATTCATTGTTTGTTCGATGTTATACTTCCCATATACTAGGTGAATAATGTAATTCTTGAGCTATGCAAAATTGAACATCTATATATATCTACATGGAAAGACAACAAGTTAGCTGACATGTAAGAATTTGACAAGTTTAGTATTGAGAAGTCAATTGCTAGGGAAGGAATAGCTAGCAGGCATTTCCTGCAAAGTTGAGAAAACGGAAAAAGGTTATGGTGGACACATAAAGCAGACACCCAAAATTGTCAGGACAGGATAATCATTATTGACAACAAAGTTGTACAAGATATCTAAAACGATGTTAAAAAATCCTGTTTATGCAAAATTGTGTTGGACCTGCGAGTCCAACAATATTGTGTTATTGAGCACTGCTTATGTGTCAATAAAAAGATTTTGAAAAAAAAAAAAAAAAGTAATCAAAAAGGTAAATATCCGTCCTACACCATGGTCAGATCACTCTTTAAATGAATTAATCATACAAGATCTAAATACAAACACCCAAAGAAAAAAGAGTAGTTGGAAGATGGACTCCTGGCTCCTGAAAGATGAAGAATTTGTGGCATACTTGAAAAAAGAAACACTGGAATTTTTAAAAATCAATAAGCCATCTGTTAATTCAAATATAACCTTGTGGTGTACGTATAAAGCATATATGAGGGGTATATTTATTGCTAAAGCAGCTAAAATGAATAGGTCAAGAGGTAAGTCTCTAAGGACTCTCTATCTGGATTTAAATAAGATGAAAGATATCTTTAGGGAGACACCAAACAGTGAAAATAGTAAAGCAATAAAAGATATAAATAGTCAAATACAAAAGATTCTCCAGCTCCAATCAGATAAAATACTATGGAAATTTCAGCAGACACAATTTTTTGAAGGGGGCAAATCAGGGAAATTTCTGGCCAACAAATTGAAGAAACAGTACATTAAAAATAATATCGAAAAAATTCTAGATTTTAATAACATCCCTCAAACGCATCCAGACAAAATAGGTTTAGTATTTCAGGATTACTATAGTAACTTATATAATCTAGAGAAAGATCATCAATTAGTTAAGCCAGGAATAGAAGAGATTAAACAGTATCTAGATAATATAAAGTTCCCCAAAGTATCGGAAGCCCAACTTACTTTCCTGAATAAGCAAATAGAAAGTATTGAGATATCTGAAATTGTGTCCAAAAATAAAACTCCTGGGGTAGACGGATTTAATAACTTATTTTATCGATATCTAAGTAAAGAATTAAATAGTACTTTATGTAACCTCTTTAACGAGATAAAACAAGAAGAAATGATTCCATCAGAATTAACGGAAATAAGAATAATTAATATACTAAAACAAGGACTATCGCCCAATCTCCTTAATTAACGTTGATATTAAAATCTATTCTAAAATCTTGGCTAATAGACTAAGCAAGATTATACCCTCCCTAATTCATCTAGACCAAACAGGATTTATCTCGAATAGACAAGCGTCGGATAATACTAGGCGTTTGTTAGACATCCTGTACTATATAAAAAAAAAGAGGATCTCCTCCCTGACCCTGTCATTAGATGCAGAGAAAGCCTTTGACAGGGTCAGGTGGGACTTCCTAGAGAGTGTTCTGGAGAGTTTTGGCTTGAAAAGTTTTGCTTCAACAGCAATAAAACCCTCTATTTAAATACTATAGCACATATTTCATCTTCACAATTTAGCTCGGGTAAATTTTTTATATCAAACGGTACTCGTCAGGGTTGTCCACTGTCACCATTGCTCATTGTCTTATTTCTCGAACCTTTATTGATTCAAATTAGAGACTCGGCAGAAATCAGAGGAATTGAAATAGGACAAGAGGAATATAAAATAATGGCATATGCGGACGATATTATCATAACAATAACAAATCCTGAATACTCCTGTAGAGCACTACAGACCAGTCTGGAGGAATTTGGTAAATTTTCCTATTTTAAAATTAATCAACAGAAAACCGAAGTCCTGACCCATAACATACCGTTAGAAGAAAAAAATAGGTTAGTGAATTCATACTCTTACTGCTGGAAGTCCTCCCATATAGTACACCTGGGGGTAAAATTCCCAGACCATATAAAAAATATCTTTAAAGATAATTATAATGATATATTGAAACAAATAAGAAAAAAGGTGAATGATTGAAGATCTATACAGTTACCATGGTTATCTAGAATAAATGCAGTTAACATGAGTTTAATTCCTAGAATTACATATATAATGAGATGTCTCCCAGGTAAATTACCGGTTTATTGCATAAAGAACATTCAAGACACATTAGATGACTATATTTATCTGGGGGAAAAAACAAGCATTAAAAAATCTACAATATGCAAGAAATTGGAGAAAGGGGGACTAAATGCTCCCTCTATTAAAGAGTTAAATAAAAAAATTATACTCACACAAGCAGCCGGATATAACTATAAACAAAATAGTCCAAAACGGTTAACATTAGAGGACTCCCTATCGGGTAGAATCCCAATAGATAATATATTATGGATTACCGAGTATAAACAGAAAGGGAATCCAGAATTGCCTCCTAATATTAAATATATTATCAATATATGGCATAAAAATAAAACAAAACTATCAATAGTGCAGTCCCCATCTTTGGCAGCACCAATAGATTCTCTTAAAAATAATTCGAATGGACTATTTCTGTCTTTACTAAAACTACATAATATTAGAAAGGTGGGAGATCTATTTGAAAAAGGGAATTTAATGGAATTGAAAAGACTCAAAGAGAAATTTAATGTAGATAAAATTACTTGGTTAGACTATGAAGGTCTACAAAGACATCTTACTCACCTAGGATACAAAAATATTAATATGAACAAAATCTGGAAAATGGAAGAATATTTAATCAAAGATGAATCGTCACACATCATTTCTAAATTTAGTAATATAATTGATGAAAACACTCCCTTTGAAAAGAGTTTGGGTATATTAGCCTGGGAAGATGACTTGAAAATCATAACACTGGAGGAAGACTGGACTAAAACTTTTAGTATTGTTAAGAAATCAACAAATTAACTCTTCATACAATGAAATGATGGTCAAGTTAATCCATAGATGGTACTATGTCCCCTATAGACTAAAAACAATATATAATAACCTAGATGGCCTATGTTGGAAACAATGCAGACTACCAGGCACAACCATTCATATGTGGTGGGATTGCAAAAAAATTAAAATATTCTGGACGAAAGTAAGTAAAGAACTTTCGGCTCTCACTGGTAAACAAATTCCTTGTATTCCGTTAATATTTATTTTACACTCGCAAATGGAAATCTTCCCACTAGGGGAAAGATTATTAATTTCACACATATGTCTAGTTGCTAAATGGTTATTATTGAAATATTGGAAACAACCACAAGTACCCTCCTGGAAAGAATTAGAGAACACTATCTCAAAAATAGAGAAATGATGAAATTAGAATTTTTTTTTTTTTCTTCTTTTTTCTCCTCCCTTTTTCCCCCCCTCTGTTTTCTGCTGATTGTAAAATCATATTTAAAACTTGAGAGATATCAAAGATGTTAAGAGGATATGTTTATATCCGTGTATTGCCTATTACTCTCTCTTGTATGGTGTAATTATAAATATGTTTATAAAAAAAAAAAAAATAAAAAAAAAAAAAAAAAAAAAAAATGAAGGGACATCTGCAAAGGTAAGTGGTCTTAATTATTTTATTTTAGCTTAGAATTTGAGTATTTTATATAGAGATAGCATTTATTGTATGTTAGATAGGGGGATGTATTTTATATAGATAGGATGTATTGTATATTACATTGTGGGATGTATTTTATATAGATAGGATATATTGTATATTACATTGGGGGATGTATTTTATATAGATAGGATGTTTTGTATCTTAGATACATTGGGGGATGTATATTAGATAGACAGGATGTATTTTAGATAGATAGTATTTATTGTAAATTAGATAGATTGGGGGATGTATATTAGATAGATAGGATTTATTGTATATTAGATAGATTGGGCGGTATTGTATTTCCTTTTCAGGTGTGTAATTGTTTTTTTTTTTTCTGTAGTGGGGGGGTTGTAATGTATTTTTTTTATTTTCTGTAATGTTCCTTTTTTTTGGTGACTTAGGTTTTTTTTATTTTATGTAATGTCAAAAAAAAATTTTGGGTGACTTCAATTGTTTTTATTTTCTGTAATTAGAGTGTAGGGGGGTTTATTATGGGGTAGGTAGGTAGTGTAGGTGTTAATAGGTTAGTGTAGAGGGAGGTTAGTTTAGATTTAATGGTTTATTGGGGGGTATAGTGCAGTGTAGAGTTTATACTTAGTGTCATAATGGTCCTTGAGTGCCGTCATGGCACTTATGTGGTTAATGTTGGGTTGTCACAGGCCCATAAGGGTCATAATATACCCTTATGGGACTGATGGGGTTAAATAGAGGCTTATGAGGGTCTCTATTGACCCCCCATGAGTGACAGGGTTAATTATGGGTTTATTGAGGTCTGTATTAACCCCCATGAGTGCTGAGGTTAATAAGTGGTTATAGGGGTCTGTATTGACCCTCATGAGTGCAAGGGTTAATTATATGTATAATGGGGGTCTGTATTGACTCCCATGATTGAAGGGGTTAATTATGGGCTTATGGGGGTCTGTATTGACCCCAATGAGTGACAGGGTTAATTATGGGCTTATGGTGGTCTGGATTGACCCCCATGTGTGATAGTTTTTTTTTTTTTTTTTTTTTTTTTTATTACGGGTCCTTTAAGGACCCCTAAGGCGGGAAGTTTGAATTTTTATTGCAGCGTGGGTCCCCGATTGTGTGCGATCATGGACCTCGACTGCGAGGGTTAATGTGGGGTTAATACGGGTTTTCAAACTTATCTTGGATCCCGTGGGGTTAATGCATGTTTCCGAGCTTATCTCAGATCCCTTCTTGGGTAAGTTGTAGGTGGCTGGGCGGTCTGGGGCCATTGAGCCTCGTTTTAATTTTTTTGGGTGGCCATTTTTCCCCTTGCTTAGGGGATTTCGTGTGTCTAAACTCGTGAATTTGGACTTAAATTTAGGTGTAACTTCACTTGCAGAGGTCCCGGGTTTTTATGTATTTTTTGTGGTTATTTATTGTGTTTTTACTGTTTTCAGGTGCGCACGGTTCGGCCGTTAAGGTCGTATTTTTGCAAGGTCTTTTTTTTTTCTTTGGGTTTAACGGCTAGCCCAATGAGCTCCTTCGGCACTCATTGCCTAAGTGTTACGGGTTTAACGCTCGCCTCACTACGAGAGGCTCGCCTGTGGCACTCATTGCTAAGTTGTACGCACCACGGAAACAACTCGTAGTAGGACAATTATAATATGTGATATATATACATACATACAGTACATGTCAGCAGTCATCCCCACACACCACCCAATCCCTCTCAGTACCCACCTCACATAGCACCGATCCCTTTCTTCCTCCCTCAAAGAAGCCATCCCCCTCTACTTTGCAGCCCTTGCTCTCTTACCTTCTTCCCAGATACACAACCCCAGCATGCTGTATTGCTCAACACTGACACCTCTTGGAGCTTCAGTAGACATGCTTTCATTTAAACACACATTTTATTTAAACATACCTTTTTCAGACCGAGGGTGTGTGTGTGTGCAGCAGAGGAGGCACAAGGGGGGACCAAGGGGTGTCCAGGTGGACTGTGACATGTTGGGCCAGGGTATGGGGGTATTATTAAACAGTGAAAAGCACATTAGATAAAGAGGGTTTTTTTTTGCTTTGCAGTTAGATTTTGACTGTTCTTCGTGATGGTGCAGAGCATGGTATTTAAAAGGAGAGAGTGGTGTCGTGGTGTTTTAAAGATTTTTTTTTTTCCCAATTTTGATTCCCCTACCTACTACTTATTTTTTGTTAAATGTACACAGAAATATAATACAGCGGGCATAAGCTGAAAGGAAGCTATGTTTAAAATGGTTATGGATTGAAAGAGCAAAGCCTTTGTGGGCACATTTGCATGTTCCTTCACAGGCTCTCAAAATGCAGTGTAATAACTATATATATATATATATATATATAATATATATATATATATATATATATTTAAAATGTCTGTTAATAAATACATTAGTCATTTAGAACCAATGACTTACGAATGATAACATTTCATGAAATCAACAGTCTGATTTACAATGTTTTTGTTTTTTTTGCGTTGTTCAATTGTTTCTGACTTTTTGTGACCTCACGAACCGTAACAAAGGAGGACATCTTTATGTCCATGGTAATGCTGATCCATTTGGTATTCATGGCAGAGATACTGGAGAGGGTTGTCGGTGCCTTCTCCAGTAGGCCACAGTATACAGCCCTTGGTATTCTTAGGTGGTCTCCTATCCAAGTAGTAACCAAGCACAACCCTGCATGGCTGCAGATTGGTGTGACCTCTTGGTTCCCTGACTTATCCCAGGACGCAGTGGTGAAAGCACCGAATCCTAACCACTGGATCAGCAGGGAACCCACTTTTTTTAATGTATAAAAGTTTCAAAGTTAAACTAATTTCATTTAAACTAAATATAAAATATAAATATATATATAAAGAAAAAAATATGAAACATTACCTCATATTGGCATATTTCTGATTTTTCTAACAGTAAAGAAAAAAGTGGTCACTATAGGATGTGAACCAAGGACTGTAGCCTTTACCAACTCCGCCAAATAATCAATTACTATATTTGCTGCTGGAATATAATGAAGTAGTTATAACACAGCCACTGAATCATGCTAACCTTCTACACCTGATTCTAATTAATATTCATTATTTATTTATGTATGTATTTAAGTGGTGCAGAGCTCATTAATCATTCAGGCAGAGGCAACTCACTGAAATAATCTGACTTCAGCTGATCATAACGCCATGATTTCAGCATCAGTTTTCAATATCACCACACTTTTTCTACATGCTTTTTCACCCTTCATCTAATGGTGCAGAGCAGTTTTGTGGTCCTATAATGACTGACTGATTTCCCAAAATAGCAAATGGAGGGTAAGATTTAAAGCAAACCAACTGGTAAAAATAAAACTCAGAGATGTTGGCCAAAAAAAAACGTAACCATAGTGCCAGATTTATGAATACTTTAAAAAACAATATTAGGTTAGTAGCCGGATTTAGCAAATAATGTATCCTTTAAGTGCATTTTAGGAAAAGGTCTAAATAAAACTTGGTAAAATACTGAGCTAAAACTGCGGCCCTCGCAACGACCCGCATGCTCACAACTATATATGTGATCCTATAGTTGAGAACTATACAATAAGCATATATCATAATTTATGAATAGTTGAAATATATCCCATTTCATATACTATTAACATACCAATGCCAAATATCTTGGAATCTACTAGATATTTATATACATTATATCAAGTTATTACATAAAAATAAATTTAAGACATAATTAGAATATAAGAAAATATCCATGGATGGATAATATATGTATTTCAATGAATATATGACAAACAATAATTAAAAAACACAAAAACTTTGATTTAGGAGAAAATAAATATTTCTCTAAATAAAGATACTATAGATCATATGATTCTTGATTTAGTTTGGGATATATGTAATATTCATAATACTGTAGGAACCATGGTTACTTCTTGGAAAACCTTTGACCTTCCCCATATGCAAAAATCATGATATATCTTAAGTTTAAAATATGTATGTCACAACAAGAACAATACATTTTAATTGAGTCTTGATTTAATTTATATATTAGTGTTACTATAGGAACACCAGCCCTTAAATAGCTTGCCTAAGAGGACTGGTGTAACCCTTGACAAAATATCAGAAACGTATGTCAGGTCTTAGATGCAGGACGCAGTCGCAGAACAATGTCATATCCGAGCATCTTGATCGCAGCGTGCGTTTAGCTCTTGGAGATGCTGAAATTGAGCTGAATAGGCCCTAAAGGCCCCAACTCACAAGAACAGGCGACCGGCTGTCGCACTAGGATAGAGCAGCTTGCAAAGGACTTTGGCATAGTTTTAAAAGCACACACATTGGAAATGGACACAATGGTCCAGCAACTACATGCACGCTGAGCAGAGATAAATATTCCCTATAATATTTATTCAAAGGCCTTCCAAATACAGGAGATTTCTCCTCAATCACTGCATGATTTGCACAGAATGAGTCACTTTCAAAGTCTATTCATTCAAAAAGCTGATAACCAGTATTTACATCAATCTTCGTCAAAGATTGTGGTCAATCTATTTTTTGCATAGCATTAAGCACTTTAGGATATCTATACACTTTAGCACTTTGTTGCACTATATAAATATTGGCACCCAGCACTTTATTCATGCAATAATATATTAAAGTGGCAATATGGGAACATTATAGATAATCTGTTATTTGATAAGTCCAATACGATTTCTTCTCCAATTGCTCCCTGCGCTAAAAATGTTTAACATGTTTTATTATAAATTAAGTTATGTTTTATTCATACTCTATTCTACAAGGATCTGTTCGCTCTATAGTTAATTATATAAATTATTCTCAGGAACACCCAGTTTTAAACAACTGATTTCTATTATACCTGAGCCATCCTATTTCTCCACAAGTTGTCCAGTGTCCAAGAAATATGGGAATACATGAAGGATAGAAGAGAGCGCACCACTACATAGTGCAGATCATTCACCAAGTACAATTTAGTATCCACATGCAGATGTATATTACAATGAATGCTCAACCTCAAGGGGCCATGGAGGTATGTTTTAGCATTTTTTTTTATGTTTATTTACAGTTAGAGCCGTTTGCACAGTCTGGTGTTGTCATGATTGGGACATTGGTACCCTCAGAGGGCATCCAGGAACTGCCTGTGCACACTTCCAGATACATGACCCCATGCACTCATGCAACCCCAGACATACTGGAGTTAGATTAGACATTACTAGTAATGGTTTCAAGACCATCTATGAAAAATTGAATTTTATGTTTCACTAGTCAGAAAATGTGATTTTATTTTTCTTGGTCTCGTTCAGTAGTTTATTATACACTCCAATACTTGTTACTTTTCTACTTACTAGAATTCAGAAGTTTTACATACCAGCTTGGTGACTGCCTAAAGCAGAGTGCCAGATGAAGTTTAGAGCTCTTGTTGACACTTTACCTTTCAAAAGACGTGCTTGTACATTTATTCTTTGCTGCTCATTTAGTGCAAGCCTTTTTTGTAGATTGTTAGTAATTTAATATCAGTTTTGGCATTTTCCAATAATTAATTCTGCTTAATTGTTGTGTTGCAATGCAATTTATATCATAATTACACAAGAGTAATTCTATTACAGTTTAAAGCTGTATCTGCTGCAATCCAAATAAATATAAAAGATTTAAGCATTGGGCTGTTTAATTTGTTTCCAGTTATACAAAGAAGCAGCTCTATCCAGAACAGAACTAAATACAAAGGGCCTCATTCTATTACCGGCCGTAAGGCTGCGATTCCTTGCGGGGGTTCTGTTAACTCGCGATTCTATTATACGGCCCCGCAAGGATCTCATCTTACGGCCGGCCGCATATCTTGGAACCGGCCGTAAGCTGTGAAATCTAAAAAAAAAACCTCAAAAATAAATTCAAGCCTGCACTGTACAGCTCTGTAAATGCTAGGGATCATATTGGGGGACATGAGGATTAAAAGTAACCCACTCTCAAGCTTGCACATCAGCCCAAACCCAAGTTCAAATTAACTGTTTATTTTCCGGCTGCGGCGTGGGCGGGTCTGAGGTGCCCCAAGCACTCTGGACTTTTTACATGGATATTTTACGGATATTCAAAATAAAATATTTTACGGATTTGAGTATAGGATAATTATGTGCTATTTTTTCTAACACCTAAAATCCCTTTATAGTCTTCTCAAAGTGCAGGATGGCTTTATTTGAGCTATTTTATGTGCTTAATTGGTGCTAGCGGGACCTTTTTCCTGCAAGTAAGCTGCGGCTCGCTTTTAGCCTTGCAGAGAAGTTTCCCGGAGCAATTGAATTGCAAATAGGAATTTCTTACGGCCGAAACTCTTGCGGCCGTTTTAGATCAAAGGCTTTCCTCCGGCGCGAGCGGCCGCAAGAGATAGCAAGGCACCGGCCGCAAGCCTGCCGGAGCCCCCGGCCGGAGGGGAATAGAATAGCAGAATAGCTTGTGGCCGGTCCTTGCGGCCCCGCAACGGCTGCGGCCGCTAATAGAATGAGGGCCCATAAGTTTAAAGATGGCCTTTCTACACATTCCAAAACCAGACATAAAAGACTCAAGAAGATTCCACCATGGCACAATTTAAGTAAATCAAGTACAGTTTTTATTTTTACATTTTAAGAGTCATGTTGTCCATTTCAAAGTAGTTATTTAAAAGGATTTTACAGCTTTACATGTACACTGCAGTGAAGGTAAAGAGGTTTCTCATTCAATTCATGTGAGCCCTAATCTTGTGTAGAGTTGACACCATTGAACACGATCACAGCATCTAGGGAGAAGTAAAGTATTAGTAATGGATGAAATGTGTGGGGGGGATTCTCTGAACACCCCCAAAATGGCAATCACTGCTGAGGTCAGTTTTCATTTCGCTTCAAGGAGTTTTGTCATCATGCCTCCCATAGAGAGCAAACTGCTAGGAGGCACTGTAATTCGGCCTTTTTTGTCATCATTCCTCAGCAAAAAAGCTGCACACTACCATCTTTGTAGAAGGCAATAAGGAAAGTTACAGATTATAGGAAGATAATTTTAGATATCATATAACTTACACAAGGAAAAAGTGACAAGCTAATTTAATCAGTCACAACACCCACCAAGTCCTCAGAAAGTCAGCTGTACTTGTGACAGAATAGAAATAGCAATTCAGAGAATTCACACCTCACAATATAGTTCTTAATTGATAGTGAGCCAAAGATCAAGAAAATACAGTACTGGATATTTAGCCAGTTTTATTCGTTTCTTCTTTAATGGCACCAGACATCTTACCTTTGGCCCACAGGCTTTTAATTATGAAAAGAAATAGGACTGAATAGAGATCTTATATAAAGCAAACAGCCACTTAGCAGGACTGAATAGAAGTCCCTGGTAATATATGGCCTTCCATCAGCCCGAAGGAAAAGCTCCCAAGCATTGTCACCAGAAGTTTGTGTAGTGTGGGTCCCAACGTTTGGGATAAATATTGCACTGTTTTGAAGCATATTACAAACTACAGTGTTATTAATCCAATGACAGGAATGTATGGCTGTAAATATGCCCAATAAAAGATAAGTGATGTTATGCATCAGATTCAGCCAGCTTCATTTGAAATGGCTACAAGATAACACAATGCAGTCAGTGTCTGCTCTCCCTTACAATGCAGCCAATTTCTCACCTACCTGCACAATCTGTTTTCCGGTATTGCAGATAGCCCTGTGCATGATTATGCCATCACACCAATGCAGTCAGCTGCAAGAGAAGTGACGTGTTCAAACAGGAAATTATAAGCATGTTTTAGGAAAAATTGCATTAAGTAATATCATTTAAAAAAAAAAAAAAAGTGAATACAAATAGGGGGAGGGGTTGCAAATTGAGGCTTGGAAGAGTAAAATGCAATTAAGTTAAATCTAGAGCTGGATAGCAATAAGTGGACATATAGAATATACCTTCTGCAAACATGTCTAAATAAAACCCATGTGGAGGCAGTGTGTTACCCGACAGAAGAAACCCATAAATACCCCACTGAAAAATGGAGAGTGCTGCTGAGGTCAGTTTTAATTTCGCTTCAGGTAGTTTTGTCATCGTGCCTCCCATACAGAGAAAACTGCTGGGGGAGGGCACTGTAATTCGGCCTTTTTTGTCATCATTCCTCAGCCACATTAAATTAAGCCTCCGTTCACAGTATACTTACAGATCAATCCAGCACAATTCCAACCAGGTCCTGAGAATGCCGATAAGCGCAGCTTTTATGCAACTCCTGTGCAATACACGGAGACCATTTCAGAGAGGTCATTGCAGAGAAGTATTTCTTAGATCTGGCACAGATGATCTGTCCAAAAAAAAAAAAAAAAAAAAAATAAGGACACAAGCTATCAAGTTCTTGAAACAAACCAAACCTTTACCACCATTTATGATATGGCCAGTGCAGAGCTTAACAGATCCAAGAGCCAGGGCTCCTTACCTATTACTATACAGAAACTAGCAACTAAAAATATTTTTTTGCTGGCTCCTACCCAATATGGCTGGATCTTAAGTTTGATCAGTGTGAACCCCTGGCCTAATAGCTGCCTCTATATAATCCACAATATAAAAAAAAAAAAAAAAAAAAAAAAAGGGAGACAATCCGTCAAGGATTTATTTGAAGATGTGAGAAAGCAACATAGATATATTATAGGCAAGGAAAGTAGTGTATGGGGAAATAGTCCCTTTATGTATACATCATGCCTATCCCCTGTGTAAATACAAATGCACAGAGCATCTATAGAGAAATAAAGGTTTTGTGAAAGGGTGGTAAGATCTCCCCCATTACTGAGTGGCAATCACTGCTGAGGTCAGTTTTCATTTCGCTTCAAGGAGTTTTGTCATCATGCCTCCCATAGAGAGCAAACTGCTAGGAGGCACTGTAATTCGGCCTTTTTTGTCATCATTCCTCAGCAAATTTAACTGCACCTAAAGAAGGCTGCATATACTACCAGCTTTGTACAAGGCAGTTAGGAAAAGCTACAGATTTTAGATATGACTTACAAGAGGAAAAAGAGTGACAAACCAGTTTAATCAGTCACAACACCCACGAAGTCTCCAAGCCAGCTGTACCTGTGGTGGAACAGAAATAGCAATTCAGAGAATGCACACCTAAATATATAGTTCAAAACAAGTTTATAAAATACTCTCAGATATTTGGCTTGATAGTGTAGCAAAGCTCAAGATAAAACTTGTGCTGTATTAATCTTTTCCTTTAAAAATGGTGGTGCAAATAATTGACTGGAAAGTCAAATGCAATTAAAGTAAATCTAGAGCTTGATAGCAATGAGTGGACATATAGAATATACCTTCTGCAAACATTTCTAATTAAAACCCATGTGGTGTGGGTGCAGAGTGTTACCCACCAGAAGAAGCCCATAAATACCCCCCTGAAAAAAAAAAAAAGTGTAAGTGCTGCTGAGGTCAGTTTTAATTTCGCTTCAGGTAGTTTTGTCATCGTGCCTCCCATACAGAGGAAACTGCTGGGGGAGGGCACTGTAATTCGGCCTTTTTTGTCATCATTCCTCAGCCACATTATACTGTGAACGAAGGATTAAGTTACTTACAGATCAATCCAGCACAATTCCAACCAGGTCCAGAGAATGCCGATAAGTGCAGCTTTTATGCAACTCCTGTGCAATACACGGAGACCATTTCAGAGAGGTCATTGCAATGAAGTACTTTTCTTCGATCTGGCACAGATGAGCTGTAAAAAAAAAAAAAATAATAATAAAAAAAATATATATAATAATAATAATACAAACTAAACCTTTAGCACCAGTTATGATATGGCAAGTGCAGAGCTTAATTCCAGGAGCCAGAGCCCTTGCTCTTTATTACTATACAGAAACTGGCAACTTAAACTATTTTTGCTGGCTCCTACCTAATATGACCGGATCCCAAGTTTGATCCATGTGGCCTGACCTAATGGCTGCTTCTATATAACCCAGAATATAAAATAGAAGACAGACAATTATTTGAGGAATATGTGAGAATGCAATAAGTCTGTTGCCGTCAAGGAAAATAGTCATGATATATACCTAGATAAACAAACTATCCCAAGTGTAAATACAAGTGCACAGAGCATCTATGGAGAAATAAAGGTTTTTGTGCAAGTGTGGTGAGACCTCCCCCCTCCCCCATTACCGAGTGGCAATCACTGCTGAGGTCAGTTTTAATTTCGCTTCAAGGAGTTTTGTCATCATGCCTCCCAGAGAGCAAACTGCTAGGAGGCACTGCAATTCGGCCTTTTTTGTCATCATTCCTCAGCATAAGTCTGCATATACTACCAGCTTTGTACAAGGCAAGAACTTGGGACTGAAGTCCCCAGTAGTATAGGCCTCCCATCAGAGAAGCTCCTGTAATAGTCCCCTAGATATAAGTTTCTATAAAGATTTTAGTTTGAAAAACCATGTTACAAATTTGGGTCACAAAGTAACATTTATCCAAAGCTAAAGTGATGCAAGGCCCTGAAGCCACCCATTACAACACAAATTATGTCTCCAATTCAGACTGGCTGGATTGAAATAGTTGTGAGATAAGATGCGGTTAGTGTCTGCTCGCCATTACAATGCAGCACATTTACCAGCACCATCCATTTCTAGTATTGCAATTGGTCCTGTGCAGGATTATTCACTGCAAACAGGTCACCCAACTGTAAGATTTGTTCCATTAGGAGCAATCTTTTATACAAAAGTTATGGCAGAGTGATATATAGCAAGGGTCAATAGCTTAATCAATGATAAGGGGGTGCAAATTAAGGCAAGATTTACATGTGGAGTAGAAAGTGTGTGTAATATATATATACACACATACCGATCAGGATATGGCCTAGTCCAGAGCACCTCACCTTGCAGTTACTCTACATAACCCGACTCCAGAACGTATTATTCAGCTGGATCCTACCTATTATGGCTGATCCAACATGGGATAAATGAGGGAGGATATACAATCCAGCCTTAGGTCATCATGTAGTTGCCATATCAGGCAGGCATGTAAAGCCATGGGCTCTGCTAGACCTAGATGTACATTCCCATTGTCTAGATACAGCTTGTGCTTCTGATCTCCTTGGAGAGGGAGCAGAGGGAACATTTCATACATTATATTTTGCCAGCAATCAAGGCCTTACATGTTCAGCAATACAGGTAATAAGACCCTCGCCTCATCACTATGGCCAGTTAGCGGGATTCTATTTTATGGTTTACGCTGCATGGACTAAACACAAGAAGCTTTGTGTTCCCGCTGTGCATGCTGGGTAGTCAGGTTACCATTACCTGAGATGGTAGTCACTGCTCTAATAGGAGACATTAAGGAGGCAGTGACACAACTCGAGTCTATTTATGTGCCACCCAATATCTTAAATCATCGGTTTATTAGATATTAATCTTCACTTTAGCTACTCACCATGCTGCTCTCCAGTGCACCGCCATCTTGCTGAGTGTAGAAATGCCACGTGATGCCGGCGTGTTCCTTTCATTGGTGGGACAGGCCCATTTCGCTGGATAGGTGTGTTCATATATACTCAAATAGGCATATCAGCCAATAAAACGGGCTTTTACATACAGCGAGGAATAATCCACTAAACATGAAGCTTAAGAACCCCACCCCCGACACAAAGGGCTCTCCCATCCATTACCATAATGGCTACGTCCAGAGAAGCAGTTTACTTGTATCAATACTCTAGCCGCGCGCAGCACTGAGCCACGCCCCTTATGCCTTAAGGTGGATTTCATCTATTGCTTAAGGAGGCCGGTGTATTTTACTTCTCATATTAGGCCATTTTTTGGTTCATCATTTGCACTTGCAAAACAGTAATTTACCTAATGGCCACTGCTGTACCCCCCACCCAAATCTTTCTTTGTCCCTAATTACTGAGAAGTGAAAGATTGCAGCTACAAAAATAGTGATAACATTATGCAAAACTTGATACTGATTGTACATTTAACATGTTAGGCCTGAACCACAATGGTTTTAACACAAAACTCTGGCCGTTTAAGATGTTAAAGTGTAGTACATGTTAGCCTTATTACAGAAAAACTAGTTTCATTTATAACATCTTTGTTACTTCGATCAGTGCTTCTCAACTCCAGCCCTGGGGCCCACTGACAGCTCTTGTATATCCCTGCTGGAGCACAGGTGAGCCAAGAGGCACAGCAGGTGATTATACAGAAGTACTGAGCCTCTGATCAGGTATATCCCTGCTGGAGCACAGGTGAGCCAAGAGGCACAGCAGGTGATTATACAGAAGTACTGAGCCTCTGATCAGGTATATCCCTGCTGGAGCACAGGTGAGCCAAGAGGCACAGCAGGTGATTATACAGTAGTACTGAGCCTCTGATCCGGTATATCCCTGCTGGAGCACAGGTGAGCCAAGAGGCACAGCAGGTGATTATACAGAAGTACTGAGCCTCTGATCAGGTATATCCCTGCTGGAGCACAGGTGCGCCAAGAGGCACAGCAGGTGATTATACAGTAGTACTGAGCCTCTGATCAGGTATATCCCTGCTGGAGCACAGGTGAGCCAAGAGGCACAGCAGGTGGTTATACAGAAGTACTGAGCCTCTGATCAGGTATATCCCTGCTGGAGCACAGGTGAGCCAAGAGGCACAGCAGGTAGTTATACAGAAGTACTGAGCCTCTGATCAGGTATATCCCTGCTGGAGCACAGGTGAGCCAAGAGGCACAGCAGGTAGTTATACAGAAGTACTGAGCCTCTGATCAGGTATACCCCTGCTGGAGCACAGGTGAGCCAGGAGGCACAGCAGGTGGTTATACAGAAGTACTGAGCCTCTGATCAGGTATACCCCTGCTGGAGCACAGGTGAGCTAATCAGAGGCTCAGCAGGTGGTTATACAGAAGTACTGAGCCTCTGATCAGGTATATCCCTGCTGGAGCACAGGTGAGCCAAGAGGCTCAGCAGGTGATTATACAGAAGTACAGAGCCTCTGATCAGGTATATCCCTGCTGGAGCACAGGTGAGCCAAGAGGCACAGCAGGTGGTTATACAGTAGTACTGAGCCTCTGATCAGGTATATCCCTGCTGGAGCACAGGTGAGCCAAGAGGCACAGCAGGTGATTATACAGAAGTACTGAGCCTCTGATCAGGTATAACCCTGCTGGAGCACAGGTGAGCCAAGAGGCACAGCAGGTGATTATACAGTAGTACTGAGCCTCTGATCAGGTATATCCCTGCTAAAGCACAGGTGAGCCAAGAGGCACAGCAGGTGATTATACAGAAGTACTGAGCCTGATTAGCTCACCTGTGCTCCAGCAGGGATATACCTGAACTGTTGGTGGGCCCTGTCATGGCTTACTTGGCAGTCATCTGGGACTTGGACAGATGTCTGTCACAGACTGTTAACAAGAGACGATACCTGGGGGTTTGGGGCTCCCAGACACCCTGTTATACTGTTATAAGGTTATATTGTTATTTTGTGGTCTAGGGGATAAAGTATTATAAGTTTACCCCTTAGCATATCCCCATCCCTTCCATGTTTAGGCTCATTGTAATGGATGTCATGTGAGGGAGCTGGTGGGATGTGTTGGTTGTATGTGTGTGAAACATTGTGTGTTGTATCTGTAAATATATTGTATTGGAATGTTGGAGCCATGTTGTGTGCAGTCATCCATATTGACTGCATATGTAACCTGAGTTGATCACCCATCTGCCTTCCAGCTATCACCTAAAGTAAACACTTGAAGTGATAGCAAGGCCAGAACAAAGGGGTCTATACAGACATTGAGGCACCATAACCCCAGGGGGTCTACAGGTATTCTCACTCAAAGAGTCAGGGCAAAGTCCAGAGGACAGGTAGATGTTTCTCCCTTGAGAGCCAGACAGCAAATGACTGTTAGCCACACCTAGTGGGCGGCCCAGGGGAGGGGTCTGGAAGTTCCCAGAGCTTACCTCTAGTCCATTGGCTAGAGGTAATCAAATTACCCCATTGGCCAAGAGGAAGATAAGGGTTGGACAAAGGGGTAGCCACTCCCTGTACTGTTTTGTGAGGTGTTTAAATACTTGTGTAAAAATAAAGAAGTTGTTCATAATTTTCATCAAGACTTTGTGTGCAGGTGTATTATTGACCCAAGGGCATATGCTGGCAGAGGAGATCGTTTCTGACTCCATGCCAGGTTTTTCCCAGGCACACTATCAAAAGCTGGGACTTATGCTCTTGCATCCGCAAGGAAGGTCCATTGGTTTGAGTCACTCAAATCTTAGGTCTAAAATCTACAGGAGAAAAGAGGACTAGGATCCTCTATACTCCATCATCATTGTAGGTTGTGACAGGCCCATAATGAGATTAGGTCTTGCTGTGACTAGGTGCAGCTATTATGCAAACAGAACATCTTAACCATTAATGTTATAAGGTATTTAAACAATTGTTAGAGTGAGGGATTTATTATTCATACGCAAAGGTCAAGTAGGCCTCCACCCATACTATTTTTGGGGTCCAGTCAGAAGTAGGTAAACAGCCATAGACCTGATCTACACAGACGCCTCTGCTGTTCTCATTTGGGCAGAGTACAGCTGTTTCAGGCCACTCTGGATCTCATGGCTGGTAATTGCATGTCATGTTGTAGTGGGATAACCTGGCAGCTTCTGAAACTATTTGACTAAAGCCATCCTGGCCAACCAGGTCTCTATTCAGGAAGTCCACTGCCCACAGGTGTTCGGTCAAATCTGGGTGACACAGGATAATGACAAGTTTAGTCTGACCATCTTTTAACAAACCAGGAAAATTTGGAAAAAAATTTCTTTTTATTGATTGTAACAGATCAAGTCAAGGGGAATTCTCAGACCTGGACTGAATGACTGCCATGTTTAATCATTTTATATGGATTTAGTCAGGGGAACGCTGACTGGTCCCAATCTTCAGATATTGCCTATTGTTGAAGGAGACTTTTTTTTTTTTAAAGAACCCTCTAAAAAATTTTATTACATAATCGAAATATAATTTTGCAGGATCAAGAGTTGTGCTTGAGTTTAAACCACATTGTCCCATCAGCAACAAAAAAAGTTTATGCTTTCTACTTCTGGGAAAGTATATTTATAAAAAAAAAAAAAAGCTACTTTAATATAAAAGTGATGTGGGAAGTATATCACTAACCACAATAGCTATACATATTATACAAACACTGTAAATATGAGCAATTCTGCAGTAACGATAGGTATTCACCCTTCAGCAAATTCCCAACTACATGGCCAGGATGGGCAGTTATTGCCTTAAGGAAGTTATTCATGGCTGTGGGTTTATGCTAAATGTAGATTTAAATTACACAAATCAGTATATCATGTCAAAAAAAATCATTCCTCCCACACACACACTTTGAATATTTTCAGCTAGTTTGGTGTTCAGATCGTTGGTATTTAATAAGTCCAGGAATTCTAGAAGTACTTTATATCTTGTTTTTCTGGGTAGGACAGTTTCATCTATGCATCTCATCCAATAAATATAAATAGTATTCCATGTAACTTCTGGTAAAGACTTTCTTCCACCAACCTAAAAACAGGATGGCGCAAGTGCGGACGCAGTTTCTTGGGTTTGTAAATAAAGTCAGTTTCCAACAAGTAAAGGTTTGTGTGTGATCAGAATCGCTAGAGACTATTAGAAACTCTGTAGTCCTTTCTTGGTATGCAGTTTTATTTTTGTAAAGATCTCCAAAATCTTCACATCTTTGGCTATGGAAGGTGTGAAAACTATGAGGAGAGGCCCCCCCATTCTACCTCTAGGTCATGCCTTTTGAGTGTTAATCTCAGCTCCCAGCAGAACATCTTAGGGGAACTCAGATCATCACAGGTTGCAAGCTCAGCCCTAAGGTTACTGACTTATTAAAAATAATAGACATATTTCCATCCCTTTGCTTAGGGAAAAAAAAAAAAAAAAAGTACACACATGAAACCATTTGTGTTAGTTGGTTGATATAAACTTTTAGTGACCAAGATTGCTCCTTTACAAAATCAGTTAGTGATCAAGGGTTTAAGAAAGGCAACACATTATTGAAAGACCATCAGAAACAATGCATTCAATTTTTACACTTCTGAGTCAGATATACATTAACTAGTGTCACAAAAACATGTGATAAAAAACAAATGCCATTTTTGAGTATGTGATAACTCAGGTAACATATCACCCCCACCCCAGGTAGTGGGTTTTTAGCCAGCATGTTTTATGGCTTTAGATTTTAGTGTGATATTTAAAGTCTTAGAAAATATATTTCCTCAATCTTTATTTCAATGCACTCATACCATTTCTGCTCTTCCTTAGTTTGTGTGTATATCCAATATATCATCTTAGTAGCACTGGCATGATGTAATACCCGAGGCATGTTGAAGTGATTATTTTCTTTGTATTTATAGTACATATTTAGGAAATGCACTTTTCCTTTGGCAAGCCATACATTACGGCAGGCAATATGCACTACAATTTAGAGGTAGAATTAAAAAAGGTTACATTTTAAAGAATGCTTCCTCAGTCTAAGAATAGAGAGTGAGATATATATATATATATATATATATATATATATATATATATATATATATACACACACACACACACACACACACAATCTTTTAAGTGCTTAGGGCCTCAAAGTCTGAACCCAGCCCATCCCAAACTACAAGTGGCTTTCAATAAACTGAGCTGGTTCTCACAGACTTTACTGACTCATTCATGGTACATGATTGGAGTTTCCAACTACCAACAAAGCAGATAAAAATTAATTTAGTAGAACAATAAAACCACTTGCAAACTCACCAAAACCCACACTGACCTCTAGAGCACACCTGCTTCCCTGACATGGCACAGGAATAGAACTGAGCTTATATAGAGAGTCTATAGTGGCCTAACAATCATCCACTCATTAAATCATAAGACTCAGCTGGAAGACATGTATCCAACCCAGTGGCAGAGCTACTGCCGGTGTATCAGGTGCAAAGCACCAGGGCCACAAGTATGTAAGAGTGATCTACGTTCAGTAGCAGTGTAAAGTAAAGGGGGTGGTCCTTTCCCTCTTGAAATTCACCAAAAATTTACCAGCCGTGGGAGCAGCAGAGCCGCCCACCAACCTCTAGATGGCGCTGACAATTTTCAGAACCCATACCAAAGAGTTAGGTAAACTTACAGGATTACAGGGAGTGTTAGGGAGAGGGGTAGGGTAACCGGTCCTATCCTCTTATGGTAGCGCAGCACAAGGCAGCAACAGTGGAGGTGAGCATCTGCTAGATAGAGTCAAGGCTTAGGTAAACAGGGTGAGGGTTGGGGTTAAGGTGAGGGTTAGGGTTAGTTCAAGGGTTAGGCTAACATTATAAATTTAGAACTTATCTCAAATATCGGCAGCGCTGCAAAATATCGGCTGCGCAATCTAACGGATAGAGGACGCACTGCAGCTGCGGGCCTGTCTGACACCATAACAGGATAGATCCGGGTAACCTTCTACTTGTGTGAAATATCGGCAGCGCTGCAAAGTATCCACAGCGTCATCTAGCGGCTGCTTGCTTGCACTGCAGCTGCCAGTGCTGGTGAATTTACAATGGGATAGATCCAAGGGGGTCTTTTCATTTATTCCCGTAGAGTGTGATCTAAGGGTAATCTTGTTCCCTACATATATGTTTGGATGTTTATTGGCCTTTGCCTTGTGTTGAGACGTTGGAAGAGGGCCCCCAAATAATTATGCACCAGGGCCCTTCAATCACTAGATCCAACCAATCTGCTGTCATGTTATTCTCCATCTTGATTGACTCACCTTTACACAGAAAGTATATGCTAAAATACCATCCTTCAGGATTGAACTTGCCTACCCATGACTTAGGGATATATTTACTCCCCTGTGTCTCCCCCCTCTCTCACCTCTGTCTCTTATGCTCCAAACCCCCCCCCCCCCCTCCATCCCCTGTGTCTTTCTCCCCCCTCTCCCTTCCCTGTGCTCTTTTTGCCATTTACGGGTGTGAAAACATTTGTGGGCTTGGTGAAATTGATCAATTTCCCCAAGCCCGCAAAGAGCTTCTGAGTTACAACCCTGCAAAAAATCTAAGTTTTTAACGGCCGACATTTTTTTTCAAGCCCGTAACTCGGAAGCCGTTCGGAGGCCACCAAAAGATGCCAATTAATTAGCAAATTAGCTTTCAACCCCACTTATGGACTCCCTGTCTTGCAACTTAATTTCCTATTCATTTGGCATCTTTTGGCGGTCTCCCAACGGCTGCCATATTTTTTTCAAGCCCATAACTTGGAAGCCATTCAGAGCCTCCCCCCCCCCCCTCTCTAACTTGCGAGCCTCGCGATGAGCACCGAAGGTGCTCATTGTGAGACTCCCCCCCCCCACTTCTTTATAGGCCTTGCGATGATCGCCTTAGGCGTTTATTGCGCATGCGCAAGCCCATAATTTTTAACGTAGCATGCCAGCATAGGTATGCGTCTATATTAAAATATTTCTGTCAAAATATCTGTTATGTACTGTGGCATAGAAGTTAATTTTCTTTGCAAATGTGCAAAAAAAACCTTTTTGTTTAGAGGGTCATGTAGGCTGGCCATGTTGCCAGGCTCAGCAGGAGGATCCCATGAATAGACAGGGATGCAGGGTGGCATCGAGAAATGGCAGTGGAGGAGCAAGTTGGGTCAAGCAGACACACAGCTCCATTATCTCTTCCCTGGGGTATAATTTGTCATTTTTTTAAGTACTCTACTTTTGCAGTAATATCCTTTACATTAAACAGTAATGATTGAGAATATAGAAAATGTATATACAGATTGCTGGATGTTCCATTTGTCATCAAAACCATAAACCATATACAAATAATGGAAGCAGTCATCTGATATTCATCTGAAGTAATCACGCACATGGTAGAAAAAAATGATAAAACTATGCAAATTGTATATACATGGAACTTGGCTCACCTAAGATAAAAAAAGGTATGTTAAAATACATATACGGTATATATACAGTATTTAGTCATTAAAATGCACTTTAAGTAATAGAATCACGAAATTAACATAAATAAAGAGGGTAAAAGATGAACCCAAAAGAAACACAAAGGCACCTAAAGCATATTCTCAAGTGAAGTGCTGTATGAATAAACAAAAAACTATAAACAAATAAAAGGATTATAAAAGAAAAATCCTATCTTATGTAAATTAAAAATCAGGGTACCTGATAAGGATTTGATCAAGGAAAAATAACCAGAAATAAAACACAAATACAGTTGAATTAAAAAACAAAATATTTTATTGACTGGAGCATAATAAAGTAATTAAATAAAAAAGCTGTGATCAAAGCAAAGAATATAATAAAAACAAAAATAAAACCTAATCAAACCTTTAATAATTTGCTGGATGTCAAAAAACCCAAAAGATTAAAAACCTTGGGTTTAACATGATTTTTTTAATCGTTGCATTTTTAACAATATTTTAAATGTACAAATAAGGATTGCATTTTTTAAAATTAGTATGTGGCAATAATAATTAAAATAAAGGCTGCAAAAAAGGTGTTTCTGTACAACCTTGGTTGGTTGTTCAAGGATTCCTAAATAGGATCCATAGGACAATTTTTTTGTACACATAGTGCATCATAGTAACATGAATCTTCTTTAAAAAACAATTACCGTATTGGTCCGAATATAAGCCGCACCAGCATATAAGCCGCACCCGTAAAGTTCAAGGGGAAAAAATAGAAAAAAGATAGTACTCAAATATAAGCTGCACCCGTAAAATTGGAGAGAAAAAGACTCTCAAAGTGATCAGCCATTGCAAGAAACAGGCTTTCTAATTAGCACTGTAGCTTTTTTTTGCAGGTTACAGGCTTTACAGGATGTTATAATCACTAAAACCGTAAATCGCTATTCAATACCGCAGTCTCAAGCACGAAAATCGGCACCCTTAACTCACAATCGCGCAAATCGGCAGTCATTTTGCGTTTGCGAATAGAAGCCGCACACCTAACAAGCAAAGTTTGCAAATTGCAATGATTTTTTTTACGGTCGCGAATATAAGCTGCAACGTAACTCGCAAGCTCAAAAATCGTAAAAAAGGTGCGGCTTATATTCGGACCAATACGGTAAAACCCAAACAATAAAACCCACATGGCCCACTTTCCCACTTTCTTTTAGCAATCAGATGTGCTAGGGTCCCAGGAGTCAATGACTACCGGGGCTGTGACCAAACAGGCCCCTTGCTTGTGGTGTTCAGGGGAGAACCACTGTGGCCCCAAGAGTCAGTTAATTAGATCTAATGAACAGTTGTAGATGCTAGAGCCCCACTGTGCAAAAAAAAAAAAAACTTACAGGTAGCAGTGAGTCATTAACCATTTGATGCCCCTGCTTTATTTTCAGCTGTTTGAGGGCACTCTTGATCTCTTGGCTGGAGATGACTTGTCTCTTATTGGGACAGTCTGGCCGCTTCTGGAGCGATCTGACTCAAACCATCACTTGTTAGGTCCCCATTCAGAAATTCAACATGTTACTCAGAGGGGAAAAAAAGTGAGAATTGTACATGATAGTGGTCATTGTAATCTTATTTATATTACGGTAGATGTTTTGATTAAATAAACTTCATAATGGGAAGAAAAAGCGTTAAAGGAAGTCTATATGAAATTTTCAGGCCATTGCCAGCTGCTTTTTCGGTAGTGTTTGTCCTTATAGAGAAGATTTACATTAGGATAACAAAGGTTGAGCAGGTGAATGGAGGGCCATGGGCAGGACCGGATCTACTTTTTTGGAGCCCCTAGGCACTGAAGTGCAGGAGCCCCTAAGTGTGCGTGCGCCGGGTATGCACGCACCCATTTTTCCTTTTCTGTGAGTGTATCTCTCCCTTGCTGTGTGAGTAAAGCCCATAACAGCCATTTTTACAACATAACCACTCATACACATGCAGAGCTATTACTTGAAATGCATTTTATGGTGGGCCATATTATTTATATTTTTCTATAGGAGGACAGCGAGCACATGTTACATATATCGTAATCATATTTATTGCAAATAAATACTAAGAACATAATTAATCAGAAAAAAGTCATACAGCTATTTAAAAAAAAGAAAAAATAAATGTTTATAAATGTAACCTCAATTCTATACTGAACTGCGAACCTAAACACACCTCACGTAAATGTTTTGGGAAAAAGGATAGTGAATAAAGCAAATTGGGGTGCGATGAGAAGCGCAGTCTGACATATAATGCCTTTCCTCCACTTCGATTTGAAGTTTAGCAAATCTGGGCCAAAATATTTAAGGTCAATATTCTACACATATGGAAATCTTTGCTAAACCTTGGCCTCGGGCCACTGAATACATATTTCCCCATCATTATAATGACAAATGAAAGGAATATGGTCAAGGGATGTACTATAAATAGTTCAAATGTGATTAACATAATGTTGATGTATATACTAAGCAGATAGATTAAAATGTATGTGTTATGTCTGTATCGGGGGGCAATTTATAGGTAAAGGCTACTTTTTCCAAATTTTGGACAAAATGTGGTTTTATACATAGTATATAAAACTGCATAATACAAAGTACTTCTATAACCAAGCTCACAGGCATGCTGTCCTTCATATCTCCAAACTGTCCTACTTTTAAAGGGACAGTCCCTCTTTTAAAGGATCATTGCACAATGGAAATAAATGTGCATGTGTGTCTTACATTTCTTTAGATGCAATGTCCTGTTTCTGGTTTCTCCCCAGGTATTTTCCCCAGGATTGTATGACAGATGCCCATATCTGAGTTTGCCAGTGTGAGACATTATTTCAAAATATTGTAGCATGAGAATGAAAAGCACATTTTTAAAATTTGCAGTACTTAGTAATCACTGTGCTATAATGTGTTTGTAGTGTTCAAAATCTAAAATGCATGGCAGAGAACATGAGTGTCTCTTTAACCTGCCTGGCGGTATGATTATGTCAGTACTTAGAATGTTAAAGTGGTACATTCAAAAATACTGACATAATCATACCGCCATTTCCCCTTACCTCCTCCTTTCCCCCGTTCCCCCTTATCCTCCTCTCTTTCCTCCCCCTCCTCCCCTATCCTCCTCCTCACTTCCCCCTCTCCAATCATCTCCCTTAACCCCTTCCCCTCATCCTTTTCCCCCTTATCCCCCTCCCTCCTTATCATCCTCGTCCTCCCTCCTTCCCCCCATATCATCCTCCTCCCTCTTTCAACCCTTATCCTCCTCCTCCTTCCCTTATTATCATCCTATTCCTTCATCTTCTCCTCCCTTTCCCCTCTTTCCCCTTATCCTCCTCCTCCCTCCTCTTCCCTTATCCCTCCTCTTCCCTTATCATCCTCCTTCCCCCCTTATCATCCTCCTCCTTCCCCCATAATGTCCTCCTCACTTCCCTCCCTTATGCCCCTCCTCCATTTCTCCTTACCCTCCCTTTCCCCTTCTCCTCTTCCCTCCTTTCCCATTTATCATCATCCCTTTCCCACCTTATCATTCTCCCTTGCCCCCCTTCGCCCCTTATCATCCTTTCTTGCCCCCCCTTATCATCCTCCTCTTCCTCCTCCTTCCCCCCTGATCATCCTCCTCCTTCCCCCTAATCTCCTCCTCACTTCCCCCTGTCCAGTCCCTATCCCCCTCTCTCCGTACTTTTCATTGGGATCCGATGAGCTGCCTGCTCATCTCTCCCCCGCAGCATGTCTTCCCGCAGTGAAGTGACCGGCATATGCTAATGACGTGATATCACAAGCACGTCATGTCATTAGCATATACCGCATATGTCACTTCACTGCCGGAAGACATGCTGCGGGGGGAGAGATTAGCAGGCTGTTTATCGGATCCCAATAAAAAGTAACGAGAGAGGGGGAAGTGAGGAGGAGGATAGGGGGAAGGGGGAAGATAATCAGGGGGGAAGAGGATGATAACGGGGGATGGAGGATGGAGGAGGAGGAATAGTGTGCTGAGGGGGCCCAGGCAATTTTGGTAGCACTGGGCCCTTCCAGATCCTCCCTGCAGTAACCTCGGGCGTGATCACCTCTACTGTGCAGCTGCCCCATGCATCCACTACTAGTTCTGTGCAGTAGTATGTTTGCTTAGTCTAGTACACAGTGCCTTCCCTGGTAGTTCTTTATTGAAACAGATCTATCCTGTTATGTGCACGCAAGACTTCTGGTGCCCTTGTCAGTCCTAACCCCCTACAGCAGTTACCTACATTAATCATAAACCTAACCCCCTAAGACCCTAACCCTAAACCCCTAAGACCGTAACCCTCTACACCCCTTGCCGGGCCTAACCCTAACCCCCTACACCAGGTACCAAGCCTAACCCTAAACCTAACCCCTTAACCATAACCCCTCTAAACCTAAGCCGAAAACCCCCAACCACTTACCGGTGCATCGGGACATCAGTGGTGCGCTTCCAGTTGCTATGGCTCTGTGCTCTGCCCACACGCTGTCCTACTGCGCAGGAGGGAGGAGAGGCGGGGCTATGGCTCTGCGCTTTGCCCATACGCTGCCCTTCTGCAGAGGAGGGAGGAGAGGCGGGGCTATGGCTCTGTGCTTTGCCCACACGCTGTCCTTCTGCACAGGAGGGAGGAGAGGGGGGACTATGGCTCTGCGCTCTGCCCCCACGCTGTCCTTCTGCACAGGAGGGAGGAGAGGGGGGGACTATGGCTCTGCGCTCTGCCCCCACGCTGTCCTTCTGCGCAAGAGGGAGGAGAGGCGGGACTATGGCTCTGCGCTTTGCCCATACGCTGTCCTTCTGCACAGGAGGGAGGGAGGAGAGGCGGGGCTATGGCTCTGTGCTCTGCCCACACGCTGTCCTACTGCGCAGGAGGGAGGAGAGGCGGGGCTATGGCTCTGCGCTTTGCCCATACGCTGCCCTTCTGCGCAAGAGGGAGGAGAGGCGGGACTATGGCTCTGCGCTTTGCCCATACGTTGTCCTTCTGCGCAAGAGGGAGGAGAGGCGGGACTATGGCTCTGCGCTTTGCCCACACGCTGCCCTTCTGCACAAGAGGGAGGAGAGGCGGGACTATGGCTCTGCGCTTTGCCCATACGCTGCCCTTCTGCGCAAGAGGGAGGAGAGGTGGGACTATGGCTCTGCGCTTTGCCCACACGCTGCCCTTCTGCGCAAGAGGGAGGAGAGGCGGGACTATGGCTCTGCGCTTTGCCCATACGTTGTCCTTCAGCGCAGGAGGGAGGTAGGAGAGGCGGGGCTATGGCTCTGTGCTCTGCCCACACGCTGTCCTTCTGCGCAGGAGGGAGGGAGGAGAGGCGGGGCTATGGCTCTGTGCTCTGCCCACACGCTGTCCTTCAGCGCAGGAGGGAAGGAGGAGAGGCGGGGCTATGGCTCTGTGCTCTGCCCACACGCTGTCCTTCTGCGCAGGAGGGAGGGAGGAGAGGCGGGGCCATGGCTCAGTGCTCTGCCCACACGCTGTCCTTCTGCGCAGGAGGGAGGGAGGAGAGGCGGGGCTATGGCTCTGTGCTCTGCCCACACGCTGCCCTTCTGAGCAGGAGAGAGGGAGGAGAGGCGGGGCTATGGCTCTGTGCTTTGCCCACACGCTGTCCTTCTGCGCAGGAGGGAGGGAGGAGAGGCGGGGCTATGGCTCTGCGCTCTGCACACACACTGTCCTTCTGCGCAGGAGGGAGGGGGGAGAGGAGGGGCTATGGCTCTGCGCTCTGCCCACACGCTGCCCTTCTGAGCAGGAGGGAGGAGAGGCGGGGCTATGGCTCTGCGCTCTGCCCACACGCTGCCCTTCTGAGCAGCAGGGAGGAGAGGCGGGGCTATGGCTCTGTGCTCTGCCCACACGCTGTCCATCTGCGCAGGAGGGAGGAGAGGCGGGGCTATGGCTCTGTGCTCTGCCCACACGCTGTCCTTCTGCGCAGGAGGGAGGTAGGAGAGGCGGGGCTATGGCTCTGTGCTCTGCCCACACACTGTCCTTCTGCACAGGAGGGAGGAGAGGCGGGGCTATGGCTCTGTGCTCTGCCCACACACTGTCCTTCTGCACAGGAGGGAGGGAGTAGAGGCGGAGCTATGGCCCTGCACTTTGCCCACACGCTGCCCTTCTGAGCAGGAGAGAGGGAGGAGAGGCGGGGCTATGGCTCTGTGCTTTGCCCACACGCTGTCCTTCTGCGCAGGAGGGAGGAGAGGCGGGGCTATAGCTCTGTGCTCTGCCCACACGCTGTCCTTCTGCGCAGGAGGGAGGTAGGAGAGGCGGGGCTATGGCTCGGTGCTCTGCCCATACGCTGTCCTTCTGCACAGGAGGGAGGAGAGGCGGGGCTATAGCTCTGTGCTCTGCCCACACGCTGTCCTTCTGCACAGGAGGGAGGGAGTAGAGGCGGAGCTATGGCCCTGCACTTTGCCCACACGCTGTCCTTCTGCGCAGGAGGGAAGGAGGAGAGCCGGGCCATGGCTCAGTGCTCTGCCCACACGCTGTCCTTCAGCGCAGGAGGGAGGGAGGAGAGGCGGGGCTATGGCTCTGCGCTCTGCCCACACGCTGTCCTTCAGCGCAGGAGGGAGGGAGGAGAGGCGGGGCTATGGCTCTGCGCTCTGCACACACGCTGTCCTTCAGCGCAGGAGGGAGGAGAGGCGGGGCTATCGCTCTGCCCACACGCTGTCCTTCTGCGCAGGAGGGAAGGAGGAGAGCCGGGCCATGGCTCAGTGCTCTGCCCACACGCTGTCCTTCAGCGCAGGAGGGAGGAGAGGCGGGGCTATGGCTCTGTGCTCTGCCCACACGCTGTCCTACTGCGCAGGAGGGAGGAGAGGCGGGGCTATGGCTCTGTGCTCTGCCCACACACTGTCCTTCTGCACAGGAGGGAGGGAGTAGAGGCGGAGCTATGGCCCTGCACTTTGCCCACACGCTGTCCTTCTGCGCAGGAGGGAGGAGAGGCGGGGCTATCGCTCTGCCCACACGCTGTCCTTCTGCGCAGGAGGGAAGGAGGAGAGCCGGGCCATGGCTCAGTGCTCTGCCCACACGCTGTCCTTCAGCGCAGGAGGGAGGAGAGGCGGGGCTATGGCTCTGTGCTCTGCCCACACGCTGTCCTTCAGCACAGGAGGGAGGGAGGAGAGGCGGGGCTATCGCTCTGCCCACACGCTGTCCTTCTGCGCAGGAGGGAAGGAGGAGAGCCGGGCCATGGCTCAGTGCTCTGCCCACACGCTGTCCTTCAGCGCAGGAGGGAGGAGAGGCGGGGCTATGGCTCTGTGCTCTGCCCACACGCTGTCCTTCAGCGCAGGAGGGAGGGAGGAGAGGCGGGGCTATGGCTCTGCGCTCTGCCCACACGCTGTCCTTCAGCGCAGGAGGGAGGGAGGAGAGGCGGGGCTATGGCTCTGCGCTCTGCACACATGCTGTCCTTCAGCGCAGGAGGGAGGAGAGGCGGGGCTATCGCTCTGCCCACACGCTGTCCTTCTGCGCAGGAGGGAAGGAGGAGAGGCGGGGCTATGGCTCTGCGCTCTGCACACACGCTGTCCTTCAGCGCAGGAGGGAGGAGAGGCGGGGCTATCGCTCTGCCCACACGCTGTCCTTCTGCGCAGGAGGGAAGGAGGAGAGCCGGGCCATGGCTCAGTGCTCTGCCCACACGCTGTCCTTCTGGAGGGAGGAGAGGGCTAAGGATTATAGGACAATAGTGGCCATTTAATCCAATTATCCAAGTACATACAGCATAAAAAAGCCGCTTGTATCCAGCTACAAACTTCCACTGTTAACTCTAATAAACATTTATATGAATGTAAACACACAGTAACCTCTAGCTACACATGTAGGGGAGTGGGGGTTGTTTTTTGTATAATATGCAGGAATAGGCAAGGATCAGTATACCAAGAGAAGACACATGCAAAACTCCCGCCATGCCAGCTCTCCTTTACTGTGGAAGTAAATACATTATGTTACCTTCTCAGCCATTCACTGAAATACAGGTTCTTGAAAAATATAAAAGGCTGATATTTCAGTGTTCTTCTTACTGTAAACGAGAACTGGCTGTGACAAATACCTTTAGGCCTAGCTTCCTTATGGGGCAGCTTCAGGGCTTTTATTTTAGAAGACACTACGTGAGTAGCATTCAAGACTCACTTTAATGATTCTAGTAGTTAGAGGGTGTGATGGTCTATTTCTTAGCTACAACCTATCAGTGGCATCAATCTACCTGCTTCCGGATCCTATAGAGATGCTCGGCATGTCCATGCTTGGCTTTTCCAATACTGCTCTTACTGGTCTGTAGTTCCCTTTGCTTTTGGAGAAGCTCCTCCCAACTTCCTGATCACTCAGGACAGGTTTCATCTTGACCATTAAAATAAATAGATTAAAGAACCACTAAAAATGAACAGGGTTTTGAAATCTGCAAAGAACCAACAATCAACCAACAAGCCTTGGGCATAAAAGCAAAAGAGAAAGTCTTCCTTGTAGCCAGTGCATGGAAGCCCCCCATGACTGTCATACTTCCTTTTCAGGGTCCAAGGTGGAGTTACAGAGCAGGGCAATTATACTTGTAAGCTACCGCAGTCTATGGCAAAGTCCAGTGTTGCAATCAGTTTTTTTTTATTATAACAAAGACATACATAGTTTTGCAATACATGGCATACAATTTTGAATAGTTCATTATGCTAAGTTTCCAGTCTCTGTCTATCGTGAGAAATTTTTATCAGTTCTTTTCCCCTTCTCTCAATTTTCCATTGTGTTTCTACCTCATTAAAGAGGTAAAAGAGAAGGCATATGTGGACCGGTCTCACAACAGACACTTTTTCAATCATACATATCTTGGTTCTGGAAAACAGAAAATGTTAAACTCATTTGAATACATAAAACTACCTTTGCCAGAATCACAAAACATCAACAATATACATCTAAAGTATATAGGTTTCATATGGATCTGAGGCATCTCTCATTTGGGGTGAGTCAAGGTCTGTACTGGTTATCACCATTGGCTTACAACTCAATAGAGTCTGCTGTATATTTATCCCATAACTTCCATTTCAATTTAGTGCTTTTAATAACTCTCAGTTCTAGAAAATCTTTCTCTAATAGCCTATTTTTCATTATTATTGCTTTTACATCTGTTCAACTCGGACTTTGGACTTGCTTCCATCTAGAGGCTATGAGCCATTTTACTACAGTTACTACCTGACATATAAAAGCCTTGATATCCAGGGATAGTTTTTCCGGAAAGATATGTAAAAGTGCAATTTCCGGTAATATAGGAATGGGAACTTTAAGTATTGTGGACATTTGCATGAAACATTCTGTCCATAATTTCTAAATTACTCTACATTTCCCCCATATATGGCATTGGGATCCCACCTGGTCACATTCCTGCCAACAAGTTGCATTTATCGTCTTTCATAATTTGAGATAATTTCGTAGTGACTAATTATCATCTTGTCTGTTACTGATAATGCGTTATGCCATAGGTCCTCTAACCACGTTTTTTTAAAGTCCAGTACCCATAATATAATTGTGTAAGTTGTCTTTTGCTCGATTTTCGTTCTTAAAATGTTGAAGAACTTTGAGATCAAATGCAGTTTCTTCTTAAGTGTAATCCATTTTTCAAGAGGGGTTAGAGCTCTGTCTGCCTTGAGATGATAATAATTTTAAATCCACCATTAATTTTAGTCTATTATAATCAAACCAGGAATTTTCCGGTAATCCATATTTTAATTGGAACGGGCAAAATAAACTGTTATTATACAGGTCAGATAATACAAACCCCATCTAGACCATTTTTTTATGGCTGGAATCTGAAAAAAATCTGCTAACATGTTGAGTGGAATAAGTGGTCTTAGAAAGGGAACTAAGTTCATCTTTAAATTGCATTTTACCCAAGATTTCAGGCAATCAAGGGCCTTGTTCAATTGCTACTTATATACAAAAAGTAGTAGTAAGTGAAGGTCGCAAGTTACCGTACTTCCCTATTCAAATGCTTTCTACTTGCAGGCTCCAACCGGGTTACTTGCAGCGCGCTACTATCTCTTACTTTTTAAAAAATAGCAAGTTAATTGCCTCAAAGCCTTTGATCTTTCATGGCCCCAAGAGTTGCGGCTGCAAAAATCCTAAATCGCTATTCAATTGCTCCGCTTCACCCTTCTGCCAAGCCCTCTAAATAGCCCAAAGCATACCAGGGCTTACTGGTACCAAAGAGGTTGAGTAAGGGCTAGTAAAGCCCTTACTTATCCTCCCCACACTCCTAAATTAAACCCCCATGATGCGGGGGTCCCGATCGGGACGCCCACAGGGTCCCCACATTAACCCCATGATGCTGGGGTCCCGATCAGGACCCCTGCAGCATTTAAAAATTGTAATTCCTTTAAGGACCCGAGGCACACAAACTGTTAGTAAACTGTAAGTACCCCCGCGAGCAAATAACATTAACCATTCTAAAAAATTTAAAAAATCTAACGGAGCTCCCTGACACAAATGAGGGTTCTCGTGCATGCTCCAGTAACATTTTAGAAATGGCGCCTTCTGATTGGCTGAAAACGCTGTCAATCATATTTCAGCCAATCAGAATCGGGACCCCCGCAGCAAGGGTTGATGTGGAGACCCTCTGGAGGTTCCGATGGGGATCCCTCGGCATGGGGGTAACCATTTGTGTGCCGCAGGATCTTTAAGGAACTGCAACGTGGAATTTAAACAAGACTTATAGATCTTGTTAATTTACCTGCATTTAACCAATGGAAACCAGAGCATGGGTTCCCTGGTGGTCCAGTGGTTAGGATATAGTGCTTTCACCACTGCAATCTGGGTTTTACTCCAAGTCAGGGAACCCAAACCAACACATATACATACACACACTATTTAAAACATGATCTTTTAAATACATATTACCGGTTTGTGGACTATCATGGCATCCTTAAGATTTTCTGTAGCGAGTTTTCAATTGTGTCAGTGTCTTGGAAACAAGCACTATGTGCATTTGATTACATGCTCAAAAACAGGGCCCTCCATTCTTTATAAGGTGTTAAGTTTGTTTTTTGCCATGTACTAAACCCCTGTACAGCGCTACGGAATATGTTGGCGCGATATAAATAAAGACAATCATAATAATTAGGCTATATTTATCAGGATCACTGATAAAATTCAAAGATTAAAAAAAAAAACAAAAAAAAAAAACACTACTACTAACAATTATAAAACAGTGAAGAGAGATTAGAAAAGTTTTTACATCTTTTCTACTTGGTTGTGACTGTTCTACATGAGATAAGCATCCAGGAGGTCGCTGTCCCTTTAAATGTGTCTGCTTCTATCCTTTGTAACTGCTTTAAACCTTTTATTTTTATGAAGAACTATGAATATCCAGCATGGTAGGAAATATCATGTCCCCCAGCACAAAAGTGTCAGTTTTGGGTAAAGATTATGTCAAATTATGTGTTTATTGGTAAACATGTCATCTAAACATTGTGATAAATACAAATGTTTCTACTGAGATGTTTTATTTAAACTCAACACATCTAAGATCATGTTGTTTTTGTTGGATAAATGTTACCAGTTTGTTCTAAATGAATCTAAACATTGTATTATCTCTATAAAAATCTACATTTTTACTGCAACTTTTTAAAGTGAAAAAACTTCACATTTTATATTTTCCTCTTGATGTACTACAATTGAAAACAGACATGTTTTATAATATAAACTACAGCCTCTAGTTTACTTTTACTATAGGAATATGGCATCTATAAATGCCAGTGATTTCATTAGGTGTAAAGGAAAGCTCAGTAGTTTACAAGGAGAATTCTGTTGAGATAGCTTCAAGAAGCAGGCTCAGTAGAGAAAGTATCTGTTTGCAGTAAAGAATTGTATGGCAAAGTGAAAAATGTAAAGACTAGAGGCCTCATTCAATTGCAATTTGGGTGATTGAATAGGGCTCTAAATAAGCACAGAGCATATTTTTTTTTTTTTACAGAAGTTTTAAGTTCGTGAACTTCTATCCACAACCAAGTTCGTCGCTAAAAACTTCTGTAAAAAAAAAAAAAAAAAAAAAAAGTGTATGATCTGTGTTTATATAGAGCCTTATTCAATTGGCCAAATCGCAATTGAATGAAGCCCTAGATTTGGAAATGGTAACCAATGGAGACAAACTCATGTTAAAGGGATTTAGTCCTCCCAACAGGAAGTTTACTTCATGTTATAGAGCATTACTCATTGGCTATACATAGTACTAGTGGTTTTTCTTTACAGTAAATCATTTATGAGACACTTTTGAGGCTCAGGGTGCTTGATAACAGTGGGAGAGAGGTCTGCCAGGTAACATTGGGTGTCCTGATTTTGGCCACTACAGAGACAGACAAGCAGCTTGTAATCCTAATTATAATTTGCATGTAAATGAGACCTGGAGTTTCCCAGAAGTGAAATGATACACACACGCATATCTACATAAAGGCAGTTATCATCCACTTAAAAGAGAAGAAAAAAAGAAAATACAAAAAAAAAGGGGGGGGGGTAATTAATTTTGGGGTAATAGAGTCCCTTTAAACCCTACATACTCCACCTGCAGACCAGCAACCTCCTCTGACTGCCCGTAACTTAGCTGCCTTATACAAGAAGTTTAAGAGCAGATTTCAATATTTAAGAAAATGTTAATTTTCTATTGCTTGTAGAAGATCTCCAGCACTTAGAAACAGCAACTATTACACAATTAGCTGCATTTGGATAGGATTATACAAAGCTATGCAACAAATTTAAAGGTTTTAAAGGAAAGAGGGAGGGTAAGGAGTATGCAGAGTTTTGGAAATGAGTGCCTGACAAATACAAAACTGTACCGTACCCTGGAGGAAAATTTGTCCCTGCATTAAACAGGTATTAAATGTTTGTTAGCTATTTCTGCTGTACTGATCCTTAAAGAAATTAAAAAAAAAATGTATTTCATAACACAATAGCAAAAGGCTTTAAGTAAACAGACTATTAGCTTTCCCTGCCAGCACTGAATACATTGCAACTCTCCCATTACCATTAGTGCAACAGTTGCTAGTCAAGCCATATTGGAATAAGGGCAGTGGTTCCTGGTCAGACTGAAACTGGTTATGGTTTAGAGTTAGAGCAAATGACCAGCGTAGTCATGTCAAACACACCATGGAGTGCAATTTAAGTTTACATTTCTGCTGCAGAATCTATTATTTTTGGTTTTGACTGATCAACTTTTATATGAAAAACTCTGAATGTACGAAGAGTTCCTATGTTAATTACAATGACAATTGCTAGTGATCTCATTCAGATTAATAACAATTTTTAACACACACACTTTCAGTAATCCTTTAAGATAGAGGATATTGAGGATACTGAGTTAAGGCTCAAGAGAAAGCAGTTTCTTACCCAGATCAGTAAAAATAAAAAAAAGGGGAAGACAAGAGAAACAAATAAATATTTTATTTAAATATATAAAAGCAAACAAATACAACAGATACTAAAAGCAGAAGATAATACTGTACCAAAACAGTTATATGGGTGCATTAAAATAGAATCATACCCAGCCCAAGAGCAATAAATTGAACAACCTTGCAGGAAGTAGCTTATTAACCCTTTAACGCCCCTGCTCAGTGCTTGCAGAGGTTCAGCTGCTTGAGGGCACTCTTTATCTCGTGGCTGGAAATGACCCGTCTCTTGTTGGAATGGGAAAGTCTGGCCGCTTCTAAAGCCATCTGACTTAAGCGGTCATTGTTAGTTAGGTCCCCACTCAGTAAGTCCAAGTGTTCCTTTAAAAAAAAAAAAAAAAAAAAGGGATATTGAAGTTTATAGGTTATTAACATTAATAGGCTACTTAAGAATGTGTTTTTAGATCAAATTGTATTTTTTCACTCGCTAAAACCTTTCAAACCCTATACTTACCCTAAAGCTTGCAAGCAGTTGATTTTCTTAGTTAACACCCCTAGAAATACCATCTAAAATTCATAGTTTGTATTGGCCAATCACCAGCAGCAAATACATTGTATCAATCAGTGAATGGAGTTTGTACAGGAAGGCATCATCATATGTGTTGGCTTGAATGTTAGTAAAGGGTTAAAATGTGTACCCAAATGCATTATTTATATTGGTAGGCTTACTGTGCCTATGTAAGCTCTGGGGGGTGTGGAAAACATTTTTTCTCTTTCAATAAAATAAATCTGTATGTGTATAGAATGAATAGATGCAATGGTGTTTCTGATCAGAAAAAGGTAAAGACAGGGAAATTTAGATATACCTCTTTACTGTGGGCTTCCCCCCCCCCATATCAAATTATTTATAATGCTCATCCTGTCATATCAGTTGGGTGTATTTTGCTTTAAACCTTTAGTGCAGCATTATTGCACTCTGCCAGTTCTCCTTTTACTATGCGCACCCCATCTCCGTAGCACCGATCTATATCTCTATAGAGTACTAGAATTCCCCAGTCTAAGGCTGAAGTGGTAACATCTGCCTCTCCCCCACCTTAGTTCTTTCATGGAAACCTTTTGAGTTTAGCACATCAGTACGCACTATAAATCTTAAATGCCAGACATGCTCGTGAAACACTATCTGAATATGGGAAATATAGTTTTCATACACTACGGATTCTCATCTATCAGATGCATTCATAATCCATGAAACGTAAATATGTCTTTAAATACCAATAGCAGAAAACTACCTGCTTTCGAATTCTGTAGAGATGCTTGGCATATCCATGCTTGGCTTTCCCAATACTGCACTCACTGGCCTGTAGTGACTTTGTAGAGGCTCCTCTCAGCTTTTTTGTCACTGCAACCGGTTTCATCTTGATCACTAAAACAGAGAAATAGGAAAATTAAGTAGATGATGTAAAGCAAAGTATTGCAATAAAGCTACTACAGGAGAACGAGCAATAACTATTTCTTGGAATTCTGATCAGGAAATAAGTTTAAGTTGTTTCAGATGGTCAAATGTACTATGTATTTACTGTACACATGGCTGGATCTACTTGTTCGGAGTCCCTAGGCAGTGCACACTGACTCAATCACCTTTTCTGTACGTGCAAGTTCCCTTTCCTGTTATAAGTGTCTTGTTCTAGGTGGTTACCTCCTATTAGCCAGTCTATGAACTGCAGCACTTCATTTTTGTTTTCCTTTAAGCCAGGAACCACTTTTTTTTCTTCTTTTAAGTTGCACCCCTAGGCGGATGTCTAGTTGGTCTAATGGGTAATGCGGCCATGAGTGTACAGTTGAGGCTTCTATCATTGTTCAATGCAACTTCATGTAATCGATACAGTACTTGGCCAAATGCTTTTTAAGGGCTATGGAAGTTTCCGGATTTTACAGGGTGTGTAATATACCTATTTACATGTACTTTGTTTTATTAAGAAGCAATTAAAACTTGTTTTACAGCCTATAATCATACAGATAGCTCCTGTATGGGTCTGCCCACTACAGCACCTGGTGACAGACTATAGGGCTGGATATGCAGTATAGTGTCCTAACCTATCAGAAGCATGTTTTCTGAGATGTTGTCCCGGATAGTGCTTGATGTGTAGTGTTGTAGCATATAGAAGATAGGGCTGTATATGCTGCAGTAGGCAGACTCATACTGGGACTATTTGTAGTATTTTAGACAGTAAAAACAGTTTTTAAATGGCTTCAAATAAAAGATAGTACACGTAAGTAGATTACATACCTAGTAGAAACCCTTAGATATCACTTTTAGGCCATGTGTGATCCAGTAGACAGTTGTAGCCAGCCTTAAGGCCCACACTCCTTTCTAGGCAAGCAGTGCACATGGTGCTTCAGTGTACACAGATTAAAAACACTTCTCGGTGACAAAAAGTGCAAATATTCAGATTACTGACCCATAATGTTACATATTCAAAACTAATAGAAAACCAAACGCATTAAGAGGAAACCTATTGACTTAGTCATAACATGTGAATCAATTACCTGGTAGAAAGCTTGTTATTACTATATAATAGCTTGGGATATCATACAAACAGATAACATAAAGCACATCAAAACCTCACCAACCTGCTTGTGCAACACTCAGCTAGCAAGTAACCCACTGAATACCCTGAGATCTGAAGTAGAGATTATATACACAGAGCTGACAGTGGCCAGGTGATCATTGGAGGGAGGATATCATTGGATGTAGGTGATCATTGGAGGCTGGTGATCATTGGAGGGAGGTGATCATTGGATGGAGGTGATCATTGGAGGCTGGTGATCATTGGAGGCTGGTGATCATTGGAGGGAGGTGATCATTGGATGTAGGTGATCACTGGAGGGAGGTGATCACTGGAGGGAGGTGATCATTGGAGGGAGGCGATCATTGGAGGGAGGTGATCACTGGAGGCTGATGATCATCCCATAAATGTCTGCCTGCTGCCAGGTGATTCTTCATGATTAAATATTTTGAACTTTGACCCTTTATAACTTCTTTTTTTTGTTTCGCTTGAGATGAATAAAATAGAGGGCATATTTATAGAGGCAGCTTCTTAAACACTGGGTGGATCTTTCCTGTTATTAGTACTCCAGCAGTGACAGCAAGGAGCTGCTAGATGGTACTGCCGAAATTGTACAGTTTGTAAGCCCTGCTGAGATCTTACACAATTTCTAAGCTTAAATCATTACCCTGACCGTAACCCTAAAGCTATGACATCAGCAGCAAAATCTTGGCATCGACATCTAGCAGATGCTCACTGCCATTGCTGCCGCCTATGCTGGAGTACGCATAACAGAAAAGGACTCTAAATTCACCTTACTGAGTGGTTTCTCATTGGCACTTCCCATATTATTCTGTGTGAAAAGGCATGCGCTTCAAAATTATAATCCATAAACTACTGTAGGCATTAAGTATCACCTTAGTGAATATAGTCCATTGTATAGGCTGTTTGAACACCCTGAGAGGATTAAACCATGGGCTGTGTTCTGATCTTATTGATAAAAAGCTGGTTTGGAGGGGGCACTATTTTTGCTGAAACACTGGAGGATGGTACCCTGTATTAAGGCTCTATTACTGCATGGATAAAATGCAAGTAAATACTAAATAATGGACAAAAAAATATTCCCATAGATTACAATTTTTGTTTCTATAAAAAGATGCTCTCTATATGCATTCACTGTACAGTTTCCAAGGTAAAGTTTACCTTCAATCTAAATATTCCCTTGGTATGTATTTCAACAAATACTCAGTCATTTAATGTGTATCATTTGTGAAGTAGTTATTAAAGTGTATAAGACTCATTAGGAAGATACATTTGTTAGACTGGTAGCATTGTATATCTGCTGTACAGAGTCCTATGGATGTCTGCAACAAATGTCAGTATATGGTGGTATTAAATGGAGTAAGAACGGCCAGCATGTATTCAGTGCTGGAATTGAAGGACACAACATGTACTGAGTGATAGAAGTGGGAGGAGACCATATGTATCCAGTGCACCCCTATAAAATAACTTGGTTACATTTAATATTTTAACATTTTAAGTTATAAAATAATTCCTCTATTGTTTTAAACACTGATAATGAATGGTGATTTAAGAAAGAAAATATATATTCCCCAATAATAGTTTGAGAAACTCTGCCCAATTATTCGTATTTTAAATTAACCAGATACCTTTTGCCTCCATTTTTATTCTGAATTTTCCACAAGGAACATTGTCATACAACACTGCTTATTGTATTTTTCATCTAACAGTATCTCTATTTAGTGATCTATCAGTAATGTCATGTTTAGCCCCCAGCTACATATCCCTTTGATAACACAGAGCTATTTTCACATAATAGCCCCACTGTTGGCTTGGTTTAGATTGCAGTCTTGTGTAAATGTAGCCACAAAATATTCTATTCATCTGTACAATATTCTATTTATGTTACACAAAAAAAAAAAAAAGTTTTTTTGGAGGTGCTTGATTTTGAACTCTCATTAGCAGATTACTCAGTCCCCCCTGTCCTGATTATATATATATATATATATATATATATAATTATCTTCTATAATAAATTATATTATTGTATCACTACTGGACATGTACTTAAAAAAAAAAAAAAAAAAATGGACATTACTGCAATCTCCTAAGATTGACTTCTACTAATGATGTTTGTTTTAATGTGGTTATGAAAAAAAAAAAAAAAGAAAAGTCTACCATTGGATTGTAAATAAGGTCACCCATCAACCTTTGATACAATAGGATAAATGTACAAAAAAAAAAAAAAATATATATATATATATATATATATATATATTATATATTATAGATAGCTGTAGAGCTCTGATGCAAATGTTAGTGTTTATATTTTTATTATCAACCATTGATTGTAGCACTCCACATGTTTAAAGATGGATATAGTTTCATACAGGAGGTATAGTATTTGCATTGAGCTGAGGACAGGAGGAAAGTATTCCCTTACATAAGGAAATATTTCCTAGACAGTAAGACTAATGCATCAGACACTGGAAAGTGGGCTACAAAAAAAAAAAAAGTGTACTTTACATAAAGTATATAGAACATGCAGGCTCTAGAAGAAAAACCCTCAAGCTGAGATATGCAGAAAGTATACATAACCACACGATAATCTAAATAAAACATGTTTATTTGATCATAGATAACTTAAAATAAATCATTGCAGTTTATGTTACAGGGGTCTTGATTCTTCATGCTGCAGCGCGGGTCCCATAGTCAGGACATGTTTCACAGCAGTTTCAATCTCTTTCCTTGTGATGGTTCTTCTCTTGTTGTATAGACACAGTCTGGCAGCTTCATTTGCTATAGAGGACGCCAGGTCACCTGTGATGTTCATGTCCAGTGTTGTATCCTGGTGACCCTGACAAGGAAGAGGGATACAAGGCATTAGGGTCAAAGTAGGACTTTAGAATATCTTCAATTAAAACTGAACAACCATCTCCAAACTTGTTATGAGTAGCTAGCCAAGTAAACTTATTCAGAGATAATAGGGAGGATTATTAAAATCAGGGCCTTAAAGTTTATTTTTTTTAGCTGTATCTGGTGAGTTATCACAAGCAAAGGTATTCTAAATGACACAACACTAGATACCACAAGGAGGGGGTATTGGAGTAACAGACATGTAGTAACAGACTTAAAAATTACTCTGGGGTGATGTCAAGCCACAAGCTGAGCTATGTTTTCTGCCTTGACATGTTGCAGTCACTATGAGTAAGTGGAGACAGGAGTACTGAGCTATCATCGTCACTTTCAGATACGCCGGACCATAGATTATACTGCAAATAAGTTGCATGGTCAATGGCTGGTTTATGCAAAAAGGAGTGAGAGTATAAAGTGTGAATTTGACCAATTTGCATGACTCCTCCCAGTTTCCCAGATTGCTGGGAAATAGATTTCTGAGCAGGAAATACATTTTGTTTTTTAGACGTTCAAACAGGATCACAAGTGTATTTATTTAATAAGGAAATACTGTTATTTACTTTGGCTGTTGTCCAAATAGAAAAAAAAAAAAAAGTTAATGTGTCAGCACATTGGCATTGCTACATTGTGAGACAATAGGAGACTCAGGTGACTAAATCATTTGACCTTACAGCACCAGAATCCCTAGCTTGGTCCAATGGTTTTATTAATGCGCTCAATAAAAAACTGAACCTAATCCCCTCTTTGTAAACTGTGGGAAAGTCCTTAGGAATTACATTTTTGGATTACAGTCACTGCTGGAGTTTAAATCAATGTGGTGATTTAGAGAAAAGACACAGAGTATGTGAAACGAGGCTCAGGCAGAGCTAATAGAACTAACTCTAGACAAGAACCAGAAAGGTCCATCTGATCTGATCATTATCTCTACCTTAGTTAGATAAGGGACTTAAGCATGCCTGGGATAAGCTATTGTGAGGACCAACTGGAAGGCGGATTCATTTGTTAAAAAAAAAAAAAATCCTTTGTACATCCCACCTTCTATTAAAGGCCTAAATAGACCTTAAGGGGTAGACAGCAACAGGTCATTGTCGGAGGCACCTGCAATGCATGGAGGGAGGTTTAAAGGACCACCATTTTGTTTTTCATTCAGCTCTGTAGAGTTGAGGTTGAGAAGATGCTGGTCATGATCAGACCACATTATCATACATCCTAGGAAGCAGCAGGAGTCCATATAGAGTCAACACTTACTTGTATTAATGCCCTGTATATAAAACTGGAGTAGTTCCTCTTGGCCTTCCCTCGGCTGCTCCTCAGCTTGCCCTTAGGATCCTTCTTGCCAACAGATGCCCCGTTAAGCATAGTCATTGCAGAAATCTTTAGTTACCAAGATAAACCTATGCGAACAGGAAAGTTACAAATGATTCCCAGTAAGCTTTTAATGATTATTTTGTTTGATTTACAGTAGTTATATAAATCATTTATTTCAAATCAAATCTCTGCAGCATCTAGGCAGCACCAAGGGTCTCTCCTCAGGTTCAGAGAAATGCTCTCCCTGGTCCAGCGGAGGGACCAAAGTGATTTGAGAGTTTCCACAATATATATCTATAGTGATTGGAGGACCTTAGTGGAAAAAAAATTAAATCTGGCACAGCGCTTTGGGGAAGCACTATGGGCACTGGATTCTAAGCTCAAAGACCAGGCCCTCCATCCGTTGTGTTAATCTCTGCCTGGAATTTAACCCTTGGATAGCACTACAGAATATGTTGGCTCATTACATACAATATGGCAACTACATTTTCTAAATACCCTTTAGATTAAGTGTCCAAGGATTAATAAATCCAATTCCAGTCTGTGTGAGCAGTAGTCCAGCTTGTATGTTGAACCCATGGCATATTAATCCTACCAACACAGCTAGTTTTATCCAAGGGGATTCATTCTTACAGTGTGGATGTATGAGGAGGACGTGCATGCACAGTAGCAGGGGCAGAGCTACTAGTAGTGCAATATACCAGGGCCCTCCTCTGGAGGAGGACCAGTGCTGTGTATTTTTTTTTTGCAAGTTCTGTTTTTACTGTCTAAAACCAAACAGGTAGTCCCTGTATAGGTCTGCTCCCCCACTCTGTAGTACTAATCAGTCACCAATAGGCTAGGGCACTACACTTCCAGTAGTGCATAATCTGTGTCTGCACATGCTGCAGTGGGCAGATCCCTACAGGGACTATTTTATGCAGGAAAACAGCTTATAAGCATTTTAATAAGTACATTTATACATAGGGATAGTAAATTCCAGGAACATGCCATGTCCTTTTAATAACATGGTTACAGACTAGGTGTCCTACACCCGCTACAAATATTAGAAGGGTCAGTGTAGAAGCAGCAAATAACTAACACAGTAAAAATATTAACGCAGAAGAACAAAACAAAGGGTAACACAACAGCATATGACCCATATCATTGATAACTAACAGCAGCACACTTGCTTACCCCAGAAGCAGCCCACTTGCTTACCCCAGAAGCAGCCCACTTGCTTACCCCAGAAGCAGCCCACTTGCTTACCCCAGAAGCAGCCCACTTGCTTACCCCAGAAGCAGCCCACTTGCTTACCCCAGAAGCAGCCCACTTGCTTACCCCAGAAGCAGCCCACTTGCTTACCCCAGAAGCAGCCCACTTGCTTACCCCAGAAGCAGCCCACTTGCTTACCCCAGAAGCAGCCCACTTGCTTACCCCAGAAGCAGCCCACTTGCTTACCCCAGAAGCAGCCCACTTGCTTACCCCAGAAGCAGCCCACTTGCTTACCCCAGAAGCAGCCCACTTGCTTACCCCAGAAGCAGCTCAACCACTGTAATACCCCCTCCCCTCCTACTGGGAGTTATATACTCAGAGGCCCAGGTGTGGGGGCAATCAGTACATTGAGCTATTAGGTGTGTTATCTGATACAACCAATAAGAATCTCCATCACTCCCTTGTACTGATTGGGGCACAAGGGTGTGTAATTATTTATACTAAGAGATAATGATATAGAGCAGTGGTGGGCTAGTTTGGTACTGAAGAGCCACACACAGGCCAGGATTTGAGGATATCCCTGCTGCCTACAGGTGCATGAATCGCTTCTTCAGTCACCTGTGCACAGAAAGGAAATTCTAAAATACAGGCCTGTGTGAGGCTTTGCAGGACCAGACTTGCCCTCCTCTGCTACAGAGGAAAAAAATATGTTTTTGTTCTTCCCAAAAAGGTTTAAACACCAAAAATATGTTTAATTATAATTAAAATCTGCAATTATGAAATACATATTTAATGTCAAATACACATTTTCACAAATAATCCGAAACTTATCCTGTTTTTTTGTGTGCCGTTGTTTGCGTGCCGCCGCGTGACCCGCTTGCGCCACCATCTAGTGGTGAAAATGAGTTACTAGCCTGCATAAGGCACACAGACAGAAGAGCAGACTGTTTACCTAAGCCTTGACTCAGTGCGCCCGAGGCCCTTGAGGGCTGAGTGCCCGCGCCAAACATAGCAATGTCCACACTGTCAATTCAGCGCCGTCGAGTGGCGCCATGTCAGAGGTGAGACTAGTTATTTTGCTGTACTATGCAATTTTTACCACTAGAGGTTGATGGGAGTACTCATTCCAAGAGTCGGCGGTAGCAAATAAATGTATAGTTTTAGCAGAAGCAAACATTTTAACTTAATTTATAGTGTTATAAATAATATAGGTGGAGGTTTACTAAGCTATTGCAGGACTTGCAGGGGGAAGTGAAGGGTTGCATGGGATTTTTCCTTTAAAGGGTCAGAGAATGCAACTATCATTCAAAGAGCACATCTAAACATTACAAATGTTTGTTTTTTGCATGAAAAATAATAAATATGACTTGTTTAAACTTTATTAAAACTAACAGGAAATGCAGAAAGCAGATGTTAGATCGCATTGGCTGGCAGTGGGCGAGCACCCAAGATCAGTTAAATGCCCGGATACGTTTTCATGCTCCTATAGCTTTATTTGAAAAAACAAAACACACTGTGACACATTATCAAATACTATCTTTCTGATGCAACAAAGATAAACATTCTTTCCATGTCCCTTTAAAGAAAAAAATAGTAGGATCTATCCTGTTATGTTGTCGGGACAGGTCCGCCGCTGCAGTGAGGCCTCCAAACGCTAGATGGCGCTGCCGATATTTTGCAGCACTGCCGATATGTGAAAGAAGTTTTAAGCTTATAATGTTAGTCTAACCCTTGAACTAACCCTCACCCTAACCCCAACCCTCATCCTATTCCTAACCCTCACCCTAACCTAAACCCTAAACCTAACTGTCACCCTGACTGTTTACCTAAGCCTTGACTCCATGATATGGCACCGGAATATTGGCAGCGCCATCTTGTGGATCCTCACCACCACTGCTGAGGCCTGTGCTGCGCTACCATAAGAGTATAGGTCCAAATAGTATATTGCCGCCCTAGCAATTCTAAGGGGATCTCCCTTACTGATATGTGATTATTGGATCTTTCCTAACCCTAACTCCCTAACCTTTACACTAACCCCCTAACCCTAACCGCCAATCCTAACCCAATAACCCTTACCCTAACCCTTACCCTAACCATAATCCTTACCCTAACCCCTAACCCTAACACCAGCCCTTACCGTAACCCTAAAGCAAAATCTTGGCAGCGACATGTAGGGGATGCTCACTGCCACTGCTGCCGCGTGTACCGGCGTTCTCAGAACAGGAAAGGACCCGATTATTTAATGGAAAAAGGATGATATAAAAACATATATTAAGAGACACATTTTTAATTTTAGCAGAGGTTCCAAATATGGTATAATTCAAAACAACAGGTAATAACAAGTACTTTATCAACTGACTGTTTTTAAACCCATGCATTTCCCTACAGTGCCTCACGGGCTTATCAGTAATTATTCCTATTGATCTCTCATTAACAGAAAATGAATACCAGTTTGTGGGTGGATCAGAAAGACTGACAGCTCAAATTTTTTAATTTCATTAATAGTTTCCTGTAGGAAAATTACTTTTGTATAACACTAAAATGAAGCAATATTTGGTATAATTATTGCCTATAATCGTAATTCATAAAATATTTGGAGTTTGGTGAGATTTTTTCTAAATTTTTTTTTTTTTTTGGGTAATGTGCAAAATCATTTTGGAAACCAAATACAAATTTTACATGTAACTTTTATGTCCAATTATTGTATACTATTTAGCTCTGTTTTACTTTCTCAGCTGATCATGTCTGCTACTTTCTAAAGGATGGTGTGTCCTTTTAACTTAATAGAATTTCTGCAAGTAATGTTTCTGGAAAGCAGTAGCAGTTTTAGCTTCTGCATTCCCATTATGCAGATACATGTTTCCTCTACATTGAAAATCTACTCCTGGCTCAGAAAGTTGATCAAAATAAACCACAATGGCAGATTCCACTATACCACAACCACATAATAAAAGCAATAAATCAGAGTACATATTCATTTTTTTTACATTCTAAAAACTTTTTGCAAAAATTTGAAGTTTAGTTCTTCACAATAGCCGCTGTTTCCCCTTGCTTTGGCCCCCTCCATACACACACAGTGGTGGATAAAGGGAATTGGGGGCCCCAGAGTAAAATAATTGGGGACCCACTTGCAACATATCTATACACCCTGCAGAGTTCAATAACAAAAAGGCAAAAAAATATGTTGATGGTTAGAGAACACCTAGGGTGATGATTACGTGCCCCCTCCCCTTATATATTAAGAGTTTCTCTTTATTACAGGCTGCTGCCACTAGCAGAGGGTCCCCAGCCTGTTGTGTGCCCGGGGCTTTGCACCTTCTGCATACACACATACCTATATATAAGTATTAGTATTAGTAGTTTTAGGTACAATTACAGACAATGTCACTACATTACTGCACATAGACACTTCTGTGCATTGCATCAGCAACTTGAGGCAGCCTACAGCCCTCTGAAACTTGCTGCCCTAGGCCTGTTGGCTTACGTAGAAATGTGTGTTCAGTTGTGTCCAAATATCTGTGACCCTGCGGAGTGCAGCAAGCCAGATACATCAGGTTTCGGTGTGCTAGGCCTTTACGGCAAAGATACAGGAGTGGGTTGCCAGTTCCTTCTCCTATGGACCAAGATCTGTCTGACCTCTCTGCTAAGACCTGTCCATCTTTGGTGACCCTACACGGTTTCGCTCACAGCTTTATTGAGGTACACACGCCCCATCCCCATGGTAGTGATCCAGAAGGGGATAAGTAGAAATACACCATTGCGAAGCTAGAGACATCAACGGATTTAATAAAGTGTCATTCAGAGTATAAGAAGAAGAGGTCATGAGTGACAGTGCTAATGTGAGATAGTACACAGTGAGAGGGTACCGGCGGACTTGAAACAGTCTCATGGCAGAATGAACATTAAAGGAACAGGAAGATGTCTCAAACAAAAGATTTATTATAGGGTCACTGTAGTCCACAACTCGCTATTATACATTTAAATGAAACATATCAGTGTTACCAAATGTTTCTTTTGCATGTTAAATAAATCATAATAATTTATAATAAATATAATAAATCATCTCAGAAACAGATAAACAAAAGTGATTGATCTGCTTTTTATCTTACAAGTAAATTTTGAGAAAATGTAAACATATAACGGGGAACCTGTTCATTTGCTTTTCTTTTTCCAATCACATTCAGTTTACTGGGGATACAGCCCAATGATAAAGATATCACCGTCCTTTTCCTGTAATATGTCAGGGCACAGGAGGAGAAAACTATCCCACTGTGTTACAATTTATTGTAATTTATCTACATTATAGGTCACTTATTTTTCATACAAATATACTTTTCTATAATACTTAAAATATGATTTTTGCTATTCAAGACATTATTTTTGGACTGCAGTGGCCCTTTAAGCCAAGCTTTCTCTTGATAGCTTTATCTTTTGTCAAATCTATAGATACCAGTTGTCAGTATACACAAACTAGCTGTGAATATATATGTGGTCTGGCATATTATCAATATTTGCAACCAGTTCCCTGCTGTTAGCAAAGTTTCTAAGCTTTATATAGCATTATACATGAGGCTTTTGCATGCCCTTGAGATGTGATTGTCACGAGCTCCAGGACACTTCGACTTTTGGTTCTGGCCACTGGACCCTGATGACATTAGCCACACCAATTGAATCAAAGGGGTATTATAATGGCCAGAAGGACCTTGTGCAAGACTTTACCACTTGTTGATTTGTTATGTTGTGTGTTGTATTCCCCAAGCTCTGGTTGTATACCCTGGGCCCCTAAGGTCCGTTTTCAGCACGTAATTTTAGCCTACAGGTCTATTTTTCTTTTTAAGGGCAATTATTTTGTGTATAGAGTGTGTTTTGGGGTGCAACTATTGGGGTGCAATATTTACCTACTCAGGTTGGACCCACACCTCCTACCCAGACACTCTGGATCCAGGGCTCTCTGTAGCTTATCAACCATTGCTGTTCCCAGATTGTGACCGGAGGTAGCTGATAGCTGGGGCTGTAGACTACTCAGTACCTAGCTGGGGAAATAGACAGACTGGAACCTGGCCCTTGGAGCCAGTCCTAGCCCACATGGGTATAATATAAAGGGGCAGATGGTGTGAAACTTGCGCTTGTCTAAAGAAATGGCCCACTCATGATTGGGGCAAAACTGTATAAAATGATGTACCGGACTATATAAAGTTCATGCTCTGTTTGGAGCACATATGTATGGTGTGTTTATTATTTTTTCTATCATAAATTTAATTCTGGAACTTGTCCTGGAACATGTTAACTTGTCCTGAGAATCTGCAACTTGTCCTAGAATCCAGTTAAGATGTTCCGTGTAAGGAGATACAGAACCTATACAAGCTGAGGGTTAGTCCTTTTTAAGCCCAATGAAGAGTGCGTTGTTACAGTTGATATATTATGCAGTCCCAGAACAGAGGTTATTTTTATAAACTGAAAGTAAGTTCATGAGTAATGCCCTAAAAGTCTAATTTCCTGCTTTAAATGCTCTGCATCATTTCCCTGCTATCTGTCATATTACCAATATGTTTAAGTAATTACTTCTGTTAGCACAGCAGCTAGTCTTTAAATAGCATTATAAATGAGGCTCATGAGATGTAAGATATAACATGAGATGTAAGATATTACACGGTGCTGGAACTGAGGTTATTTTTAATAAACTTAAAGTTAGTTTGTGAGTGATGTCCTGAAAGGCAAGTTTCTGGTTTAAATGCTCTGAACCAATGAAAACTAATCTACAGCATCATGTAGAGCAGTCAAAATAAATGCTACAGTGTTAGCTTTTACAGCACTTACACTGTTTATTTGCCTTAAACACTTCAACTCCACCACACAATAAACTGAGCTTATAGGAACACAGCCTCAAGCCCTGAAAAGACCATGAATGACAAGCTTCCTCTAAATATATATAATAATAACTTCAATTATAATACATTTCATATTTATTCTATTTGTTTTGAATGTCTAACAAAACTAAGAAACAAGCTAACATTTTTGGTTGTGATTTGAGTGTGCTTGTGATTTTTAGTCCTTGCAGTGTGTTTCGAGTCTAGGAAGCCCCTCACAACCATTAGGAAAAATAGTTTGAGGATTAACTAGGTTGTGTAAAAATTCTTAGAAAGCAGTGAATATACATCAATTTAAAAGAAAAGGTTTAGGCAGAGCAGTATTACGAAAAGTAACAGTCTGATGAGGGTTTGATAGTAGCCCAAGAAAGAGAAAGGTAGTGGAGATAAGAAAAGATTTGTCCAACTGAATGCAGAATTCCAGAGGATTGCAAGAAGAGACAAGGAGACATTCTAAATGAGCCATGTAAAGAGATAGAAGAAGATAACAGAATGGGTAAATCAAGAGATCTCTCCAAGACAATTGGGGATCTCAAAGGAATCTTTCATGCTAATGTGGGTGTGATAAAAGACAAAAATGGTAGGGACATAACAGAAGAAGATCAGATAAGGAAGAGGTGACAGGAATAGACTGAAGATCTATACAGGAAGGATCTTAACAGCAATTGTTTGTCCAATGGGTTAGAGCAAAAAACTTGGATAGTGAAGTGAGATAGGAACTGGGAAACCTTGCTTATAACAAGAGATGAGAGTACCAGATCATCTCATCTCCCTCCTGAGGAATCTGTATGTGGGCCAAGAAGCAATGGTCAGAACCGAACATGGAACAACAGAATGGTTCAAGATAGGAAAAGGAGTGCGATGAGGTTGTATATTGTCACCTTATTTATTCAGCTTATATGCAGAGTACATCATGCCTAAGGCCGGACTGGATGAATCCAAAGTCAGAATCAATATTGCTGAAAGGAATATCCACAACCTCAGATATGTGGATGATACTACTCTGATGGCTAAAGGTTAGGAGGAACTAAAGGACTTATTGATGAGGGTAAAAGAAGAAAGTGAAAAAAATGGTCTGCTGCTCAATGTTAAAAAGATGAAGATCATGACAAACCGCAATCTCAAATCCTGGCAAATAGATGGGGAAGAAGTGGAGGCAGTGACAGATTTTACTTTCCTATGCCCCAATATCTCTTCAGATGGTGATTACAGCCACGAAATTAAAAGTTGTGATCCCATCACAGTATTCTCTAAAGCATTTCTGTGCTCTCTCCATCCACTGTTAACATCTCTTCTTTGAACCATACCTATCCTCTCTATCCCCTTCTTACCCAAATAGCTAGAGGGGTACAATAAAATACCCCCCTTTCCGATAATCTCTGGAGCAGATGTGGAGCTATTGGAAGCATGCACCAACTCTGCCAATGCTCATGCACATTGTATAAGATAGGAGGAGCTGCAGAATAACCAGCAATTTTAAATGTTAATTTTCCCAAAACAATATATTTTTTGTTTAACAAAAAAAAAAAACAATGAAAAGTTGTTGTGCTACTTAACAGTTGAATTATTACAGTATCCTTTTAAAAATGACACCTTTGTTACTTATTTATCATTTTAAAGGATGTGCCATTGCAGCTTTTGCTACTACAGTACTGCAATAATGTATTAGAGTTGTGTTATTTTGTATCATTGCAATGGTTACAAAACAAAAGAATAGGAAATACCCATCAGATTGTGTGCTCCTGTGTACTTTGTATTGTTTGTGTTTGTTACAGTTTTCCTTGATTCAGATAGCTGGGTTTGGTCAGTGATACATTTTATTTTCTGAATAATAAGTCACATGATAATTGCATACCCAGAAGCAACCATAACTGTGTATGGCATTAACTCTTTACTGACAGACAATAATAATAATAATAATAATAATAATAATAATATTTATTATTAATAGTTATTATTATTATTATTATTTTCTTTAACCCTTCCTGCAGCTGAGAGAGTAAGACTGCACCATACAGTATTCTGTGTAGATGTTACTTGTATCATGGTAAAGCAGGAAGTCTTGTATATTGAGAGTCTCATACAGATCATAGGTGGGAACTTCCCTTTCTAGCAGTATATACAGAGAGTGCTGCAGCTGCATCTCTGAGACTGCTCCAGCCCTGAGACAGACCACAGCTCCAGGGATCACTTACTCAGCTGCAATGGGGTCCCAAGACAACACAGGTGGGTGCTCCACTGCAAAACAGGAGGGGACAGTACAGCTGCTGATTAGTAAGTCTCCATCTACACAGCTTGTTGTGTAGAAGAATGGAAGTAAGTAGATTATTTTCTACTGTGCAGATAAGTGCAGAAATAACCTCTTGCTTTTGTTTCCACTTTATAACCTGGACTTCTTCCCTTCCCTCCTCATTGTGCCAAATCAGTTCTATTACATATTCTCAAGGATATCTTAGTTTTAGGGATGTATGCAAAAAACACAAGGAAGCTCCAGACAGAAAGTGTGTACATAGAATAACAGTCAATGTCAGTAGTTACTTAGAGTGTTACGTTAATTATAGAAGGCAATGACATATGGAATTAAATGGAATAAAAGTCTAAGGGATGCTTTACTGGTTACATTTTATTTTTACATGTTTATTGTACATCTTCCCTTTGCAGAGCTGACTAGAGCAGTATTGGCAATTTTCCTTATAGAAATTAACCTTCAGAAATTCACCTTCCATCCTCTGGAAAGGTTAGTGTTCCAAGGGGGAATATCTATCTATCTATCTATCTATCTATCTATCTATCTATCTATCTATCTATCTATCTATCTATCTATCTGTCTGTCTATCTAGGGCAATATCTATCTATCTATCTATCTATCTATCTATCTATCTATCTATCTATCTATCTGTCTGTCTGTCTGTCTGTCTGTCTGTCTGTCTGTCTGTCTGTCTGTCTGTCTGTCTATCTATCTATCTATCTATCTATCTATCTATCTATCTATCAGTCTGTCTGTATCTATCTATCTATCTATCTATCTATCAGTCTGTCTGTGTCTATCTATCTATCTGTCTGTCTGTCTGTCTGTCTGTCTGTCTGTCTGTCTATCTATCTATCTATTTATCTATCTATCTATCTATCTATCTATCTATCTATCTATCTATCTATCTATCTGTCTAGGGCAATATCTATCTATCTATCTATCTATCTATCTATCTATCTATCTATCTATCTATCTATCTATCTATCTAGGGCAATATCTATCTATCTATCTATCTATCTATCTATCTATCTATCTATCTAGGACCATATCTATCTATCTATCTATCTATCTATCCATCCATCCATCCATCCATCCATCCATCCATCCATCCATCCATCCATCCATCCATCTATCTATCTATCTACCTATCTATCTATTTGTATGTCTAGTGCAATATCTATCTATCTATCTATCTATCTATCTATCTATCTATCTATCTATCTATCTATCTATCTATCTATCTATCTATCTATCTAGGGCAATATCTATCTATCTATCTATCTATCTATCTATCTATCTATCTATCTATCTAATTATCTATCTAACATCAATATATGTTTCTGTATATCTATTTCTAATTATACAGTAAATATAATATAACAATCTTTGAAATAGATAATCCAACTTTCCCACTCTGATTTCCTCTTTGGTCTGTTACAGCACATGAATTACAGTACTGAGATTTACACTTAGGGCCAGAAGTACTAAACACTAAAGTGCTGGAGAGTAGCTCTCTGTTGTATTATCCAATGTGGTATATGTAATGAGATGTCATATCTCCAAGAGTTCCTAAAACTTAACCCTTTAGTATGCCTAGTGTCCAGAGATTTGAAATAACTAATTATAGCTCTGACACTAGAGGACTAGCATCAGAAACAGCTCTATTTGTTTTCTGAAAAGAAAAATCTTTAATTTTGATTAAGAAAAAACAATGCTATGGGGATGCAGCAGTAGTACTCATCTGTATAAGATTGTTGTCAACACCAAAATGATTTATTGCATTTGCTATACATTTCCTTAGCTATTGCTTGTGTTATACATGATGAAGATACACCGTGAGTCCTGCCTCTTCTTATCTCAGTGGATAATGTATTGTGATAATATTTCTTTAATTAGGGGAAAAACAACTACATCAATGTGTCCAGTTACTTTACTGTTGTGTACAGAATTATATATATATATATATATATATATATATATATATATATATATGTTCCCTGGTGGTCCAGTGGCTAGGATTTGGTGCTTTCACCACTGCCACCTGCGTTTTATTCCAGTCAGGAAGCCAAGAGGTCACAACACCCTGAAGCCAAGCAGGGTTTGGCCTGGTCAGTAGACCATCCAAGGAGCTGTATGCTGTGGCCCACTGGAGAAGGAACTGACAACCCACTCCAGTATCTCTGACACTAAAACCAAGTGGATCAGCATGACCATGGACATAATAATGTGCCTGGTGTGTTGCAGTCCATGAGCTTACGATGAGATGGATACTACTGAACAAAAAAAAATATATATATTCACAAAAATCTGTATTGTTTTACTTTTTTGCATCCACTTAGGAACATAATTAGTTTTTTTATCTTGGATACTATTACATTATTTGCATGATTATACACTTTTTCTGCAAAAACTAAGGTCCTTTTAAAAAATGCCCTGTCTTGCCTAAAGTATCTCAGACATGTTATATTATTTTAGTTGCAAAGTTAGGCTAAAAAAACTGTAAATGATGCAATGTGTTAGTAAACAACCTGTTATGTACCATGGGAAAAGTAAACCTGTTGTCCCTCTGTACATATAGTATATTATATTACTGCTAGGAGAGAGATAACACTTGTTAATAATTAATTATGTTATTATTCCTGATCGTACGGGCCAACATATTGAGTAATCTGTGTGTATGCAGCTTCATTCCTGTAAATGCTAATAAATGCTGCTAGAAGCACTACCATCAGCCATACTAAAAAAACAGACACAGTCCAGTATGTATTAAAGCAACATGGAACTCAACTTTATATCCTGATTTTAAATGAGCATAGTTTAAGCACTGTATATTTTCTATGAACTGTTTAGAAAACTTACAATAAATTATTTATAAGATTACAGACATAGATATCTAAAATATTATGTTCTCATCTCAGAAGCCATATGCAAAAGGATCCAGAGAGACATTAGTCGATAATGGAGTAATGAGGTTCTGATAACAAGACCTATTAATAAATGTTACATTTTACATTACTATCCTACCATAATTGGCAGCTTTGGTGTGGTCATTTTATGAGACACAAGAAGCTGGTGATACACTGTCGAGACTCTAAATGAGTATTTGAGAATTTGAATTATTTGAAATTAAAAACAAACAATTAGATGTAAAATTCTTATGGGAAACATAAAATGAGTGTTACAAAAATAGAGATACTCATACAAAGACAATGTAGTCAGGGATAAGAGAGCAGGGCAGACACCAGAAAGTAAGACAAACACAAGACAGATGATTCCAGCAGTCACAAGATACAAATATGGTCACACAGAGACATAGAAGCTCCATAATGCTAGTCACAAGTAGTAATAATCAGACAGGTGTAGTAATAATCAGACAGGTACAATTATAATCAGATAGGTGTAGTAATAATCAGACAGGTACAATTATAATCAGATAGGTGTAGTAATAATTAGACAAGTATAAGTAATGATTAGACTGGATTGGTGATAATCCGACAGATATAGTAATAATTAGACAGGTACAGTAATAATCAGACAGGTAAAGTGATAATCAGACAGATATAGTGTGACAATACAGGGGTAGGGGCTATTACTGCCCAGAGCCTCCTGCTATAGACTACAGGTTAACTCCCCACAAGGACCAATGAGTTCTTGGAAATCTCGGCACCAGCACCCTGATATCTGACTTCTGTATCAGTCAGGGTCTCTCCATCAGGAATTAGCACTCCCAGTTGTCTCAGTAACCTTCCTGTGGTAGTGATCAGGACAAGTTACTTGCATTGTGGAGATAGGATCAGTATCGCAGCCACCAGGAGCAAATAAGAGAACATACCATTTATATATGTCTCAACAGTGAACTGATTTATTTTTGGAAAGTCAGCAATATTTATAGGGGTTAGATACAGAGGGGGGTGTATACAACACAACAATGACAGGGAGTGGCAGGCAAACACAGGAGATTGACTTCTCATGGTGTCTAATAGTCTGGCATCCTGGCATCATGTGTGGCACCTGTGAACAATAGGCCAACCTCCAAATACACATCAAATAGAGTACATTAACTTTATCTGGCAAACAATGGGACAAAACAGATTGCAATACAATGGAGGTGCTTATGCACATAGTCCAGTGGCTGGAGCCAGGTCTCTCCTTTATGGTGGCTCAATGGGCTAAGATAAAGGAACTGAAAAAGGGGTCCATAACATATACTAACAATCAGACAGATATAGTAATAATCAGGCAGGTATAGTGATAATCAGACAGGTATAGTAATAATCAGACATATATAGTAATTACCAGACAGGTATAGTAATAATCAAACATATAAAGTGATCATTACACAGGAACAATAATAATCAGGCAGGTATGGTAATAATCAGACAGGTATACTAATAATCAGACAGATATAGTAATAATCATAAAGGTATAGTAATAATCAGACAGGTACACTAACATTCAGACAAGTATAGTAATAATCAGACAGGTACACTAACAATCAGACAGGTATAGTGATAATTAGACAGATGTAGTAATAATCACACAGGTATAGTAATAATCAGACAGGTATAAATACAATCAAACAGATATAGTAATAATTAGACAGGTATAGTGATAACCAGACAGCTATAGTGATAATCAGGCAGGTATAGTGATAATCAGACAGATATAGTAATAATCAGGCAGGTATAGTTATAATCAGACATAGTAATAATCGGACCGGTATAATAACAATCAGATAGGTATAGTAATAATCAGACAGGTATAGTAATAATCAGACAGGTATAGTAATAATCAGAAAGGTATAGTGATAATCAGATAGGTATAGTTATAATCAGACAGATAGAGTAATAATCAGACAGGTATAGTAATAATCAGACAGGTATAGTGATAATCAGATAGGTATAGTAATAATCAGACAGGTATAGTAATAATCAGACAGGTATAGTGATAATCAGACAGGTATAGTAATAATCAGACAGGTATAGTAATAATCAGACAGGTATAGTGATAATCAGACAGGTATAGTAATAATCAGGCAGGTATAGTGATAATCAGACAGGTATAGTGATAATCAGACAGGTATAATGATAATCAGACAGATACAGTAATAATCAGGCAGGTATAGTGATAATCAGACAGGTATAGTAATAATCAGACAGCTATAGTGATAATCAGACAGGTATAGTGATAATCAGACAGATACAGTAATAATCAGGCAGGTATAGTGATAATCAGACAGGTATAGTAATAATCAGGCAGGTATAGTGATAATCAGACAGGTATAGTAATAATCAGGCAGGTATAGTGATATCACACAGGTATAATGATAATCAGACAGGTATAGTGATAATCAGACAGGTATAGTAATAATCAGACAGCTATAGTGATAATCAGACAGGTATAGTGATAATCAGACAGATACAGTAATAATCAGGCAGGTATAGTGATAATCAGACAGGTATAGTAATAATCAGGCAGGTATAGTGATATCACACAGGTATAATGAAAATAAGATAGCTATAGTGATAATCAGACAGGTATAGTAATAGTCAAGCAAATATAGTGATAATCAGGCAGATATAGTAATAATCAGACAGATATAGTAATAATCAGACAGGTATAATGATAATCAGACAGGTATAGTGATAATCAGACAGGTATAATGATAATCAGACAGGTATAGTGATAATCAGACAGGTATAGTAATAATCAGACAGGTATAGTGATAATCAGGCAGGTATAGTTATAATCAGACAGGTATAGTGATAATCAGACAGGTATAGTAATAATCAGACAGGTATAGTGATAATCAGACAGGTATAGTAATAATCAGACAGGTATAGTGATAATCAGGCAGGTATAGTTATAATCAGACAGGTATAGTGATAATCAGACAGGTATAGTGATAATCAGGCAGGTATAGTTATAATCAGACAGGTATAGTGATAATCAGACAGGTATAGTAATAATCAGACAGGTATAGTGATAATCAGATAGGTATAGTAATAATCAGACAGGTATAGTAATAATCAGACAGGTATAGTAATAATCAGACAGGTATAGTGATAATCAGACAGGTATAGTGATAATCAGACAGGTATAGTGATAATCAGACAGATACAGTAATAATCAGACAGATATAGTAATAATCAGACAGGTATAGTAATAATCAGACAGATATAGTAATAATCAGATAGATATAGTAATAATCAGGCAGGTATAGTGATAATCAGACAGATATAGTAATAATCAGACAGATATAGTAATAATCAGGCAGGTATAGTGATAATCAGATAGGTATAGTAATAATCAGACAGATATAGTAATAATCAGACAGGTATAGTGATAATAACAAAGGTATAGTGATATCAGACAGGTATATTGATATCAGACAGGTATAGTGATAATCAGACATAGTAATAATCTGATAGATATAGCCATAATAAGACAGCTATAGAGATATCACACAGGTATAATGACAATAAGACAGGTATAGTGCAAACTAATCAAAAGAGCATTACTCCAACAAGTCAGAGTCAGATAGCCCATTCCATATTACTTTATGTACTGTAATTTTGTTAAAGAAGTATTTCCAGTAATATTTGCCACCAACATTGTTTCTTCTTCTTTTTGGTTAAATCCAAACCGCATATTTCCTAATTACTGCAATGTCTCTATTACACAATCTTATAGAACAATCACAAACAAGTTCCTATCACCAAAAGTATCTGATTATGTTCTGAGCAGAGAATAGCATCAGTTTATTTCTGTATCAGTGCAGGCCATGCTTATAGGAGATTTATTCTCTGCTTTATGGGAAGACAGATGATCCTCTACACACCACTAAACACACCCAAAAGAACAAATCACTGATTCATAGACTATTGTATGTCCTAAATGTATCAATGTGCGACATGCATGCTCATAGTATGTACGCATAGAACACACTATGGATGTGCATGTGGTCAGTGTACCCTCTGAGTTGGATGGCACAACAATCAATGACACCACAAAATATGAATTCCTTCTCCAAAACATGTTGCTACCACCAAAACAACATTCTTGGCCTAATTCCTAGATATGCCTTGAAAGGGGTCTTAAACCAAATTATCTAACCCATTGAGTATACAAGCGTGCCATGCACATAATGGCTCCCAGGGACTTCCAGTAGCATTTTTAGCATTCCCATATATTGTTGACAATTGGTTTATGTTTCAGTTACAAAGTCTTTGCTAGGGAAAATTACAGATAAAAATAGAGCAGATCAGGGTGGCATAAAATGTGCAATAAAATAATGGTGTTTTATTTAGTTTTTATCTATTTAAAGGACACTAGATCACCCCCAGTGACAGCAGAAAAGAAGGACATGCACTGCATAATCAGAGTCACATGGAATAGAAATAATAAAAAAAATAAGTATGTTTAATGTTTTAATAACATGATCATTTCTTATTCTTTGGCATACTAGAATGGAAGTATACACTTTTTTAACGAAAATCATAGTTTTCCTTTAAGGTAACCTAACAAATAACCCTATGCTACAAGAGCCTTTATTGAAGAGGTGGGCATTTAATACTCTGTTCTTTGCAATCTAAGAAATTGCATGAGCATTATGATTTGAAAGTGGAAAGAAATGTATTTTTAACAAAGGTAACCATATCAGGATACCTATTGGATAATTATCACACCAGTTTCATTATCTGTCACCGGTAATGTTTATGTAGGATAATTAAATGCCCACACCTGCCCTAGCAAAAAAGGAATTGATCATGTTGGCACATATGTAAGCGACCACATTGGCACATATGTAAGTGACCACATTGGCACATATGTAAGCGACCACATTGGCACATATGTAAGTGACCACATTGGCACATATGTAAGCGACCACATTGGCACATATGTAAGGACCACATTGGCACATATGTAAGGACCACATTGGCACATATGTAAGTGATCACTTCCACTTTCAATTGTCAACATTCTCACAAAAGGAGGAGAGGGATAGTTCAGCAATGAAAGTAAAACTAAAGTTAATAAAATAAAATGGTTACAGTCTATATCAATATAAAAAAATATACATACAGTAGACACTCAGTTATCCTGAACCCATGGGGATTGGTTGATTGCCAGATAAATGTAGTTTCCAGTTGCTTGAGAGTGACTAATAAAAGAGGCCTAGATTAGCTGCACACAGGATGCTCTGCTAAGTATATTAATCAGTGAGGGCTGTTCGAACAGCAGCAGCTTTCACTCCTCCCTTACACACAGGTACATTCCGCTGGAGGTTTCGGTGCTAACCCCGCAAAATGTAACGCCAACACTGCCCTGGCTCAGTCACTCATGTCTGTCTGCTTCTAGGTAACATTGAATTGCAGAGACATACAGGGGATGACATCTAGGTGCCTGTAAGCATTTTGTGGCATCACAACCTGGCTCCTGGCATTTGTTTAGCCCTGTAAATTTTTATTTTTATTTAAAGTACATTATTCTATTTTTTCTGGTTGCTTGAGAGTTTTGGTTGCTGGAGTTCTGGTTAACTGAGAGTCTACTGTATATTATATCAGCAGACAGTTATGCATAGAAGTTATGTAAGTTACCAGAAATGTCTATCAATTAACTGAATACTAACAAAACTATCTCTTTTTCTTGGTAGAAATTGTGCTAACAAATACAACAAATACATTAAATGCATCAGACAACATTACTGTCCTATTAAAGGGACACTTTAATGTGCTTAGAGAGGGCTCTATAAAGACAAATTAAATATGGCCAGATAGAAATAAACTATACTCGTCTATCCCCAATTCAATCCATATTGAATGCCTCCCCTAGACTCATCTACAGTACTAAGTGTCTGCAACTCCTCAATGTCAGACACTCCATAGGCTTCCCGTAGCCTCCAAAATAAAGTTTTAAATCATGACCAGTGCCGGATCTACCTTTTCGGAGTTTATAGGCAGTGAAGTGGGGGAGCACTTGCACTGACCCATTTTTGCCTTTTCCAGTTGTAACTCACTTTTCTAGGTGGTTACCCCCTAGTACTGCAGAATTTAATTTTTTTAAGCAAGAAATATTTTTCTTTTTTTTAAGTGGTGCCCTTCACAGGGAAGCACCCCTAGGCAGCTGCCTAGTTGGCCTAATGGGTAATCTGGCCATGATCATGACCCTAACATATAAAGCCCTCAACAACAGTGCACCCCCTTATATCTCTGCTCTCATCTCCAAATGTTCTCCCACCCGGGCTAATGACCTTCTTCTTTCGTCCTCTCCCATCACCTCCTCTTAATCCCACCTTCAGGACTTTGCTCGTGCTGCCCCTATTCTGTGGAACTACTTACCTCACTCTACTAGATTATCCTCCTGTCTCAAGTCCTTCACTAAAAACTCATCTTTTTAAAGAAGCCTTTCACCTGCCGCCTTAACACGCACAACGCATCTATCACTGTCCTGTACCTCACCCAAACCCTTTAGATTGTAAGTATGCGAGTTTTCAATCCTAACTATGTAGGTTGGTACAATTACCCCAAATTAACACTACTTGATAAAACAGGGACAAGATTGGCATAGATAGGAACCACTAATTAAAATGTAACCTTTATTTCTCTCATTAATATATAAAACTGAAGATTAAAACACATAAAAAAAAGGAGTCCTAAATAGGGAGAATAGATTATAACCTGAGTAATATGTACCCATATATAGTTAATCCCTAAATTGAATCGAGTGCCATGTCACTCAAGGCTCTCAGTAGCCCCAAACAGCTATAATCAATCAACCACTAGCGATATACATCTCAATCACTCACATAATATTCGCACAGAAATAGCTGAAAAGATTATCCTGCTTTATATGGACAAATTCACAGTCTCTATTATAAGAAAAATGTGGGACCACCGGTAATTTATATGGGTATTAACTATAAATTGTTCTGATGCTCTTGTAATAGATACAGTCCTACTATTCCTGCACAAATGTCTGTCTCTCTCTGTATCCCTATCTTGGGACGGCTGGGAGAACACCATAAAGGCCCATTTCACTACTAAATACTTATCTCAACCATTCAAATAAACTAATGGCAGACAGATTAAAACCTCTCATGAAAAACATCTTTCCATGGAGCAGTTTAGGTTAACACCTGGTAGACAATGAGCCTCATTCAATTCAGGGCCGTAACTCCATCGCAGATAGACGATTTTCAAGCGATCCAGTAGGTCTACTTTTACTCTGCTATTCAATTGGCCGGGCCTGAAACTTTCAGGCCCAGGTTGCAAGAATTGGAAACCATTCTCTCGACAGTAGCATTTGCAGGCTTTGACATGATCGTGGACGCGAGCCCGTAACTCGTGGTTCAAGCCCAAAAGATCAGAGCACTTTAAATGCAAATATAAATTCAATACAACACTGTCAATGATGGAGAACACAATGGTTGACTTTAGAATTAAAAGCACAAAATTCTCAAGCTCGCACATCGCCAAAATATAATATCTTATTTCATGTTTAATTTCCGTCCAAAGTCCAATGGGCTTGAATGACCTCCAAGCCCGTAACTCCTTATTCAAGCCAGTAGGACTTAGAACAAAAATGGAGGTTGGATTCCAAAGTCCTACCGGATTGGAGGTTTATATTTGATTTTAAAGTGCTCCAATTTATAAGTAAGCCCTTTGCCAGACCTCCTTGGTCCCAGTAACCTGTGGTTTGAATTTTGCCACTTGCGGGTTTCATGGAGTGGTTAGCGCGGGAAAATCGGAGCAATTGAATTTGTGATTTTAGAGGCTGCAACTCTTGCGGCCGTGAAAGATCAAAGGCTTTGAGGGAAGTAACTTGCGATTTTAGGAATCGCAATGGATCTCAGCTCATAGCAAGTAACTCGATCGGAGCCCGCAAACGGAAGGCAAATGAATAGCAAAGTAGCTTGCGACCTCCGTTTGCGAGCCCTGGTCTCAAAATCACAGCAATAGAATGAGGCCCAATGTGTCAAAATCATCAAACACTATAAAGCAATTATTGTGAAATCTAATGACTTCCCAAAGAACAAAAAAAAAAATTGTAAACTTGGACAGGAAGAAAGTCTTTGGAAATGTTGAATGGTCCCTCCTTTGGGGAGTGAGGAAACAATTTTTTTTTGGGTGAAAAGTGTCTATATTTTGTAGTAACAATATATAGATCTTTATAAGCAAAAGTTCCCCTTCTGGATCGCTACCTTGGCATGGTGAAGGGGCTTGTGTACCTCAATGAAGCTGTGAGCTACACCATGTAGGGTCACTGTCATGAATGATTTTGGGACACCCTGAACCCCACAAGCAACCCTGTTATTTGGGACTTTGGCCCACTGGGTTGCTAACATCCGAGACTAGTAAAATGGACATGATACTTGTGACGTGTTGTTTAATAATGTAATTTTACTGATAACCATCAGAGATACACTTTCTGCCATATTGTGTTAGTGGGCAGCAAAGGGTTAAACCCAAGGTTTCTGCAATCATTTATATGGCTCCTCAGAGCATTCAGGCATCCACTCTCTGGTCTCAAATAGTCATAAAGTGATATGCTTCACCTGACAGCAAAACTCAGTTCTGTGATATGGAGTGACCTGGCCAGATAACTCCCAGGCTCTGGTGTATCTGGCAATGAGAGGGGAGTTTATGGCCTAGTGACGAGGTGAAAAGGTCACACTAAAAATTCAGACCCCTCATAGAGGGAGTGGAATATGAGGGGGTGTGAGTGAAATGCTTTTGTGTTTGTGATATATCTATGTAAGAAGAATAAAGTGGCCAGTCAGTCTGACTCTGACATTCTAACCAACAGGGTCTGATGTTATGATTTAATCCTAATCAAGGGCATGTAACAGAGCTTATTATTTTTAATAAGTCATTAGGTGCTTCAGAGCTGCGACATGGGTTTGATTCCAGTCAGGGAACCAGAAGGTCACACTACCATGAAGCCATGCAGGGTTGGGCCTGGTCAGTACTTGGATGGGAATACCAGGTGCTGTATGTTGCGGCCCACTGGAGAAGTAACTGGCAACCCACTCCAGTATCTCTGCCATGAATACCAAATGGATCAGCATGGTGTGTTATGGTCCATGAGGTCACGGAGAGTCAAATATGACTGTACAAGGCAAACACACAGCATACAATAAGATACGCAAGTAATTGACTAAATGAATGAATTATTTATACACACTGGCAAGAGATCAGAACTTTGCACTTTGGGAATTAAAAGGCATCAAGGCCATAGGTCATCTTTAATATGTAAGAACTCTAAAAGTAAAATCATTCCAAAACACTAAAAACAAATACAAATTAGCAAACCAACATTTATTTCTAACTCTACAAGCGAGACATTACATAAACAGATATACTGGAAAACAACATGCTGGATATATACTGTATATATATATATTAAAAAGCAATTGTCCACAGCTAATTTATACAATATAGTGAAACCCAACAAAGATTAACAAAATATACCATTAGGTATCACTAATATAGTTGTCGTGTGTGTGTAACGCTTGCAAAATTGTGAATTGCATATGCGCGGCGAAGGGTAAGGGAGAGAGAAAGAGGGAGGGAGAGAGAAGGAAGGAGGAGGAGAGAGAGTGAGAAGTAGAGGGAGGGAGAGAGAAGGAAGGAGGGGAGAGAGAGTGAGAAGGAGAGGGAGGGAGAGAGAGAGAGAAGGAAGGAGGGGGAGAGAGAGTGAGGAGAGGGAGGGAGAGAGAAGGAAGGAGGGGGAGAGAGAGTGAGAGGGAGAGAAAAGGAGAGGGAGAGAAAGGGACGGAGGGAGAGAGAAGGAGAGAGAGAGAAGAATGGAGGGAGAGAGAGGAAGGGTGAGAGAGAGAGAAGCAAGGAGGGAGAGTTAGAGAGAAAGGGAGAGAGAGAGGAAGGGAGAGAGAGAAGGAGGGAGAGAGAGAAGGACAGAGAGAGAGAGAAAATGAGAGAAGGACAGAGAGAGAGAAGGAGAGAAAGGACACAGAGAGAGAGAGTGAGCACAGAGAGAGGGAGAGGGCGCAGAGAGAGAGAGAGAGAAAGGGCGCACAGAGAGAGAGAACACACAATTTTTAATACAACATTATACCGCCATTTTTGATGCGCAAGTGACTAGTTAGAAACTAGTTACTAGAATTGCAAGATACACATTTTGAAATGAATCAAACAGCCTTTTTGAGAAGATTGAAATAAACATCATCAGTATAGTTTCAAGAAACAAATTCAAGGGGAAAAAAGAGAAAAAGATAATACCCAAATATAAGCAGCACCCTTAATATTGGAGAGAAAAATACAAAAGTCAATTAGATTCAGGGAATAAAATAGTGGGCCTAAAATTGTAGCTCGCAAAACGTTCGAAACTCAAAAAACGCAAAAAAACGCAAAAAACGCAAAAAATGCAAAAAACGCAAATCGCTATTCAATTGCTACAATTCTGCAGTCTCAAGCCCCGAAATCGGCATTTTGTTTTTTTTTACGGTTGCGAATATAAGCTTATATTGGGGTACGAGTAATAAAAAATAATGCAAATATATATACTGGGAATATATAATAATAATACTAGAGAAATACTTCCTAAGTGTCTTCTTAAACTGCTGGATGTGTCCATTCATGTGAGAACAAAAATGTATTCTTATGAGGTGGCTAGATGAAAGACCACCCTTCTTTAAAATGTAGACAGACAAAGTGAAAAATGTTATGTCTTTGGAGTGGACAGTGGCGCTTATGGGTATAGAATTGTACACATGGGAGCCCTTTATAGAAACACTTCCAATCCAACATAGAAAACAAATTCAGACCTGTTTCAGATATACAGTGTCGTTGTTGCTTGAAAAACTAGGGGAAAAAAGGGAAACAAGATATCTTAGTCAGTCTTAACCATTCAGTGGTGGGACAGAGTTTGCGTGTGGGAGAAGCTTGGACGCTTACCACAGGGGCGGCCTCAAGGATGAAAGGGATGACGAGAGGCAGCAGAAGCAGAAAGAATAATTGTTACTAGCGACTCGCCCTTCAAAAATGGCAGAAACAAAATTTGAAGCCTGGCAATGCTGTTTGCCACACAATGCGACGCTCTCCCCCCCTCTAACTTGCTGGACTCGCGATGACCGCCTTCGGTGATCATTGCGAGCCTCTCCTCCCTCTACTTCACTGCTCATTGCAGGCCTCAGCAGGCGCTCATAGCGAGCCCCGCAATGAGCACCTTTGCCCCCCCCCCCTACTTTATGGGCCTCGCGGCTTTGCCGCTCATTGCAGGGCGCGGCATGAGCTGCTCTCATGCACAAGCCTGTAACTTTGTGAGCCCTGTGTCTCTTTGCCCCCTCTCCCTCCCCTATGTCACTTTCCCCCACTCCCAACCCAGTATCTCTTTCCGCCCTCTCCCTCCCATGTCTCTTTCCCTTATCTTCCTCCCCTGTGTCTCTTTCCCCCCTCTCTAACCCCTGTGTCTCTCCCCCGCCACTCCTTCCCCTGTGTCTCTTTCCACCCTCTTCCCCCCTCTCCCTCCCCTGTGTCTTTTTCCCCCCTCTACCTCCTCTGTGCTCCTTTTTCCATTTACCGGTGTGAAGCAATTTGCGGACTTGGGAAATTGATACATTTCCCCAAGGCCGAAATGGTTTTCCGATTTACGGGCTTGAAAAAAAATTGCGGCTTTACCACAGCCATTTTTTTTCTTGCATAGCAATATTGAGACCATTAAAAGACGCCAATTGAATAGCAAATTAGCTTTCAAACTCACTTACAGACTGCCTGCCTCTCCCCCTGTTTTGTGTGAGGTTTTAAGCAAATTGTGTAATCAATTGGCGTCTTTTGGTGGCCTCCAAACGGCTTCCAAGAAAATGGCAGAGGTTAAAACCGGTATTTTTTTTTAACCTTGTAACTCATTTTGGGCCTTGCGATGAGCGTCTTCGTCGATCATTATGGGTCTCCCCCATTTAAATTTTGGGGCTTCGGCGCTCATTGCATCCGCTGTACCCTACCTCTTTCGCAATGAGCACTGAAGGAACTCATCGCGATCCCCACAGTGAGCGCCTTCAGCCCCAACCAAATCCATAACTTTCGGGCCTGGCAATGAGCGCCTTTGGCGCCCATTGCGCATGCTCAAGCTGGTAACTTTTAACATAGCGTGAACAACAGATTGTAATTACGAAACACTATATATGTGATGATTTATAATGTTCACTTTTCTATTCCTGTTTTTTGTGTGAAGAGGGCCAGTTGGAGAGAAAAAGAAAGGAATGAAAGATTTTGTAACAGAAATACTCATGTCCCGAATATGAGAATCAAGGAAATAGAGACAATGGTGCAATAACTGAAACAGTCCAAGGACGGTACTACTAAAGGTTGAAGCTCTTTAATGATAAGAACAAACAAGAGCATAAGTCTCTACCTCAAGGTATTGTTCATACTTTTTAATGGCATGCGTGTGATCTTAAACCAAATGTTGCAATGTTTATATTCTATTTTGTACTAGTGACTTGCCCGTCAAAACATGACGGTCAATAAAATTTTAAGCCATGGCAATGCTGTTTGCCACACAATGTGAAGGTTTTTGTACTGTGAGGACCTTCGACGCTCATTGTGAGCCTCGCGCTGAGTGCCTTTGGCCTTTGGTGCTCATTTCGAGCCTCTCCTCCGAGCAGCCTCTGCGCTCATCACAAAGACCGATACATATGTCTATATTTTTGTAAATAACAATCAATTAATTAGTTACTTAATTAATATACTTTACCTTTTTGTAATTAATATATCCAACAATCAATAGGCTGAAGAGCTAACAATCTTTTTTCATTTTCCTGCATATAATGTCCAGTTGGACTGTTGCTGCCCTGTGGAGATTTTTTTACGAATGTCCCAACTGTGCATTAAGAATAGACTGTGTGCGCGAGGGCAAACCATTGGTTTATTTGTGTAAAGCGCTTCTGTAAATGCGTAATGTTGTGATGTGCAAGTTCTGAGTGTAAAGTAGCATCCTTTGTGTATGTGCTATGAGTTGTAGTGCCTTAACGTCTCGCCTCGCTACACAACTTTTGCAGGCGATGAGCACCTTTGGCGCTCATCGCCCAAGTGTTGTGCATGTTAGGTGTTAGTGGCTTAACGGTTCGCCTCTCTATGCGAGGCTCGCAGGGGATGAGCACCTTTGGCGCTCATCGCCCAAGTGCTGTTAGTTGTACAGTAGTGCCTTAACACCTCGCCTCGCAATGTGAGGCTCGCAGGTGATGAGCGCCTTTGTCGCTCATTGCCCAAGTGTTGTGCATGTTAGGTGTTAGTGCCTTAATGGCTTGCCTCGCTACGCTACGCGAGGCTCGCAGACGATGAGCGCCAAAGGCACTCATCGCCCAAGTGCTGTGTGTGATAGTGCCTTAACAGCTCGCTACGCAAGGCTAGCAGGCGATGAGCGGCAAATGCACTTATCACCCAAGTGCTGTGCGTATTAGTGCCTTAACGGCTCGCCTCGCTATGCGAGGCTCGCAGGTGATGCCTTTGGCACTCATCGCCTAAGTGTTGTGCTGCGAGTTTTAGTGCCTTAACGGCTCGCTACGCTCTGAGTTAACATGCTCCGAGTTAACGGCTTGTCTTGCTTCGCGAGGCTCACAAGCAATGAGCCTTTGTACGCACCACGCAGAGCGTGACGACATCTCGTAGTTCAACAATTATATTATGTGATTATTGCTCCAGTGGTATGAATTATTTTTATCTTGTTTTCTTATTTTTTTTTTAAAATTTTAAAAAAGTCATTAAAAAAGGAAATATTCCTATCAAGTTCAGTACAAATTCTAATTCAAACCGTAAGGGGCTCTTGAGTATATTTAATATACTTTCATTCAATTTCCACTATTTTTGTAATCCAGATTATATGGGATCTCCTCCTCTCCAAATCACACTCTTGTAATCATTTTTTTTTTTAAAGCGTTTGCTCATTATGAGTTTTAGTTATTCAAGATAGCTTTATGTAAATGTGGGACATCAGTGTCCATTTAAAGAACCACTGTCTAAAACAAATTCAAAAACATGTTTCATGCACAGAGTTCCAAGAAATACAGTTATTACACTGCATTCTGGGAACCTTGGCAGTGACATGCAAATGTGTCCACGAAGATTTTGCTCTTGCAATCCATAACCATTTCAAACACACACACACACACATATATATATATATATATATATATATATATATATATATATATAGATATATATATACTAGCGACTTGCCCGTCAAAACTTCGAGGAAATACAATTTGAAGTCTGCCAATGCTTTTTGCCACACAGTGCAAGGCTATGGCTCCTCTGAGCACCTTCAACGCTCATCATGAGCCGCAACTTTCCTGTTTTGCAATGATCACCGTCTGCGCTCATCACAAGCCCCACAATGAGCATCTTCGGCACTCATTGCAAGCCTCTCCCCCTGTGAACTTTATAGGCACCTTTGGAGCTTATCGCAAGCGCAAGCGTGACAGAAACTTGCAGATTGACAACTATTATATATATATATACTAGAATATTGCCCGTCAAAAAATGACGGCAATGAAATTGTAAGTGAGCTAAGGGTGTTTGGTGTATATAATGTGGCTGATGTAGCGTCGTTCGTTTTCTATGTTGTGCGAGTTTTAGCTAATATTTGTTTTCTATGTTGTGCAAGTTTTTCGGAATATCCGTAGCTGTTTTGCGTGTTTATGGAAGTGTTTTGCGTGTTTAGGGACCTGTAGCCTCGTTTTCGTTTTGTTTGGCGGCCATTTCTTCTCTCGCTTAGAGAATTTTTTAGTGTCTAAACTGCTTTAATTTCATTTAAATTGAGGTGTAACTTTAGTTTTCGAGGTCCTGGGTGCTCCCTCTTGCTGTAGGTAAGCTTTTTATGTATTTGTTGTGTGTATTGATTGGATTTTTGATGTTTTCATGTGCACATGTTGCGGCCATTTTTTGCGAGGTCGTAATGTGTGGTAAGGTGTCTCGTATTTTGTTTGCGTTACCACGTAAAGTTTGCGAGGGTCGCAGTTGCTGGCAAGGAGCGCATTTGGCACTCCTTGCCAGCAACTGCGACCCTCGTAAATTTTGCGAGGGCCGCTGCTCACAACTATATATGTGATATGAATATATGCATATCTACACTTCTGGATTTCTACCTTGACATGGTGCAGGGGCTTGTGTAACTCATTTTGTGGACAGAACTAGAAGCTCATCAGCTGGGAGTTTGGTTCGAGAAACTGCAGTATGAGGCTGGAGAGTAAACTCACACTACACAATAGGGACCTCATTCTATTAACTGCAAGCTACGTCCGTATTCTATTCCCTTGCGGCCAAGGGCTCTGGCCGGCTTCCGGGCGGAGCCCTGTTATTCATTGTGGCCGCCGGCGCAGCAGGAAAGCCTTTGATCTTACGCGGCTGCAAGAGTTTCAGCCACAAGAAAGCCCAGGTCGCTATTCAAATGCTACCTGAACCCTTTCGTCAAGGCCGTAATTCGCTAAAACTGAGCCGCAGCTTACTTACACCAAAAAGGTCCCGCAAGGCTCTTACTTACAAATCGTAGCACCAATAAAGCACATAAAAAAGACATCCTGTACTTTGATGAGACGTGAAAGTGATTGGAGGTGTTAGAATTCATAGCAAGACATTCCCGACACTCAAATCTGAAAATCATTTTTATTGTAATTCATGTTTAATTTCTGTGTCCTGAGTCCGACGGGCTTGGAGCACATCAGACCTGCAAATGCTGCGGGATTAGCCTCCGTCAAGTCCGGAAATGGGTGAAGTCGACCCACAGGTTACTTGGGCCACGGAGGGCATACTTACAAATCGTAGCACTAACTAAGCAAAGATCCTGTACTTTTGCAAGTAAATAAAGAAATGTAATTTCATGTTCAATCTTCGTGTTCTATCTATCATGCAAGCCTGCATGGGTTTGAATAACGAGCTACGGGCTTGGAGGTCATTGAAGTCCGTGGGACTTGAAAGGATTTTAAACCTAAAATCAAAGATTATAATTTGGCGATGTGCAAGTTTAGGAATGCTTTGCTATTAATCCTCGTGTCGCCCATTATGTTCCCCATCATTTACAGTGCTTTGCAGTGCTGGATTAAATATATATTGGCTTCTACAATGCTTTAAGTTTGCGGGATTTGAGAGGGAAAATAAACCGGAAATGAAATATTGGATTTGGGCGATGTGCAAGCTTGAGAGAGTGTTGCTATTAATCCTCATGTCATTTACAGAGCTTTACAGTGCTATCTTGAATTTATATTTGCATTTACAGTTTTCCGACTTTGCGGCCTTGAAACAAGATTTACGGGTGCGCTGGAAATGCTTGCGGGCGATTGCATAATTTGCGGACGGCCATAAGGGGAACCTCCTTGCAGCGCCATCCATAAGAATAGCAAGGAATCACAGCATTGCGGCCATTTTACGGACGCTAATAGAATGAGGCCCCTAGAGGAGGAATGATAACAGAAAGAAAGTCTCTGTAGAAATAGGAGTAATTTGGTTCATTGATGTCTGACGTCGGATGCATGCAAACTCCAGTAAATGTTTCATACAAGTTTGTCTGAGCAGGTTTTAACTGTAAAAAAAAGGTAATGAAGAAAGTTATAAAAATGAAATTTTTCACCTGTGTGAAGATCTCATGAAAAACTCCCTGTTAGGGTAGACATGAACATCATCAGTTATTTGGTTGATGATAACTGCATTTGAGTAGACATCCTTAAATCATGTCCTATTTTATGGTTCTCAATTACTTAATTACTTAATTATCTCAATTACTTACACACTTATACTAAAGGGTAACATGTTGGGGGATATGGAAATACAAAAAGCAAATTAGCGGCTCTCAATCAGAGAACGAACCTTAATAGGTTAGTTCTATATACATGATAACCCACTCTGAGAGCAGTCTCTCTTAGGTCACTTGTGCCCTTCACAGGGAGAAATATCCTGTAGTATATCAGTCTGGTCTCACTCAATAAAGTGTTTTTTTGTTTATTCAAATGGCCCTTGGGGCTAAGTTTCCCTAAGGATAATAGGGTACTCTAGATGTGGACCCCTTGCTCGCTGTGCCTTAGGGAGGTCATCTGCACCCCACTGAAAAGGCCAAACTAAGGCTGAAACATATGCATGGGATTTGTTGTTTCTCCTGTTCAGGGTAGAATTGCCTGGTATTTTGGGGCTGGATCACTCTAGTGAGTGGGACCAGACTGATATAGTACAGGATATTTCTCCCTGTGAAGGGCACAAGTGGCTAAAAGAGGCTGCTCTCAGAGTGGGTTATCATGTCCATAGAACTAACCTATTAAGTTTAGTCCGTTCTCTGATTGAGAACTTCTAATTTGTTTTTTTTTGTTTTTTGGGATATGAGTATAAACTATATTTCACTTCTGTGAGATTGTTCCAGAAATGCTTGCACAGGGAAATTGATCTCAGAGAACACTGGATCAAAGTAATCAATATACTGTGCACTCATAATATGCATTAAATAATAGAAGTTTAGGGCAAATGCTAGGACATCCTTCTGGGTAAATCTGCTCCCACACCTGGAACCTAGTGTGGGGTGGAGGGAAGCAGATATGATAAAACATTCAATTGTAATTTCTTAAAGACTGATTTTTTTTTAAAATAAGGATTTTTTGTTGCTAGTCAGTTAATAAATAAATGAAACACTATTATAACACCACAGTGGTGCCTTAGTTCCTGACTCATTTCCTCGTGCCCAGTTTCAAGTCAACTACTTCTCACTCCTTGGACAAATTTCCCAATACTCATCAGACAGTTCACAGATCTGCACACTTTCTGCACCATCCTGAGTTGAAACTTTGAGATATTACACCCCAACCTCCCATCTTTAATCATCCTAGGACCACCACTGTTAATGTCCTGGCACACCCATTACGTCAGTCCAGCCATGGCACATGTCATCATGTCATCAATACACTGATCTCAATTTCTGCTATGTCTTCTGCTAACTGTCCTCCTTTTTCACTAATGAGCTCTAATGTTGTTATTCATAAAGGTACAGGATAAAAACATAAATACATAATTAAAACATAAATACAGCTGATTAAATACTCACTCTGTAGTCTGATGACTTTTCTCACAACTGTGTTTTTGTAAATGGTAGGGAGAAGAAAGGGCTATGGAGCCATTGAGGAGCCTCAAATTCAAAGAGAGAAGAAATCAGAAGGAACCTACCTCGATGAGAAGATTGCCATCCCTAGCACATCTACTGTAAGTGTAGGACAAGAAGGAGGGAACAAAGAGGGTGGATGTGGGACATGGGTGGGGGGTATATGGGAGAAATAATATTGGCCATGGGGGAAAGTATTTGGACAATTAAGAGGGTGCAGAACATAAAAGAGGGTGCTTAACATAGGGGAGGATATTGCAGGAAGGTTATGGACCATGGGGCAGGGTATGGATCATAGGAAAGGAATGAGACATGAGGGGGCGGTCTGGGCTATAGGGGGAAGGGTGCAGAACATAAAGAGGGTGCTTAACATGGGGGAGGATATTGCAGGAAGGTTATGGACCATGGGGCAGGGTATGGATCATAGGAAAGGAATGAGACATGAGGGGGAGGTCTGGGCTATAGGGGGAAGGGTGCAGAACATAAAGAGGGTGCTTAACATGGGGGAGGATATTGCAGGAAGGTTATGGACCATGGGGCAGGGTATGGATCATAGGAAAGGAATGAGACATGAGGGGGAGGTCTGGGCTATAGGGGGAAGGGTGCAGAACATAAAGAGAGTGCTTAACATGGGGGAGGATATTGCAGGAAGGTTATGGACCATGGGGCAGGGTATGGATCATAGGAAAGGAATGAGACATGAGGGGGAGGTCTGGGCTATAGGGGGAAGGGTCTGGTTTGTTAGGGATGCTGAACATGGGAGGAGGGCGTGTAACATGGGAGAGGATACAATGCATGGGGGGGCAAAATGGACATTGGGGAGAATATTGGGGGTGTGCGACTTCGAAGAAAAGTTATGGGACAAGGATAGGGGGTGGGTCAGTATTGGTGTGTGTGAAACATAGGGGCAAAGGGACATGGGGTTAACATGGGAGAGAGTGCAGGTCAAAGGGGAGGGCTCTGAACATATGTGGGAGGGAGTGAGACTTCATGGTATAGTGTGGTACATGGGACAATGGTGTAGGACAGTAGGGCATGCTGGATTTGGATACAGTCACACAGTATTTGGATACACATTCACTTATCTTGTGAGTTTCAAATTGTTGCTGCCTTCCATTAAGAAATGTAAAATGGCTTGGTACTGGTTATTGATAATTTTAGAAAAGTGATAATGCTAATATAATCCGGCTACTCTTAACACTCTATCCAATGATTTGATAATGCCTCATACTTCTGCCTCACTGAAGGTCAGTAGCATTTCACTGAAGAAAACTGAGAGGATGAAATATACACCTGGGCCTGGCTGTTATCTTATTTTTAGGAGTCTTGCCTGGCATTCTGGTTCTGGCCTGCCCCAGGTTCAGTCTAACATACTCTAGAAATGTCTTCTCTGTAATGACATAAGTGAGCTAACCCTTGAGAGACTGCATATATATAGGTATATAGTATTGTATGTTCCCACTCAGGGAAAAAAATTACAAGTAAAAAGGCTATTACAGAATAGAGAATGTGATCTGTGTCATATAAAACAATTCAAGAACAGGAGGAGAAGATACTCATAAATCTGTCATAAATACTGACTTGCACCATTATGTAAAGCAACCGAAATCAAGTAGTAAATATGTACAAAAACATTTACATTAAAAGCTATTTTTATTTTTTTGTTCTTTTAAATGCTGCCACATCAGCTTTTTCAGCATTCAGACTGACAGTTTAACTTGAACCTAATCAGGAGTCATCTGCACCACATCACTTCTAGAGCTATATATATAAGTGCATTCTTTCAGGTCCATACAGCATTTACTACAGTAAAAAAAAAATCACATTCCCCCTTTGAGATTAGAGTGTGTAAAGAGCCCAAAGGAATAAAAGTACAGTTATTCGTAGCAGTATGTCGAGTTTATTGCCATTTACAATATTTGCAATTTTTGGTCCTTGCAGAACCTGCTGAGTAAAAGATGTTCAACACAATCATTAATAAGAACAGTGAGGAGTAACTGTTTTATATAAAAACCCTTAGAAAACAGTAAAATACTCTTCATTTATAAAAATCCAAAATGTTTTTTTCCTACTATTTTAGTGCTTTATTGATGTAGAGCAATATTATTGAATTACACGTCCCTTGAAATGCAACTTAAATCAACTGAAATATCTCAGTTTAGTAAATAATGCCCATAATGTATCAAACAATGTATCCATCTGTAATGTAACAGATTGAACCTAATAATACTGAAGAGTTTATCTGTTCATGGAATGACCTCCTATAACATCTCTGAATGTTACTGAAATGACGTGCTGCCGATACTTACAATAGTTTATGAAAACTGAACTAATATTTGTATGTGCTTCACAAGGTCTCCTCACAGTGCTTAGTGTAGATAATATTAACTTTCATTGACCGCGAATAATGCTGCTACAATGATCTGATCTTGTAAGAACATTGGTGATACCTGTTACCCAGGGGTGTAGGAGCCAGAATAATTCTGGGGTGGATACAGCTCATTGTATACACAGGCCGTAAAATAGCTGATATATACATACATACAAGCATAGAAAAATCTGGGGGGTATTTGTCCCACCCGCTTCACCCCCCATCCCCCCTCCCACCAGTTCCTACACCCATACTGTTACCCCATCAACCCTCTTACATCATTCATATGCCAATACTGTCTGCTACCCAGTCTATACCCCTGACCTCCTAATGTCCAGCTTATATCATGATAGTGGGTCCTGCCTATTCTATACACAGATACTGGTTGCTGCCTGCTGTATATCTTGGTAATGTCGGATGCCCCATTTCTTCTTAATGACCAGTTTATTTGGTGACACTGGATGCTGCCAGATACTCTGTACTGGTTGGTAATGTTTGATGCCCAGTCTGTACTTCTTACTGCCTAAGGCCAAGATCAGGGTCATGTTTACATCTTATACAGCCCGAGGCCCATTTAAATGTTTTGCACCCCAAGCCCCAGTTACTACTCCTTATTTCCCCTTTCTATGTTTCAACTATATAATCTACTGCCATTCAGTCTCCATTCCAACTTGTGTCTACTTTATACTCCATTTGACCACTTGTAACCATTAGTTAGTTCTGTTGTTCCTTCTAGTCCCTAAAAATGTCTACTATACTTCTACTATTTGGTAATGTATGTTGCCCCATCTTTAACCTGTTACTCATATCTTCTGTTGCATCTCCCATCTAATTCTACCCGTCTATGCGCCATTACTGTGTGTTATGCCCAATACAATCTGCTGTATTTTTCTCCATCATTTTACCAACTACCAACCATTTGAAGTGGAAAATACACTGGTAAACTTTAAGTGAGTTTTTTTCGGGGCACAGTCAGCTAGGTTTGAGGGAGTGGTGAGTTGTGTTTTTGTATGTACATGATGTGAGGCGATTGGGTGAGACAGTTTGGAGGTATACTTATGTTTTGGGGCACAATAACTACAGTTTTAAAACATAATGAGTTTAATTTTGGGACAATACAACTTGGGTTTCGGGGGAACAGTGAGTTGGGTTTTGGAACACCATGAGTTAGGTTTGAAGACAATCAAGACAACCATGAGTTGGGTTTGAAGGCAATCAGGACAACCATGAGTCGGGTTTGAAGACAATCAGGACAACCATGAGTTGGGTTTGAAGACAATCAGGACAACCATGAGTTGGGTTTGAAGTCAGTCAGGTTTTGTGGCATAATTACTATGGTTCTGAAACATGATGGGTTGAGTTGGAAGTACAATTGGTTTGGATTGGGAACTCGCCAATTACTATCTCCTACCTCTTTTATCCTAATGCTAGACATGGCATTGCTATGACCTTTTAGCATTGCATTTGATTAGTAACATCTCGCTCTCCCATCTTGTCCCAGTCTGGCTTCAGTTTTCGGAAACTCTGGGCATTCACAGGACCTGGGTTCTTGATGAGCATTGCCTACCTGGACCCTGGGAACATTGAGTCCGACCTGCAATGTGGAGCCATAGCTGGATTTAAGGTAAACATACATATGTGCAGGGACCTCTTTTATAAACAGAAAGCATCAACCTGTTGATGTAAATCTTTCAATTGATAGGTGCTCATTGCGAGGCCCGTAAAGTAGAGGGGGTGAGCTTTGCATTGTGTGGCAAACAGCATTGCCAGGCTTCAAATTTTTATGCCATCATTTTTTGACGGGCAAGTCGCTAGTATTTTATTGTTACTAAATTGAATAAGACATGCAGGATGTAACACTGTAGTAAATTGACTTGACACTATAGGAGGCTCATATGTCTCGTTTTGATGAGTCTTTAGTATTGGAGGACACAAAATTGGATCAGTGTAATAAAAAAATGCTAAACATATTTTTTAATGGAGTTTGACATTTTGGACACTGCCCTGCACCATCATGTAGAGAAGTCAAAATCAAGCAGAGAAACAAAAATTCCATTTAACATTCTTTCTCTGTTTTATATTTGTTGCTAAATGCAATAATATTTCCCCTCAAACGTTTATGTTAACAAAGGATCATTTTTGGGTAAAGAAGGAGCTTTCAATCTGAATATGGATCCAAATGCTCTGTATAACTGTAGCAGGATACTAGGAGAATAGCTCAAGCACCAGGGATCATTCTATAGAAATATTATGCAGTAATGTAATATATCACTGTAGGACAGTAGCAAGGTAAAAACACATCTTCTTATTTGATTGCTAGCTCCTGTGGGTGCTTCTTGGTGCCACTATTCTGGGGCTGTTGTGCCAGAGGCTGGCAGTGCGGCTAGGAGTGGTCACAGGGCAGGACCTGGCTCAGATTTGCCATATCTACTACCCCAAGGTAAGGACATGCCATCCTGTGTTTATTATCTTATTAAGAATACCCTTTCGGGTAACTGAAGGGCCACTGTAGTATACATTTCTAGTATGCTCATGTACAGAATGTGACTTTGTAATGGGCAAAATATACACTATTTATTTTTTATCTATTAGATTACAGTTTGCTCTAGTGTCAGGAGACAATTGCAAGTTCCCAGGCCCCACACCAAGTGTACAAGATGTACAAAAATGTTCTCTAAATTATGCTCATGACTTACATCTGACCATGTTGTTAGTCAATTACATACTTCAAACATGACATTTTCCCAAACTACAGTGGTCTCATAACAAAATTGTTATTATTTCCTCCTGTCACTGATTAATCTGTGTCTAGCAGTATGTATACAATCCCTGCTTCTCTAAGTGATTAATCTGTGTATGTCAGTCAGTTCTCTCTCCGTATCCAATATAATGCAGAAAACAAAGTAAGCTTGTACCAACAGCATGCTACCTGTTACTCTAGCCAACACCATTGGGTAATTACATTGAAATGTTCATTAATATATACATTATAAATTAAAAGAGTATGTACCCTTGCTGTACCTGTCAGTCTGTCCTCTCTCTCCTCCTCTCAGTGCCTGATCTGTATCTATTAATCTGTTTCTTTTCTACACTCAGCAACAACTCTATTCCTGTGGCCCCTTGTCAGTAAGGTTTACTCTCTGTCTCCAATCCCTGAACGGACTAGTGGTTTCCATTTCTCTGCTAGTTGGTCAGTTCCTTGTTGTCTGTTCCAGGTCCCCCGTTGGATTCTCTGGATCCTGGTGGAGTTGGCCATTATTGGATCTGATATGCAGGAGGTCATCGGTACAGCCATTGCATTCAGCCTCCTGTCTGCTGGACGGTGAGACCTCTCTGCACCTATCAAGTTTATTTTGTACAAAAACACAGCTACATTGAGTGATGTTAGAACACACCCCAGATCCACTAAGCATTGCAGACTGTGAAGTAGATCACTGAAGGCGTTGGTGTCTTCTTCCTAGATGGAAAAACTACCAGTGAAAACTATTGCAGCTCATGCAAAGCTTAGTGAATCTAACCCATTCATATATAAAGCTAAATTCAGGAAATTCAGCCTGAATTTGCAATTGAACCATTGAAATTCTCCATTACTAATTACATTACTAGTAGAGAGAAGAGTTTCCATTAAAATCAATAAAAATACAACATCTGAGCTGTGGCGGATGTTTAGAGCCTGTGGCCCCATTGCACTACACCACGGTAAAATGTAAAAATCACTTTGCCGGATATCACATTTAAGTTCTCAAAATACATATAATAAAATTGGTATTATAATCCTCCTTTTCTATGGACTTTAAACTCATGAGTACTGCTCTGTTCCCTCATGTAGAGCAGTCAAGATCAAGTAGAAAAGGTGTAAAAATGTAATTGGAAGCTCTAATTGTTTTGTAACTGCTTTTAAATGCTGCAGTGTTAGCTTATATGTATTCAAAAAGGCTTTTTAGTTTGTTTTTCAGTGCTGTGTTTTTCTGATGCAGAGTAGTATTAATAAAGTCCATGTCCCTTTTCTTGTGCTGGAAAAATAATTGGATGGCATTACAATGGTCAGAGTATGAACCTTGGGTAGATAGAATGGGCAGGCTAGATGGGCCTTTATGTATTTGTAGATCTATTGAGGGGTTTAATTTAATGCTGCAGGACTCTTAATGTCCTGGATGGAGAAGTTGTTCTAACCAGTAGAATAAAACCAAAGGTAGCACTGACCGGATGGGAATAATTTACATCTGACATGTTACAGCATATTGTGGGGAATTTCTTGTGTTGTGCAACTCCAGTCTCCCAATCTGTAGGAAGACATAGCAATGCAGTAACTGTGGAAAAAACGTCTCTCAAAGCAAAACATGATACCCACTAGAAATGTTGCAATTAACAAATGTTTAAATTGGCAACTCCTCAATATTGTGTAAGCAGGCGCATGATACCTCGAGGAAGTGAGCACCTAGTGTGTTATACCTTGTCTGTCCTCATAGCTCCCAAATGTTCCTCCTTAAAAGGACAATACTGAAGGGTCATTATAATGGTGAATTCAAAGTAAAAATGGAAAACGTCCTATTATTTATAGATATAGAAAACAACGTCACTATTAAAATTGCTAGTATAGGACGGTAACTACATATGCTTAGAAGTAATGTGATAGAAGCAATCTATGGTGCCTGAGGGGATACCTCCTATCTGGAAGGCTTAACAAAGGTTAACTAGCTATAACCCTAGAATAATATGTCTAAATGCATAAAGACAAAGATGCTACCTGCATTTTTTTGTAATGTGTTAATATTGTTTTGCCTTGAACACAAAGCATATATAGCGGTACAGAGTATGTTGGAGTGTTACAAATAAATGATAATAATAATAATACTTAGGAGCTAATAAACAGCCTGAGAATTGTTATACACATCAAACATCAGGCTGCAGTGTCAGACATAAGTGCTTATAATTATTGAGACAATGTAACACAGTATAGCCCAAATTGCACAGTAATCAATAATATATAGAGCTCTAATAGATATATCACACAATTGTGAGAATTAAGACAATGAAGTATATAGATCCCAAAATGACTAAAACCAATAAAAAAATAGAATAATTGCCTGCAAAGGCAAATCTAGCCTGGTGACCTTTTTACCGAGTATGCGGCTTTGTCCAAGGCTACAGTCACTATAATATCCTAATAACAGGAGCTTGACATTTTAGTTAGCCGTTTATCATTAATACAACCCCAGCAATATTCAATATGAAACCTAATTTAAAAGTTTAGCTTCTAAGGGCCTCATTAAAATCAGGGCTGTAAAGCGTCCCCAAGTCTGCCATTCCTTGCGATCGGTTACAGCCCCGCATAGCGCTACATCTACGCTGCTATTCAATTTGGCGGCGCTGCAAGGAGGTCCCCTTTACGGATGATCGCAAACCATGCTATCGGCAGTAAACACTTCCGTGTTTGAATAGGATTGCGGCCGCAAGGCTGTAACTCGTGTTTCAAGCCTCAAACATTGTTGAAATGTAAATGCAAATATAAATACAAGACAGCACTGTAAATGATGGGGAACACAATGGGTGACATGAGGAATAAAGGCACAATTTCCTCAAACTGGCACATCGCCACAAAGTCCGACGGGCTTAAATAACGAGTTACGGGCTTGGAGGTTTTTCAAGCCCGTTGGACTTTGGACATAAATGAAACGTGAAATCAAGTATTGTGAGTTGTGGCGATGTGCCAGCTTGAGAATGTTGTGCCTTTTATCCTCATGTCACCCATTGTGTACCCCGTAATTTACAGTGCTTTACAGTGCTGTCTTGTATTTATATTTGCATTTACAGTGCTCTGAGTTTGCGGGTTTGAACCATGAGTTACGGGTTTGCGGACACGAATTTACGAGTTACAGGCTTGGGTGGTCATTCAAGCCCGTAGCACTGCAAAGGTCTTACTTTCAAAACGTAGCACTAATTTAGCACAAAAAAAAGCCATCCTGTACTTTTATTAAAAGAGAAAATGATGTTGGGTTTTAGATTTAATAGCACAACATTCTCAAACTCTCAAATCGGCATAAATAACTATTTTATTTCATGTTAAATTTCCATCATGAAATTCTACGGGCTTCAACCTACAAGCCCAGGGGTTGGATTCCACGAACATTTTACATGAAATACACTATTTTTATTTGCCAATTTGAGAGTAGGGGCATGTTGTGCTATTAATCCTAAGACCTCAGATCACTTTCACTTGTAATAAAAGTACAGGATGGTTCTTATATTTGCTTAATTGGTGCTACGTTTTGTAAGTAAGAGCGTTGCGGGACCTCTTGGTGTATGTAAGCTGCGGCTCGATTTTAGCAATTTTACAGGCTTGACGAAAGGGTGATTGTAGCATTTAAATAGCAAATTGGGATTTCTTGCGGCCGCACAAGATCAAAGGCTTTGATTGTAAGCTGCGATTGAGCAAATAACAAGGGACCGCAGCTCGAGGCTCATAAGCCAATCGGAGGCCGCAAACTGAATAGCTAAGTAGCTTGCGGCCTCCCCTTGCGGCTACTTATGTCAAAAACGTAGGATTTGAATGAGGTCCTGAGAGTCCAGGCAAGCCACTTGTCGCCATTTCCTATAAACCTATCAATGGGATGGGAAAGGCTTTGACTGGGAGGGCGGTTTAAATGGCATCCACTATGTTCTTTACAGGTAGTGGTCAGCTTTTGTCTAGACAGAAATCCTCCAATGGCTGCTTCGTAGTCAGACCTATTAGTTGTCAAGGGAAATCGCTATTAACACAGCAACCCCATCTGTCCTTATAGCCTCCAGCCTCTTTTGTATGGACAGTTCATCATTTATAAAGTGTAACTACTTCCATTACATCCTATCCATTTTTTTATTTAGTTTTTAATAACCTTTTTTGGAACAAATTATTAAAAGTTAACTTTTTGTTTTGGTGGTCCAATAGATAATCTTACTGTTGAAATCATGGTGGGCTTTATATAAAAAAAAAACTATTGTTAATCTAACAGCTGATATATAATATCTTCCTTTTCAATCTGTGCAGGATCCCGCTCTGGGGAGGCGTGCTTATCACCATCATAGACACGCTCTTTTTCTTGTTCTTAGATAAATATGGTGAGTTTTGTGGGAATAGAAATAAGGAAGTGATGGTTGATCATGGGTCATTGACATGTGACAGTCTAGGAATGAAGGCTATTTCTCATGGGCGTATTTAGGTTTTTATGTTGCCCTAGGCCCATTCAGGCTTATGCTTCCCCACGCCCCATTTACTTGAGTGCACTCACACCCCGCACCCCATTTATTGCTCCTCCAATCCCCTTGCTATATCCCAAATCATAGATTTTATTAGTATGTATGTATATCAGAAAGTGTTAATTCAGTGGAGGAGCTAGAGAATGGAGGGACCCAGTGCAAAATGTTTTGAACTGCCCCAATACCCCCGGGGGGGGGGGGGGGGGGGGTTGTAAAAATGTTTTTGCATTAGGCCCCCAAATACCAACTCACTCAGTGCCCTTCCCCAAGACCTCTTCCCATCAAAGCACCCCACCCCAAGTCCTTTTCCCATATTTTATATATATATATATATATGTATATATATATATGTATATATATATATATATATATATATATATATATATATATATATAAACACAAATATATTTATAGCCACTACACTACAGAAAAAGTTTAAATACAAAAAAAAAAAAATTTGACCGCACAGGGCCCCACAGAAGTGGGCCCCAGTGCACTTCACTGCCTGAACGGCGGTAAATCTGCCCCTGCATTAAGTATACACTTACAGATATAAAATGTGCTGCCTTAGGGTTAGGCCTATGCACACCATTGCTATTACCTGTCCTCCCAAATTCTATGCTTTGTTATTAAATATACAGCTTATAAGCAAGGGTTTTTTGTGTAATTATTGGAGAAACACAATCCTGGGCTTATCACTACCAGGAGACTTATTTGCCTTGCAAGCATTTAAAATAACAGGTTTAAGACATTGTTTGTGACAGACCCTACTGATGCGTATGTGCATAAAGGGTTAACAACCTCCACTTATCCATTTACAATAGCTGTAAAATTTCTTTAAATGTCCCTTTTACCCCAACCTCTATAACACAACCCAGGCAACAACAAGTTAATTTATATATTGTGGCCAAAAGTAGAAACGTTGCATAAAACCCCACTTTGGAACATATAGCCCCTTACACACTAGTGGTTACTTGAATTTTTTAAGAGACCTCTTTGGTCAAATGTTTTTTATTTTTTTTGAACAACATTAGTGCAGATAGAAGGTTCTTCTTTATGTTAAGTCTCTTCCCACCTCAAGGAGTCAAATAACAGAAACCAAAATGTTAGATTCCACTGCAGCATAACTGCATATCAAAGATAAAATTATAAGTGTAAACTTTACCTGACTCTCAGTCTCGTAATAAATAATATTTATGTATGTTTGCTGTAAATTTTCATTTAATATATATGTAAATATAATAAAATGATGTATGTTTATTTAATTAATTTTTGCTGCCATCTATTTGCAACATTGTCGCTGTGTTTATTTCTCACAGGTCTCAGGAAGTTGGAAGCTTTCTTCGCGCTCCTCATAACTATAATGGCAGTTACATTTGGGTATGAGGTAATGCCACCTATATATTAGGAATATAAAGATGCAGAGGTTAGGGGCTGATTTCTGAGCTTGTAATTTATTATTATTATTATTATTATTATTATTATTATTATTATTGATCACTATAATAGTTGTCAGTGTTGGGAATGCTTACGATGTTGGTTACACTTTGCGGCCCGTTGAGCGTTGGAGGCGCACATTGCACTGTGAGCATTGCAAAGCGCAGCGAGCATTTGAGGCATGCAGGAATTATGAACCGTACAACTTAGGACCGAAACCCGCACATGCACTGTGCTCCTCGCAAAATTACGACTTTTACAGCCGAACCACGGAACTGAAAAGACATGAAAAAAAACAAGACATATGCCTCAAAATAACTTACACACACCACAGGGGGAGAGTTAGGGAGCCTGTGAGTGAGCATGCAAGTTAATTTGCTGCATATTTGCCGTTTTTTAATGATCGAAAATCGCCAAAGCGAGAAAAAAAATGGCTGCCGAAAAAATGCAAAATGCTCAGAGGGCCCATAGCCTCGCATTGTGTGGCAAACAGCATTGCTGGCCTTACAATTTTACTCCCGTCATTTTTGACATGCAATTTCCTAGTAATAATAATATTAATAAGGATAATAATAATAGCACTAGATCACAACTTTTCTATCATGCATTCAACTTGCATGAGAAATCTGTGATTTACAGTGTTTCAAATTTAACTAAAAGTGACACATATGGAAATTGTGGATTTTTGCTTTGTATATAATATACCTGCATATTTTTTTATTGTTATGTACTTTATTTTATAATGAAGTGCTCATAAGGTCTGTTTTTACTGCCTAAACCTAAAGCTACTGCTGTGTAATCCAATCAGTGACCATGTTTCAGCAACATTCTGCAACATGCAACTGAGACGTGGTCCCTGATAGGCTAGGACACTACACTGCACATCCAGTCCCTACAGAGTCTGTGTCTACATACACTGCTGAGGGCAGACCCATACAGGGACTATGTGTATGATTATAGGCTGTAAAAAGAGAGCTTATAAGCACTTCTTAACAAAATAAAGTACATAAAAGTAAAGAGATACACCGGGATATTATATGTAGAGTAAAAAACAGCAACCGTTGATATCTCTTTTGTTAAATTATGTAGGGAGAAGCCTTGAGAAGTATTTTTTTCCCACCAGTGATTGTAAAATTAATTGACTAGTTATAATTCAGCACAGTAAGAATTTATATTAACCAATTCAAACCTTAAGTATAACAAAGCACATTGATTAGCAGCTTAATTTGATTGGGCCAGTTCATCTTTAGTCTGATCCTTTACTGAGTGGGAGCCAATAGGATCGAGTCACAAATGAAGCTGCTAATTGAGATATTTCAAAGGATTTTAATCAATCAAATCAGTTGATTTAATTTAATTAAAACTTAGTGGCTGCTTGAATTCAAAGGACCCCGTTTACTCCAGATAGCTGCTGCTAGTAGCAGAGGGCCCCTAGCCAGCTGTGGGCTCGAGTGTTTTGCACCTGCTGCACCTGTGGTAGCTCCACCACTGTTTATGTGCTCTCTGTACTATGTGTTTTCAGTTCCTCTTATTCTTGTTCCTCAGTATGTTGTGGTGAAACCGGACCAGCGAGAGGTGTTAAAGGGCATGTTCTACCCCTACTGCTCTGGATGCCACTCCCCTGAGCTGCTCCAGGCTGTAGGCATCATTGGAGCCATCATCATGCCTCACAACATATACCTGCACTCCTCACTGGTCAAGGTAATGAGAGGGTCCTTCTAGTTTGTTGGGCAACTGTATTTCTCAAATAAAAGGGGCACCATAAAAACCAACATTTCATATCACTGCAATTATCCAGAAGATTTGATAAATGAGCTGTTAGCATGATTATTAGTTCTATCTTATTTCTGCCCAGCTTAAATGGCCTGACATGCCTGGGAGGGTAAATATGTCCAGTTCAGTACTAGGCAAAATACTGATAGTCATTGGTGAATAGAGGGCCCCAGTGCAAAATAATTTGGGGTCCCCCTTGCAATTTCTTTATCCACCCCTTGGGGTCAAAACATTGCAAAAAATATATCCAGATATCCAGATCAACCATATAGCAATCAGATCACCTTTCTATAAAGTAATCTTTTGCCAACCTCATCTAATAAACATCAGTTACCTCCAGTCCCTACCCTATTGTGGTCCCTGGTGCTTTGCACCTGCTTCACCACTGTTGATAGTACTTGGATGTTTCCAATGTCATTTTCTTAGATTGTAAGAAAAAGCATAGTATGATTTCTGAATATGCCAAAAGTTCATGGGAAAACCAAAATTATCATAAAAACAAATGAAAAAATAGAAGTTAGCTAGTAAGGGCCTCATTCAAATTTGATTTGGCCAATTGAATAGGGCTCTATATAAGCACTTAGCATATTTTTACTGAAGTTTTTAGCTAGTGAAGACCTTGTTTTTGGATAGAAGTTTACTAACTAAAAACTTTTGTAAAAAAAATATGCTGTGTGCTTAAATAGAGCCTTATTCAATTGGTCAAATCACATTTGAATGAGGCCCTAAATGTGTATGTATATGGTCACACATTGTCCCTTTAAAGGGTCGCAGGAAGTTTACTATTTATTAGAAAATAAAGGTATACTTATAAATACATTTATTTGCATTCAGTGGTTTTTAAATTTTTTGAGTAGAATTGTTTTTTAAGCATAAATTCAACAAAAAACATCATAATTTTACTGTTAGTTTTATCTAAAGTGATCAATTATGTCTCACAGTCGTGGGTGAAAGGCAGGAAGAAAACATCCATTTTTTATACATAGGGATAATTACATATTTTACATAAACATTTTCTCTATTTAAAAAAAATATATGACAATGAAATATATTTTAAACAAATGTATCAAATAACACAGATATAAACCTGTCTATAATGTTATATTACATTTATTTATATTTGTTTTTGTAACTTAGTTGTAGCTGCTTATATTCAGCAGATTGACGTCATGGCAAATAAACTTTATTTTATTTAATTTATTTAACTAACATTTTTTTCATACTAAATGTTGTGGAGAATGTGCCTAGAGCACTAAATACCCTCGGGCTGGCCTTGCATGGTCATACATGCAACGTGTCACACATATGGTCATATGCACAGGCCTCATGCTAAAGCATGATAATTCTTTGAACATTATGAATATCTGAAGACCTACGGTGTAGCTTTAAGGTGCAGGAAGTGGGAGATTTAAAGCACATTCCTTAACTTTTAAGTGCTACATTTCTCATAAAATGTCCTTATTAATGGATATTAGCATTTTGATTGCTGATACAATGTGTCACAAATCTTTAATAATATATACACTGTGTCATATCATTACTTGAGTGCAGAGGCATAGGAAATGGGGGGCATGGGGGAACCCTCCCTCCATATTTAATGAATTAGGGACACAAAAAATAGAAAAATTAAACCTAATCATGCATTACCATATTTGGCCATAGAACGCTATGCAGCAGTATATCTTTCTTATGAAAGCTGTGACCCATACTTAATTATATATATATATATATATATATATATATATATATATATATATAATAAGTTGGCATATAGGCATACAACGGTTGCACCAGCCTTAGATCCGCCCCTGCTTCCTTTCCTGGGAGTAGAGTTGAATTATCCCCCCAGATTTTTGAGGGCTTCTACTCCCATGCCTGAGTGACTTAAGAAATATGCAAAGCGAAATACCGCAACATGCATCATAGATGAAAGAAAAACAAATGGGCTGTTTTAGCCAGTCTAACCGGGGTTTGGGAAATGTAAGATATTTAACTGATTTTAAACTTTTTTCGAATCCATGATACATTAAGTCAATCTGCAAACAGCCTCTCTTCATTAGTTTGTGGTTTTAGAGGGGTAATGAATAACATAAAAAGATTATGTACTTGTGCACCAAAATATATGTTGTATCAGATTAATGGTAATGCATTTTTGACTCTGATGTGGTTCATCCCATGTAGTACATACTGCAACCACATAAATAAATGAAGTACTGCTTAGCATTAGTACTTAGTAATCTAAAGGGATATAAATAGTATTTTCATTTTTAATAAAAAGTACAAAATGAAGAATACCCCTCCCTGTGACCCTAGGATGACTCTCTGTGACCATAGACACATCAGTCAGCCACTGCCCCTCTAATATCCTGAAAACTCATGGTCATTGCTTCAATTCTGGAGTCAATTCTCCAGCACTCAGCCTTCTTTATGGCCCAGCTTTCAGATCCATATGTTACTACTGGTGATACCATAGTTCTAACTATGGGGACCTTTGTTGATAGTGCAATATCTTTACTTTTTAATAGGGTGCCCAGTCTTGCCATAGCTTTTCTCTCCAGAAGCAAACATATACTAATTGAATGTGTACAGTTACAGAGGTTTCGGAGCCCAGGAAAATAAAATCTGCCACTGACTCTACCTCTTCCATTAATTACAAGAATTGTTTTAGTAAGATTAAAAACAAAATAAAATAAAAAAGCCTTTAAATGTATTAGCTATGGTAATTGCATTAGGCCTCACCTTTCTGTGAGTATATGCTTCTTGTCAAGTAGGCGTGAGTCTTGAAGACTGATATTAGTTCATTCCCACTCAACAGATTGCAATTTACATTATTCACTTTGCTTATGTGCTATTCAAGGAGGAACAAAGCTTGGAAGGATAGGCATGACAGATTGTTGTTGTTCAGTCATTTAGTTGTTTCTGACTCTATATGTCTCTGGTTATGCTTATCTATACTGTTTCCATGGAAAAGATATTGGAGTGCAGTGGTGTAGGAGCCAGAATAATTCTGGGGAGGGGGGGGGGGGTAGAGATAATTGTAAACAAAGGCCATAAAATAGTTTATATATACATACATGCAAATGTAGAAAAATCTGGGGGGGATTTGAATCTCCCATCCCCCCCCCCCCCCCCCCAGTTCCTACACCCATGCTGGAGTGGATGCCAATTCTTTCTCAAGTCGACTGATTTGTCTGACCTCTCTGCAATGACCTGCCCATCTTTGGTGACCCCACATGGTTTAGCTCACAGCTTCACTGAGGTACACTAGTATCTTCACCATGACAAGGTAAAGATCTAGAAGGGGATGACAGATAGGGTGGTCTATATAAGACAAAAATGGAGATAATCAAGACAACATATAACTACATAAAATAGATGGCTAATGCAAGTTTGTTTATTTATTATTACATTTACATCTCAGAAAATATATGATTAAAGTGTCCATTTAAATTACCTCTGTGGTCAGTTGCTTTTCCTATATGGTCTTCTGAATAATAATACTTGAAAGTGTGCAAAATGTTTTTTTTTTTTTATTATATTTTTTATATTTTTATTAAAAATAATGCCCAGATGTTTAAAGTGAATTTAATACGTTTATGCTCAAGATCTCTGATTTCTGAGCATTTAATTTATAATTAGAGACTTTACTATATTGCTCTATTAAATCCGAAAAAATGTGGCAAAGTTGTCAGTGGCTCTTCCAATGACAACACCACGTCATCTGCAAACATGGTAATTTTGTGTTCCCTCTCTCCCACCCATATACCCTTCACTGCTTCATTGTTTTTAATAGCAATAGCTAAAGGTTCCAGTAATAGAATAAATATGGTGGGGGAGAGGGGACAGCCCTGTCGAGTTCCATTACCAATGTCGAACTCTTGAGATCTAAAGCCTGCTCCAATTACTGAGGCTGACTGGTTAGAGTAAAGAGCTCCAATCGCATGGGATCCAAACAATCCGAAACCCATCTCTATTAAAACCTGTCTCATATACCCCCACCCTATTCTATCAAATGCTTTTTCAGCATCTAAAGATAGGAACAGGGTGGGGGCATTTTCAGCTTTTGCTACACACATCAAATCCATTATCTTCCTAATATTGTCTGGTTCTTGCCTGCCAGCCATAAACCCTGTCTGCTCTTTTGAGATCATTTTATTTAAAATATGTGTCAATCTATACGCCAATATCCTTGCATACAGTTTCAAATCTGCATTCATCAAGGAGATTGGCCTATAATTGCCACAAAGACAGGATTCGTGATTTTTTGGGGAATCATTATAATATGGGCTTTCATCATATCCTTTGGAATTACCCGAATCTTTAAACTCATTAAACAAAAATGTTAGATGTACTGGACCGAATAGTTTAAAAAAAAAAATTGTATATCCATCCGGACCAGGAGAAGTGTATGCTTTTATTACAAAATGTTTTTAGAAAGTAAAAAAAATAAACACAATCTTTAAAATGTTTACTTTTATATATAATTAGCTTTAACTGTAAGTGTCCATTTTCTTTGCTAAATGTTTTTTGTTTAATTATTTATTTTGGTTTCTAGAAAACATTTTGCTAGGTGTGCACATTGTGAAGAAAAACAAAATCAGTTCTTTAACCTTATTGCTGGCAAGACATGTACAACTCTCTTAATCATCCTTAATAATCATTCCTTTTTTTCTGAGCCATTATAGTGCATTCAGCTTAATTGTGACATAGCTTTTTCCTCTATACAGCGTCTATTTGCATAGAGCTTCAAGTCGCAGCTGATGGTAAAATGGGCTCCAGACTGGCTAAACAGTTGCTGACAAAATAGAAATTATGTAAATGATGTCAACATGTATTTTTATCAATGGTCATGTAAGAGGCTGAAGATTTCCTATCCCAGTTCTGTAAAATGTCTTATATATTGTTTATGTCATGAATTTCTACATAAGAGTCATGTGTTGTGAGCACGAGAACCCAATCTGTCTAACGTTGTGTCTTGCACATCACTTTTTGTACACTGCCTTGTTATGATATATTTAGAGGGAAACTGAATTCATAAATTGGCTAATATTCGTTTAAATGAGTGAGGTTTAGCATTCTAAACATTTTTATCTACATGTAACGTGATTGCAGCCAAGTTTAATAAAAATACATTTTAACCCCTTCATTAATAATTGTTAAAGTTTTTTTATAAGGCGCCAACATATTCCGTAGTGCTGAACATTGGTTGAGTATAAAGAAAAAAATTAAAATACAATGTTAAGCACATGCCAAAAAGTGTGTGTGGGAAACAAAAGAAGTAATTCAAGGAAGAATAAGGGTTTGGCAAGCAATTCAAAAGAGTGTAGAGTGTTAATTAGTGAGTAAGGTTGTGGGTGTATCAGCTGTAAGAAATGTCGGTGATAGTGCAGAAACCTGCACTATAAATTAAAACAAATCATAGGTGGGGGAGGGCATGTTACATGAATAGTGATGGTATTTGAGGGTCTAGAGGAGAAGAAAACAAGGTAAATGGAACTGAGAAAATGGCAATTGGAGAGTGAGATTCTGCTGAGTGGATGGGATGAGGCCCGGTGGTATTTGCAGAGCCTCTTCCAGAAGTGACTGCTTCAGTCCTGATGGTAGATAAAAATAGCAAAATGGCAGTTGGAGAGTGAGATTCTGCTGAATGGATGGAGAGAGGGCTTTTGGTAACCCCTTGAAGATGAATCTACAAACCCAGGACCTCCTTTTGATGAACACTAATAAAAATGAGTCAGGAAACTGCAACAACTGAGTTATGGAGCTCTATAAAGAAATCATTAACTCCCTCTACTGGTTGTAACCGATAAAGCCTAAGACATTATTCAGATGTTGTTGCAAAAGCAGTTTGTTAAGGGAATACATTTATATTTTAGTGTGTGTAACATGCATTATTTCATGCAAAAGAAAAGCTCTTTTTTTTTTTTTTTTTTTCAAAATCTTTTTATTGACACATAAGCAGTGCTCAATAACACAATATTGTTGGACTCGCAGGTCCAACACAATTTTGCATAAACAGGATTTTTTAACATCGTTTTAGATATCTTGTACAACTTTGTTGTCAATAATGATTATCCTGTCCTGACAATTTTGGGTGTCTGCTTTATGTGTCCACCATAACCTTTTTCCGTTTTCTCAACTTTGCAGGAAACGCCTGCTAGCTATTCCTTCCCTAGCAATTGACTTCTCAATACTAAACTTGTCAAATTCTTACATGTGAGCTAACTTGTTGTCTTTCCATGTATATATATATAGATGTAGAAAAGCTCTTTTGATTGCAAGGACTGAGTGTCTCTTTCAAAGAATAGTATGAAGTATTGTGTCAGGAGTAGAACCTGCCATGGGGGATAATATGATAGTGGGTGGTGACTAGAAAGTGTGTGTGTACATGGGTAGCAGCTCAGAGTACACTGCTCCCAGCTCCCAGTGTTTTGGAGAGAAGTTTTCAATGTAGTAATTTCCGTGGGTGGGTCTACTCCAGCCATAATACTTCATTCATGGGGTGAAGTGATCTGGCTCATGTACAGCCTTTGGGCGATTAATAAAATAAAGTAAGTAATTGTTTAAATACACAGTAAAAAGATTAATAAAGGTTGTTTTCCTTATTAACCCTTACCTAACAATTATTTAGATACCCCTTTATAATACCACTACAGTGTAACTTTAAGACATAATTCAAGACACTAACTTGAAACATGGATAACTCTGTTGAAAGCATTCAAGTAACATACAAAGAATATTCACACTAAGAGACTAAAATAATTGCAATTTTCTCGAGGGAGTACATGAACTCTGCATAGAACTTAATGTATCGTACTTGATAAAATAATACATTCATAGTCCGGGTCTGTTTTTAAAGTGAACTAAGTGGGTGATATTTCATGAAGGATAAGAGTCATGGAATACATCTGGAGGGAGAGAAGGTTAATATCAGAGTACCTCATGGATAATAGCTGGGGCCTATTTTGTTTAATAGATTTTTTTTAAAAGATAAAAATAAAACGAGAAGAATGGTCCAGTATGTGGGATATAAATTTTAATAGAACAAAATGCAAATGTTAGATATCACAAAAAAAGTTAAACATTTAAATAAGTAAAATAAAGATCAGCGTTCAGTGGTCATTTTTTTCTGTATGGTTTTTTGAATGATTAAAATTTATAATGGCAGAAACAATTTTATGAAGTAAAAAAAAAAGGAAACACAGACTTTCGTTTGTTCACGTTTATATACATATATAAATGATAAATTAATGTAATTTGTATTAGTCGTAGTGAGAGCACTTGCAGATACAGATGCCACTTTTTAACGGTGCAGACATAACTTCCTTTCTGCACTTAAAGGCTCCTCCCACCTCAGGAAGCAGATAGCTGGAATCAATAATGGTAGATTCCAAAGAGATAATTTGTCTATTTTCTAGTGTTGGGTAGTTTATTACTACATTGTCCTTTGACCCTTTTTTAATTTGCCCTCCACCTCCAGTCGCGAGATATAGACCGATCGAAGCAGCAGGAGGTGAAAGAGGCCAACAAGTACTTCCTGATCGAGTCGTCCATCGCGCTTTTCATCTCCTTCATCATTAACCTGTTTGTCATGGCAGTGTTTGCCGAGGCCTTTTACCAAAAGACCAACCAAGATGCAGTAAGTAGATTTCTGTGCTCTCTACTAGTTTGGGTATAAATGTCATATTTTTGTGAAGTATGTTAAATGGACTCTATCACCTCAAAACCAAGTTGTTTTTTTAGGTTATTCCTAAACAGCATGATAAATTGGCTAAATGCATCCAAGGAAGTGAGCATGTGCGAGCAAGGCAGTGAGAATGTGAGAGCAAAGAAATGAGCATGTGCGACCAAGGAAGTGAGCATGTACAAGCAAGGAAGTGAGCATGTGCAAGCAAAGAAATGAGCATGTGCGAGCAAAGAAATGAGCATGTGCGAGCAAAGAAATGAGCATGTGCGTCCAAAGAAGTGAGCATGTGCGTGTCATGTTTATTAATTTTTTATTCTTATTTTAGTATGATGTTTGTCTGAACAGCAGCAGCCCCCACACTGGAGTTTTTCCCCCCAACAATGACACCTTGACTGTCGACATCTACAAGGGAGTAAGTAACATTCCTGGGTTCTAAATGCAGACAGTATATCTATACACAGATATATAGACATACTCATTTATACACATAACAGATATATATATACTAGCGAATTGCCCGTCAAAAAATGACGGCAATCAAATCGTAAGGTAGCTAATGCTGTTTGGTGTATAATAGTAAAATATATAGTAGATGAATAAATGAATATACTTTACCTATTTTGAAGCATTGTGTTGAAGAGCTGACAATCTGTTTTCATATTGCTGCAGCATTAGTGGCGTGTAGCTGCTGTGTAAGCGTGATGAATGCGTGCAGTGTAAGAGTGTGCGTGCGCGAGACGAAACCGTTAGCGTAGTGGTGTACTTCCGCATTGGCGTAAAATGGCGGGTTATCTGTGTTATGGGTGTTTGCGGATTAGCCGTCGGTGCTTCGTGGTGTTTTTCGAGTTTTGGGTGTTGTTTTGCGAGTGTGTTGTGGTGTTTTTTACGTGTTGAGAGTGCTGTAGCCTCGTTTTCGTTTTGTTCGGCGGCCATTTTTTCTCTCGCATATCAAATTTTTTATTGTCCAAACTCTTTTATTTTTATTGAAACAAAGGTGTAAGTTGCATTTTTGAGGTCCTGGATGCTCCCTGTTGCTGTAGGTAAGGTTTTTATGTATGTGCTGTGTGTATGTATTGTGTTTTTAATTTTGTAATGTTCGCGAGTTGCGTCCGAGTGTTGCGAGGCTGTAATGTGTGTGAACGTGTGTGGTATGGTGTTTGCGAGTGTCGTAATGTGTGTGCCGTGTTATTTGCGTTGCGACGTTTATGGCCTCCAGCCCATGATGCCATGTCCCCCCAGGCTAAGCCTTCATGTCCCCCAAGGCCAGGCCTTCATGGGCCCGATCAGACCCATCAGACTACTTACATTCATCGAAGCTGTTCAGAAAATGTGCAGGCAGGGGAGACATGGCGGAGGTGAATTGAGATGCTCCAATTAATGTAAGTAGTCTGATGGGTGTAATGGGGCATGGAGTTCTGCTCCCTCTCTCCAGCGGCGGGGTATTGTGGGGAGGAGGTGGCTGCAGGGCCTCAGCGTGAGCAACGGGCTGTACGCTGCGAGCAAGGGCCTCAGTTGCTGGGATGGAGCGCCTTCGGCGCTCCATCCCAGCAACTGAGGCCCTTGCCCTCGCCCCTCGCTACGCGAGCCCGCAAGCGTGAGCAACGGCCCGTACGCTCACAACTATATATGTGATGTGATATATATATATATATATATATATAATGTGTAAATATATATATATAATATAATGTGTGTATATATAAATAAATATATTATATAAATATAATGTGTATATATATATATATATATATAATATAATGTGTGTATATATAAATAAATATATTATATAAATATAATGTGTATATATATATATATATATATATATATATGTATATAATGTATATATATATATATATATATATATATATATATATATATATATATATATATGTATATAATGTGTATATATATATATATATATATATATATATATATATATATATATGTATATAATGTGTATATATATATATATATATATATATATATATATATATATGTTGTATAATGTAAATAAGAAGCCATCTAGAGTATATTGATTTCACATAAAAGTCCAGGTCCTCAGAGATAATCCTCCCTACCACAATATTTAAATATATATACATTAAATGTGACACATAAACTTTAAAAAAAACAGTTCTATCTTTCCATTTGTTTTTGCAGAGTGAGAGACAGATTTACATACACAGCTATATTATATATTAGACTCGCCCCCTAATGTGCTGAATGGCTACTGCTTGTGCTGCTGAGCATTCTGGGACTTGAAGTTTTGTGCAGTGAGTTCTGGTACACCCACTTCCGTTTTTTTATTAGCGCGACGCGAGGGGCCGCGGGCTCAGGTAAATACAGTGATTGAGTATCCAGTTGGTGACCAGGAGGGCCTCAGTTGCTGGCATGGAGCGCCTTCGGCGCTCCATGCCAGCAACTGCGGCCCTCGCAAGCGTGAGCAACGGCTTAAGCAAGCTCGTATGCTCACAACTATATATGTGATATATACCGTATTTACTTGAGTATAAGCCGACCCGAGTATAAGCCGAGGAACCTATTTTACCACAAAATACTGGGTAAAATGAGTGACTCGAGTATAAGCCGAGGGTGAGAAATGTGCTGCCCCCTATGTCCCTCTTGTGCCCTCTGTGTCCCCCCTCTCTCTCCCGTGTCTCTTCCCCCTCTCCCTTCCCTGTGTCTCTCCCGCCTCTCCCTTCCCTGTGTCTCTTCCCCCCTCCCTTATCACCCTCCTCAACCCCCCTCCTCATTCTCAAACTTTCTCCTCAACCCCACTCCTCATCCTCAACCTCCCTCCTCATCCTCCCTCCTCATCCTCAACCTCCCTCCTCAACCCCCTCCTCGACCCCCCCATCCTCATCCTCAACCCCCCATCCTCAACCCCCTCCTCAACCTAACCCCCCCCCTCATCCTCAACCCCCCTCCTCATCCTCAACCTCCCTCCTCAACCCCCTCCTCGACCCCCCCATCCTCATCCTCAACCCCCCATCCTCAACCCCCTCCTCAACCTAAACTCCCCTCCTCATCCTCAACCCCCCATCCTTAACCCCCTCCTCAACCTAAACTCCCCTCCTCATCCTCAACCCCCCTCCTCATCCTCAACCTCCCTCCTCAACCCCCTCCTCGACCCCCCCATCCTCATCCTCAACCCCCCATCCTCAACCCCCTCCTCAACCAAAACTCCCCTCCTCATCCTCAACCCCCCATCCTTAACCCCCTCCTCAACCTAAACCCCCCTCCTCATCCTCAACCCCCTCCTCAACCTCAACTCCCCTCCTCATCCTCAACCCCCCTCCTCATCCTCAACCCCCCTCCTCATCCTCAACCCCCCTCCTCATCCTCAACCCCCTCCTCAACCTCAACCCCCCTCCTCATCCTCAACCCCCCTCCTCATCCTCAACCCCCCTCCTCATCCTCAACCCCCCTCCTCATCCTCAACCCCCCTCCTCATCCTCAACCCCCTCCTCAACCTCAACTCCCCTCCTCATCCTCAACCCCCCTCCTCATCCTCAACCCCCCTCCTCATCCTCAACCCCCCTCCTCATCCTCAACCCCCCTCCTCATCCTCAACCCCCTCCTCAACCTCAACCCCCCTCCTCATCCTCAACCCCCCTCCTCATCCTCAACCCCCCTCCTCATCCTCAACCCCCTCCTCAACCTCAACCCCCCTCCTCATCCTCAACCCCCCTCCTCATCCTCAACCCCCCTCCTCATCCTCAACCCCCCTCCTCATCCTCAACCCCCCTCCTCATCCTCAACCCCCTCCTCGACCCCCCATCCTCATCCTCAACCCCCCCATCCTCAATCCCCTACTCAACCTCAATCCCCCCTCCCTCCTCATCCTCAACCTCCCTCCTCATCCTCAACCCCCTCCTCAACCTCCCTCCTCATCCTCCCTCCTCATCCTCCCTCCTCACCCCCCCTCCTCATTCTAAACCCCCCTCCTTATTCTAAACCCCCCATCCTCAACCCCCCTCCTCATTCTAAACCCCCCTAAATACCTCCCCCTCTCCCTTTCCCCTCACTTACCTGCTTCGGCTCCGGCCTCCGCTATTTGACCCGGGGAGCATGTGACGTCACGTCATTAGCATATAACGGGTGCCGGCACCTGGTATATGCTAATGACGTGACGTCACATGCGCGCCGTGTCATTAGCATATACCGGCACCCAGTATATGCTAATGACGTGACGTCACATGCGCGCCGGGTCAAGAAGGAGCGGAGGCCGGAGCAGAAGCAGGTAAGTGAAGGGAAAGGGAGAGGGGGAGGTATTTAGGGGGTTTTAGAATGAGGAGGGGGGTTTAGAATGAGGAGGGGGGGTTTTCCCCCCAACAATGACACCTTGACTGTCGACATCTACAAGGGAGTAAGTAACATTCCTGGGTTCTGAATGCAGACAGTATATCTATACACAGATATATAGACATACTCATTTATACACATAACAGATATATATATATATATATATATATATATATATATATATATATATATATATATATATATACCGTATTTACTTGAGTATAAGCCGAGGAACCTATTTTACCACAAAATACTGGGTAAAATGAGTGACTCGAGTATAAGCCGAGGGTGGGAAATGTGCTGCCCCCTGTGTCCCTCTTGTGCCCTCTGTGTCCCCCCTCTCTCTCCCGTGTCTCTTCCCCCCCTCCCTTCCCTGTGTCTCTCCCGCCTCTCCCTTCCCTGTGTCTCTTCCCCCCTCCCTTATCACCCTCCTCAACCCCCCTCCTCATTCTCAACCTCCCTCCTCATCCTCCCTCCTCATCCTCAACCCCCCATCCTCAACCCCCTCCTCAACCTCAACTCCCCTCCTCATCCTCAACCCCCTCCTAAACCTCAACCCCCCTCCTCATCCTCAACCCCCTCCTCAACCTCAACCCCCCTCCTCAACCTCAACCCCCCTCCTCATCCTCAACCCTCCTCCTCATCCTCAACCCTCCTCCTCATCCTCAACCCCCTCCTCGACCCCCCATCCTCATCCTCAACCCCCCATCCTCAATCCCCTACTCAACCTCAACCTCCCCTCATCCTCAACTCCCTCCTCAACCTCCCTCCTCATCCTCAACTCCCCCTCAACCTCAACTCCCTCCTCAACCTCCCTCCTCATCCTCAACCTCCCACCTCATCCTCAACCCCCTCCTCAACCTCCCTCCTCATCCTCCTTCCTCAACCCCCCTCCTCATCCTCCTTCCTCAACCCCCCATCCTCAACCACCTCCTCATTCTAAACCCCCCTCCTTATTCTAAACCTCCCCATCCTCAATCCCCCTCCTCATTCTAAACCCCCCTAAATACCTCCCCCTCTCCCTTTCCCCTCACTTACCTGCCTCGGCTCCGGCCTCCGCTCCTTGACCCGGGGAGCATGTGACGTCACGTCATTAGCATATAACGGGTGCCGGCACCTGGTATATGCTAATGACGTGACATCACATGCGCGCCGGGTCATTAGCATATACCGGCATCCAGTATATGCTAATGACGTGACGTTACATGCGCGCCGGGTCAAGAAGGAGCGGAGGCCGGAGCAGAAGCAGGTAAGTGAAGGAAAAGGGAGAGGGGGAGGTATTTAGGGGGTTTTAGAATGAGGAGGGGGGTTGAGGAGGGAGGTTGAGGAGGGAGGTTGAGGTTGAGGAGGGAGGTTGAGGAGGGGGTTGAGCATGGGGGGTTTAGGAGGGAGGTTGAGGAGGGGGGGATGAGGAGGGGGTTGAAGAGGTGCCGGTATATGTTAATGACCCGGCGCGCATGTGACGTCACGTCATTAGCATATACCGGGTGCCAGCACCCGGTATATGCTAATGACGTGACGTCACATGAGCGCCGGGTCAAGAAGGAGCGGAGGTCGGAGCAGAAGCAGGTAAGTGAGGGGAAAGGGAGAGGGGGCGGGGGGAGAGTGACTTGAGTATAAGCCGAGGGTGCCCTTTTTAGCCTTAAAAAAAGGGCTGAAAAACTTGGCTTATACTCGAGTATATACGGCATATATTGTAACATGTTACCAATCTCCTCTGAGCTTGTGCAGGTTTTAGGCTCTTTGATGGAGAACACAATACAAGAGGCTGAATATATTATTCCAAGTTCTACTAAAACTTTAGCCAGTGATACAAAAATAACAAACCAAAAATAAGAACGTAATATTCCTAGTTTCCACTGAAGCACAATCTTGATTAATATACAGTTTCCTCACTAATCAGCTCTCATCCAGCTAAACCTGGGTGGAGCAAAATAAAGATTTCAATAGTTTAACTATCACTGGCCTGAATTCTTCCATACACAGCCCCACCCATACTCAGCAGCAGTTTTAAATTAGGTCTGCCCAGGTGCAGCTAATCAACTGAGCTGGAAAGTTAACCCCTGCAGTCCTACTGGGGAAATAGAGCTTTGAGTCACATAAACCTCTTGTCACAATATATAGATGAATGTGTTTATGTCACTTTTTATATATCCATTTGCATATTAACACCCAGAATTCCCAGCGTGCAATTAAAATATTATATACATATGCATCTGCTACAGTAGTTGACATTGAATATTAGACAACACCTCCCGGCATGCTATGTAGATAAATGCATAGGATGATACCAGAAACCAGCCAGCCAGAGAGAAACTTTGGAAGTCCTATCCTAAAGCACTCAGTACTTTCTGAATGGAGATCTGTGTAAGCCACAGAACCTTAAAGGAATATTTTAGCACATTTTCAGTGTAACAACAAGTTGCCCTTAGGCATACTCTGCCTTTTGGTAAAGTCACTCCTGTATGCCGTTAACCGTAAGAATTCCATGTGGACCTCTCAGCCAATCAAAGGTCATATCCCCGGATGTCTCAAAGAGTCAGCCGGTCTCCAAAGGCTTCTCTGGGGGGTGGGTAGCTTCACAGAAGGTTTATAGCATTTTAAGCACACGGGTAAGGGAATCATTTTAAAAATTACATAAAATTGTTAATAACATAATAATTTTAGTTTTTTTTTTCTCAAAACGGCTTCGTGTAAATGTGGGACTTTGCTATTTCTTTAACAGACTTTGGAAAATATTTAAATTGTTAAAAATACACAATACTTGTAACCAAGGTCTCTTTTTACATCTCTCTCCATAATGTGATACAATGTATGACACAGTCCTTCCATCCCTCACAGGGTGTCATCCTGGGATGCTTCTTCGGTCCGGCCGCTCTCTATATCTGGGCAGTGGGCATCCTGGCTGCAGGACAGAGCTCTACAATGACCGGGACATACGCTGGCCAGTTTGTGATGGAGGTAAATATGAGCTGGGTCCTTCTTTGTTTTATTCAATACCATACATACTAATTCTGTAAATTACAAAATGTAATGGTCAAACTTTGTGGTCCTATTTTTAAAATGTGCTTTATTGAAGAAATACATGTAAAAATATGCACTGTAAAAAATAATACAGTGTCTAATTTATAATTGTTTATATGCAATTATAACACTGTGGAACCTGCCATTTTGGTTTCAGTCGATTTGCTTCCTGATTACATAGGAAGTGTATCTCTACATAATGGGGCAGTTACATCTGCGCTCGCCAGGACTCAGGACAGCTCATTAGTTTACAAGGACACACCCAGCTGAGAAAGTAAAAGGAAGCAAGGAAGAAACTGAAGCAACACAGTAAAGAATAATCACATATATAGTTGTCGTACTGTGAGTTTGTGAGTAACGCTGGCAATGTTGTAGGTTGCGCATGCTCGCAATGGGCGCCGAAGGCAGAGAGTTGCGCAGGTGCTTAGCGCATGGCGTGACTTGCAATGGGTTCTGAAGGCGCTCATTGTGGGGCTCACAGAGGAGGGAAGGAGAGAGAAGGAGGGAAGAGAGATGGAGGACACAGGAGGGGAGAGATAATGCCTGCTGGGGGGTGGGCAAAGAGACACAGGGCAGGGAGAGGGGGAAAGAGATACAGGGGAGGGAGAGGGTAGAGTTAGTCACAGGGGAGGGAGAGGAGGGGGAAGAGACACAGGGGAGGTGGAGAGTGGAAGAAACACTGAGAAGGGAAAGGGGGAAGAGACACAGGGGAGGGAGAGGAGGGGAAAGACACAGGGGAGGGGGGATGGAAGAGAAGAATCAAATATTATCCCGTCATTTGTAATGGGAGGCCCGCAATGAGAGGAGAGAGAGAAGGAGCGGGGAGAAGAGGGAGAGGAAACAGAAAGAGGGAAGGAGAGAGAGAAGCAGCGCATAGCGAGGCTCGCATTGTGTGGCAAACAACAGCATTGCGAGGCTTGCAAATATTATGCTGCCATTGTTGCCGGGCAAGTGACTAGTTGCATATAAAAGTTGCAGAATATAGATTTAGTTTTTATGGTCTAAATCAATAGAAATCTTCCGCACTGTCCGTTGTGTCCCAGTTTGAACAATACTTTTTTCATAAAATATAATAGACCTATAGTTTATAAAATGTGCATTAAAGTGATACGGTGGTTGTTGGGACTGGGAGGACACCTCAGTCTCTCCATCATTATTAGACACATCACAGTATCCTATGGCGCTCCAGGCTGCCCCTGCGCCTTCCTCTCATCTTGCCATTGTTTCTCTCCCAGGGCTTCCTGAAGTTGAAGTGGTCTCGGTTCTACCGGGTGCTCTTCACCAGATCCTGCGCCATCATCCCCACCGTATTTGTGGCTGCTTTTAGGGATGTGGAGCACCTGTCCGGGATGAACGACTTGCTGAACGTGCTGCAGAGTATCTTGGTAATAAGGCTGTGGGGGGGTGGGGGGGGGGGGGGGTCCCTGGAGTTAGTGGGGTTACACATTAGGGGGGCTACACTTTAGGATGGGCTACACATTGGGGTGGGTGGGTTACACGTTAGGATGGGCTACACATTAGAATGGGTTACACATTGGAGGGGCTACACATTAGTATGTGTTACACATTATGATGGATTCCACTTTATGGGGGTTACAAATTAGGGGGCTTGCACAAATTGGGGGCTACACATTAGTGGGGATAAGTTCAGTTATGCTTGGGAGGGTTACACATTAGTCGGGTTACACATTTGGGAGGTTGCACATTAGTGAGGTTAAACATAATGGGTGTTACATATTAGGGGGTACACATTAAGGGGGTTAGACATTAGGCGGGTTACACATCAGGTTGGGTTACACATTGGGGGACTACACATTAAGGAGATTAAACATTATTAGGGTTACATATTAGGAGGGGACACATTAAGTTTGGTTACACATTAGGGGTGCTACACATTAGAGGGTTACATATTATACATTAGGGGTGCTACACATTAGAGGGTTACATATTATACATTAGGGGTGCTACACATTAGAGGGTGCTACCCATTAGAGGGTTACATGTTATGCATTAGGGGTGCTACACATTAGAGGGTTACATATTATATATTAGGGGTGCTACCCATTAGAGGGTTACATGTTATGCATTAGGGGTGCTACACATTAGAGGATTACATATTATGCATTAGAGGGATTACACATGATGGGGGGTTACACATTAGAGGGATTACACATGAGGGGGGGTTACACATTAGGGGTGCTACACTTTAGGATGGGCTACACATTGGGGGGTGTTACACATTAGGTTTGGTTACACATTAGGGGTGCTACCCATTAGAGGGTTACATGTTATGCATTAGAGGGATTACACATGATGGGGGGTTACACATTAGTTTGGGCTACACATTAGGGAGGTTACACATTAGGAGGGTTACACATTAGGGGTGTGGTGCTCAGTTGTAATGCAATTTGTGTCCTTCCTTCCCAGCTCCCCTTTGCACTGATCCCCATCCTGACATTCACCAGTATGCACCCTCTGATGCGCGAATTCACTAATGGCATGTGAGTGTGCGCAAGGCGTAACATACAGAAACAGGCAGGTGACAGATAGCCGGGTCTGTTATTATACAAGAATGATAGTGATAGGTCGCTGCTGCTATTAAAGTGATACAGCAGTGCTTCTAAATATGGTATCATTTAAAGTTATACTGTAAGTAATAGCAAGTACTTATTCAATTTAATGTAATTAAACAATAGCATTTCCCTACATTGAAATTTGCCATTTTACGGTGTCAGTCAGCCTTTGTGATCCAACCACAAAACAAGATTCTTATCTTTGTTAATGAGAGATTATTGCATGTAATCATCGATAATCCCCTAAAGTATTGTTTCAGCACAAAAAGAGACTAGGCATGCCCAGACCCAGGCGACTGCACAGAAAGCAATGAAAGGGCTTATAAAAATGTAAATGCATTGATCAATATTTATCAAACATTAACTTTTCAACCTCTTGTTGTAGGTGGATCAGAAAGGCTGACTAACAACTCAAAATGACAAATTTCAGTGATAGTTTGTGTAGGAAAATGGAATATTTTAATAACTTTCAGTTGATAAAGTACTTGTTATTTCCTGTAGTTTACATTTATACCATGTTTGGAACCTCCGCTCTGTCACTAAAGGAGCATTGAAGTATGATATTTATAGTGGGAATGGGAGGGATCATGGATTTAGATAAGATCTCTATTCTGTTATGTTGAAAGACTGATTCCTTATACACCTACTTAACTATTGGACTAAATATAATAATCCTTAGAGATAGCTGTGTCTATGGCAATGAGAGCAGCATAATGACAGATAGCCATGTATCTCATACCCGTGTTTCTTTGCCCGCAGTGTTGGCAAGGTTGTGGCTATTCTCCTGATCATTCTCATCATTGCTATTAATCTATACTTTGTGGCTGTTTACATCCCGACTTTGGAAAGTATCCCTCTTTATGTCGTAGTTGGGATCGTTCTCATCCTCTACGCTGCATTTACTTTATATCTGGTAAGTTACACAGACACCGACATTTTAAAGGGACATTAAAAACTGGATACACATTGTACTAGCAGTTTTTCTCTACAGTAAATAATTTCTGATATATTTAGTATTCATTTTGTGGCTCTTGTATGTGCGGCCCATTATGATAATGTGAGGCTCAGAATACTTGATATGGGTGGGAGAGGGGTCCAACTGACAGATAACATAGCAGGTCTTTGTATTGGCCAATACATCCACTCATTTGCATACAAATACAGCAACAACAACAACATGGTATTTCCCATGGTATTCACTTTAGGTAAAAATAGATAACACAACATATAGCCAGCTTTTGTTCTTAAAGACTAGCTAAAAAATACAACTTGCTGCAGATCTTGTATCAAACAATATGAAGGAGATGTACTTGTTAAACTTAGCCTCTAAGGGGTCTCTCTAGGCAATCCTTTTGTTTTAGATAAATGTTTTAATTAGGTTTATTTAATTAATTTGATAGTCTTCAAAGTAATTTCACTTACTTGTAACAGACTCACAGAGCAACTCTTTCTTAGCTTCCCTCTTTCTTCCTGTATTCTCTCCTGCAGGCTGCCATCTTACACAGCACTGCATTTTGGATAGGATTCCCCATACTATCACAATGCTGTTAGATAGTATTTGTACAATCAATTCAATTACTTCTTAATGCAAATGGCTAGTAACACAAAAAAAGTGTCACCCACATTCCTGCAAGAGTTATATTGTGATCCAAGAAAAAATAAGGACTGGAGGTAATTCTATGTCCCTCGAAGGGATCCTCCTTACTGGAAGGCTAATGCACCCAAAGATAGCTGATAATCCCTAATGCCTGTAAATGGGATATAGAGCTCCCAATGTAAAGTACACAACGCGCAATCAAGCACTATAAAGTATATGTGTTTCCAAAACTAAATCCCAATTGGATACAATGTAAATAAAACCAATGTATCATAACCCAATAAACAATGTATCAAAGTCCTGTGCAAATTGTTATAAATAATAATAGATTGTAAGTTTGTGAGTTTTCAATCGTGTGTTGATTCTTTAGGGCAGGGGTGGGCAAGCTGGTCCTGGAGAGCCTGACACAGGCCATGATTTGAGAATATCCCTTCTGCCTACAGATGAGTCAAATGCTTCTTCAGTCATCCAGATTGACTCACCTGTGCACATAAAGGATATCCTCAAATACAGGCCTGTGTGGGGCTCTCCAGGACTAGCTTGCCCACCCCTGCTTTTAGGAAAACACTCTGCCCTTTTGATTTTAAGCTCAAAGACATGGCCTTCCATGTTTCCATTTTGTTAATATTGTTTTGACTTGAACTTACCCCATAAAGTGCTACGGAATATGTTGGCGCGTTACAAATAAATAAAACAATAATAATAATAATAATAATAAATAGCCAAAATAAATATATCCAAAAGAAAAACAATTGTAACATAGTATTGTCAGGCAGCTATGATCATTAAAAATAATTGTTTGATAGCAAAAATAGCAAAAGTACAGCCTATTTTACAGCACCCTTTTCCAGGATATGATAGCTTTATGGATACTCCGAACTATAGTGAAAAGATCACAAATATATGAATCCCAAAGAAGGCCAGAGCACACTTGTAGGAGCACTACCCTATTGTGGGCAGAATTATGAACAAAGACCTGATGGATGAAATCAGCTGTTTCGCCACACAATATGTGGCTTTATCAAAGGTATTTAAACCCTTGGTCACTTGAGGGTTTAAATACCTAATTTCACTTCAGCCGTGTTGAAGTACTTGCGTGTATGTGAAATTGTGATTGGGATTTAAATACTCACTATGTACAATGTGAAAAAGTTTATGAATGAAAGGCAGTTTTTTTGTGTTACTAGCACAATGCACAAGGGCCCTGCTTGGAGGGGGCCCCAATGTTACCTATTTTTTTTATTTTATTCCTTCCAGATCCCTCTAAGAGGTCCACATTAAGGTGGGGCTGGGGTGCTGTTGTGTGTGTGTATATATTACATAGAAATCAGATTGACTATATACTTTCGAGGAGCTCTATACAGTCAGCAAAAACAAGACCTGGAGCTGACTGCGGCTCAGACCATAAAGAAAAGAGGAGAAATCATCAGCCCAATCAGATACAAAATAAATAATATCCCCTGTGAATATGCAGTGGAAGTAAAGAATAGACTTAAGGGACTAGACATGGAAGATAGAATGCCTGAAGAACTTTGGGCCGAAGTTTGCAACATTATCTAGGAAACAGCAACAAAGAATATCCCTAAAAGAAAGAAAAGTAAGAAGACAAACTGGCTGTCTGATGAGGCTTTGAAAGTAGCCCATGACAGAAGGGAAGAGAAAGGTAGTGGAGATAAGAAAAGATTTGTCCAACTGAATGCAGAATTCCAGAGGATAGCAAGAAGAGACAAGGAGACATTATATAATGAGCGATGCTATGACATCAAAGAAGGTAACAGAATGGGTCTTTCAAGAGATATCTTCAAGAAAATTGGAAACCTAAAAGGCACCTTTCATGGCAAAGTGGGCGTGATAAAAAAGACAAAAATGGTAGGGACTTAACAGAAGAAGATCAGATAAAGAAGAGGTGGCAGGAATAGGCTGAATGACCTCAATAGTTTGTCCAATGAGCTGGAGCCAGACATCTTGGAGAGTGAAGTGAGATGGGCCCTAGGATGCCTTGCTAATAATAAGGCTGCAGGAGGTGGTGGAATCCCAGTTGAAATATTCAAAATCCTACAAGATGATGCTGTGAAGGTGCTGCTTGCCTTATGCCTAAACATTTGGAAAACTCAACAGTGGCCAATAGACTGGAAAAGGTCAGTCTACATCCCAGTCCCAAAAAAAAGGCAGTGCCAAAGAGTTCTCCAATTATCAAACAATTGCGCTCATTTCACATGCCAGCAAGAAAATTATTACGATTCTACAAGCTAGGATTCAACAATATATGGACCAGGAGCTACCAGATGTGCAAGCCGGGTACTGCAGAGAAAGAGGCACAAGAGATCAAATTGCTGATGTCCGATGGATAATAGAGAAAGCAAGAGAGTTCCAGAAAAACATTTACTTCTGCTTCATAGACTATTCTAAAGCCTTTGACTGTGTGGATCACAACACAATGTGGCAAGTTCTTAATGAGATGGGAGTACCAGATCATCTCATCCTCCTAAAGAATCTGTATGACGACCAATAAGCCATGGTCAGAACTGAACATGGGACAACAGAATGGTTCAAGATCGGAAAAGCAGTGTGACAAGGTTGTATATTGTCACCTTATTTATTCAACTTACATGCAGAGTACATCATGTGTAAGGCCGGACTGGAGGGATCCAAAGCTGGAAGAAATATCAACAATCTCAGATACGCCGATGATACTACTCTGATGACTGGAAGTGAGGAGGAACTAAAGGATTTATTGATGAGGGTAAAAGAAGAGAGTGAAAAGGCTGGCCTGCTGCTCAATATTAAAAAGATGAAGATCATGGCAAACGGCAATCTCACTTCCTGGCAAATAGACGGGGTAGAAGTGGAGGCAGTGACAGATTTTATTTTCCTGGGATCCAAGATCTCTGCAGATGGTGACTGTAGATGTGAAATTAAATGACGTTTCCTTCTGGGGAGGAAAGCTATGGCAAGCTTGGACAGGATAGTAAAAAGTAAAGATATCTAGCAATTAACAAAGGTCTGCATAGTTAGATCTATGGTATTCCCAGTAGTAACATACGGATGTGAGACCTGGACTATAAAGAAGGCTGAGATCCATAGAATTGATGCCTTTGAATTGTAGTGTTGGAGTAGACTGCCTAGAGTCCCGTGGACTGTAAGAAAATCCCCAAAATAAGTACTACAGTAATTCAAGACAAATGTGTGTGTGTGTGTGTATGCATGTGAATGTATGTGTATATATATATATATATATATATATATATATATATATATATATATATATATACACATATATATATACACATATACATATACATACACATACATACATACAGGGCCTCGGAGGGGACCCCCGTGAACCTCCTGCGGTCCCTGCAGACCTCCTGCGGGTCCCCTGTGGCCCTCTAGTAGTGCCCACGGGCCCACTATGGCCTTCAAGGGGCCCCCATAGGCTCCCATTGGCCCCTGTAGCACCTCTGTGGCCCCCTGATGGCCATCTTTGGCCCCCAGTGAGTCCCCTGTGGTCCCCACAGAGCCCCTGTGGCCCCGCAGATCCCCCCCAGACCCCCCCCCCCACAGCCTTTTATGGCCCCCATGGACCTCCCATGGATCCCGTACTGGCCACTGTGCCCCCCCCCCCACAGTACCCTGTTGCCCCCTCTGTCCTTGCTGGCCCCTGTGGCCCCTGTTTGGGCTCTGCAGCCCCCTCGGACCTCTGTGGCCCTCCTCGGCCCTCTGGCCTGCCATGGCCCCTACTCACCCCAGCAAGTGGAGTGCCGCATTGGGCAAAGAAAGTATTTATATAGGTGTGTATAATTTACATATATATATATGTATATAATGAGCACATTTACATATACACACATATATATATATATTAAATAAAAAGTACATCTGCGTTCATACTTGAATGTCTAAAGCAAGTTAAAAAAACCTGCTTCCAGCTCAGAGTTCCGAGAAAAACAGTTATTACACTGCATTCTGGGAAGTTGAGCTGGGACACACAACTATGGCCACAAATGCCTCGCTCTTCAATCCATAGCCATTATATAATTATATATAGGTATAAAATGAGTAGGCACCTAAGGGGGGGCCAAAAAAACAGTTTTGCTCCCCACCAGGTGAGAGGCACCCAAAAATATTGTTTTGCACTGGGGCCCTCCATTCACTAGCTCCACCACTGCTCTGCAGGTCTGCTACAAGTGAGTTTAAATTGTATTTGAAAATAACATTGAGGAAGGTCCAATTAAATAATAAAAATTTGAATATTTAAATATTTACATAAAACCCCAAACAATGCCATAAAAGCCCCATTAAAATTGCATTTAAAGAGCAGCATAACTCTCTATCAATATTATTATTATTGTTTCTTTATAACGTGCCGACATATTCCGTAGCGCTGTACATAAGATAAGTTCCAGGTAAAGGTAAATATAAATTACCATATAGCAAAGCAGGGAGGGCCCTGACCTTAGAATCCAGTGTCCATAGCGCTTTCCCCAAAGCACCCTGCGGGACTGAAACTCGCAGACTTATAACCTAAAGGTTTTGTGTAAATTAGGGAGAGAGAGCTGATAAGCGTGTTAGGGTGGAAGGTGATACACTTCTTTGAAGAGATGCGTTTTTAGTGAAGTTTTGGATGTTTTGAGGCAGGAGCATAATCTGGTGGAGCGAGGCAAGGAGTTCCAGAGAATAGGGGCAGCACAAGAAAAGTCCTGAAGGTGAGAGTGAGAGGAGGTGACAAGATTTGTAGAAAGAAGAATTTCATTAGCAGAACGAAGAGGGCGGGTGGGGGAGTATTTGGAGATGAGAGCAGAGATGTAAGGGGGTGCGCTATTGTTGAGGGCTTTGTAAGTTAGAGTCATGATTTTTAATTTTATTCTGGAGGCTAAGGGAAGCCAGGGGAGTGATTGACAGAGAGGTGATGCCGACACTGAACGTTGTGTACGGAAGATGAATCTAGCAGAGGCGTTCATTATGGATTGAAGTGGAGATAGTCGGGAGGTGGGTAGGTCAACAAGAAGCGAGTTGCAGTAGTCTAGTCGAGAGATGATGAGAGAGTGTATAAGGATTTTACTTAGTGATTGTATGTGAGGGATGAAAGACAGAGCGGGGTCCAGTAGAACCCCAAGACAACGGGCTTGGGAGGAGGGGGTGATGATGTTGTTATTGACGGTGAGAGAGATGTGAGGAATTGACGCTGTGGGAGAGGGAGGGAAGATTAGGAGTTCAGTCTTAGCCATGTTGAGTTTGAGATGGTGGGTGGACATCCAGGAGGATATACTAGAGAGGCCGTTGGAGACGTGTCTTAGAAGAGAGGGGGATAGATCTGGTGCGGAGAGGTAGATTTGACATCTGCAATATGAAGATTTCAGTATTAAACATAAACAAAATAAAATAACTGGGAGGAAGTGTGGATTCAGATAAGATCTCTAGTGAAAAGTGTTGTCTAAATAGAACACTTGTTAATAAAACTAAATGGAAGAGTAAGCTCCTAAAGGATAAACCTTCCCTTTAAGATACAGGCAGACTAGCAGTATAAGATGAATTCCCCCAAATGCATTCAGAATCAGCTATTTATATGATTTTCTCTAAAAATGACGTTATGTTCTTGTCTTGCATACCTGCTAATTTTATTAACGTGTTAAATATTAAAATTTTTCCAAACTACAGTAAAAAAAATCTAAATTTAAAAGTGTCTTGAAAAATAATTTCTGCACTTAAAATAGCAACCTTCAATGTAAAAAAATATAAAATATATCTAGCACTTTGTCTAAGTTCATTAATTAATACTCACAATGGGGGTATTTAAGGCCATTAATACTTACAATTGGGTATCTAAGGCCAGTAATACTCATAATGGTTTATCTATGGTCAGCAATACTAATTATAGGGTATCTAAGGCCGTTAATACTCACAACTGGGTTATCTAAGGCCATTCAAATTCACAATGGGGACTTCTAAGGTCAGTTATACTCACAATGGGCTATCTAAGGTCAATGATGCTAACAATAGGGGTATCTAAGGTCATTAATACTCACAATGGAGTATTGAAGGCCAGTAATACTCACAATGGGGTTTCTAGGGCAAATTATATGGTGTCTAAAAGGGGTGTTGGGCAGTTAGAGTGAGCTCTGTTGGTTGAAGCCTAAGTATGGTATAAACCCAGGGGTATGTTTCTGCCTCTACCCATGATACCTAAGACAGCACATTTTCAGGGGGCAATAGGCTGCAAAATGGCCTAGGGCAACATAAAAACTAAATATACCCCCCATGCATAAGATGTAACATTTATAATAACCCCATGACATTCTTGCAATTCAATCAGAAGAGCATACCCTTTGTGATAATTTGCGCCACTGTGAGGATTAATTAATGACCTGCAATAAGAGCCCCTGCCAGGAGGCTGGATCTTGAAAAGTAATTTCTGCCTGAACATTGCAACATCCAAAATCAATGATCTCACACTAATTTAGATATTTTCGTAAAACAACCAAGTGTTAATATATGTAATCTTTGCCCTTCACAGGTCTGGACTTGCTGTTTAGCGCACGGTGCTGTATTCCTATCTTGTGGGCGCCACCCACAATTTTCATATGGAATCCAAGAGGATCTACAGGAGCCAATCCTAAACCACTCAGGGGCAGTGCAGTGAGAATCCGAAGAAACCTTCTATGGACTACTGGGCCAGAGATACCAGTGTAACCTCAAGGACAAACTCTGTCCTGTTCAGACATGATGGAACCAAAATGTTATATACTTAGATCATTTTTCTAAAATGTTTTATAAAAAAAGAAACTGAAATTCCTGCTTATCGACACTAGGGGGAGCAGTAATATTTTTATACAGCAATGCAATAATTTTACAAGCACGGAGCTGCCACCTTGTGGTTAATCCGAGTAGTACAGGCAATCTAAAGCAGCAAAAAAAGGCAGTGGGTCCATTTAGATCATATATTTCAACATATTCATTTGAAGAAGTAGACTGGAAAACTGGCCTTTTTTTTTAATGTTAAAAATACAGACTTTTTATTATATGCATAAGGCTCAGGCCTCCATTTTTGTTAATTTGGTTTGTCATCAGGGGAACCTTGGATATGCTATTGCCACTTGCATTCTTTGGCAGATTCACTTTCAGTAGAAACATTATCAGCCTCCATATTACCAACAACCCTATGGTCACCACTACGGCAGCATATAATATTTTAATATAAAATAAACTGAAATTTCTGCTCATTGTCACTAGGGGGAGCAGTAATATTTTTATACAACAATGCAATATTTTAACAAGCACTGAGCTGCCACCTTGTGGTAAAACTAAATAGTGCATAGAATATTAACTGCAGCAAAAAAGACAGTGGGAGATCTTACATTTAAACTATATTCTTTTGATGAAGTAAAATGTAAAAATATACAGCCTTTAATTATTAAATGCAATTATCCATCAGTACAAGCCTCCATTTTTGTTAATTTGGTTTGTCACCAGGGGATCCCTGGATATGATAATGCCGGTCATGTTCCTTGATTGATGCACTTTCAATAGAACTAGTTGAAAACATTTTAACAGAAAACCTGTCATCACTACAAAGATAGCATAATTGCATATAATAGTTCATTAAGTAAGGTTGTACTTTTTTATGTCCTAAAAAATTTCAAGTGCAGTTTTAATATTGTACTTGAATTTCCTTATTGATACATATTTCAAATCTACACATACCTATTAACTAAGCACTTTTTATAAACTTTGTATACATTTGTTACACTCTTAAAGGTATATCAGAGGTTATTTGCTATTGGCACTTGTTAATCTGCAAACAAATAAATAACTTCTAAGACTTCATAAATGTTTGTTCTTGTGCATAACTATTCTTAATAATGGGCTAATTATGTTTAAAAAATCAAAATATTAATGAAACAAACTTTAATTATTTTACTATTATACAGCTCGGATCAGCTCCATCATGGCCTCTGTTTTTATTTATCTGTCATGTCAAGTTGGAGGGAGCCTTAGATTATTTTAGTGTTTGAGCCTATCAGGGACCATGTCACAGCAGTACGTTACTGAGAGATGGGCACTTGGTTAGTATCAGACACTGCACACCCAGTACTATAGAGCCTATGTCTTCATGAGCTACAGAAGGCAAACCCAAGCAGGGAATATCTGTTTGATTTTAGACAAGACAAACAGAGCTTTTCTTAATAAAGTACATACAAGTAAATAGATACACAGATTCTTAACCTTTTTGATCTGGGAACCGACAGGTCAACTTCCAGTGTTTATGGAGACCGGCGGGTCATCTTCCAGTGTTCATGGGGACCAGCGGGTCAACTTCTAGTGTTTATGGAGACCGGCGTGTCATCTTTCAGTGTTGATGGGGCCCGACGGGTCACCATCCAGTGTTCATGGAGACCGGCGGGTCATCTTCCAGTGTTCATGAGGACCAATGGGTCATCTTCCAGTGTTCATGAGGATCGGAGGGGTCACCATCCAGTGTTCATTGGGCCCCGTGGATCATCTTCCAGTGCTCATGAGGACCGGCAGGTCACCATCCAGTGTTCATGGAAACCAGCAGGTCACCTTCCAGTGTTCATAAAGACCGGCGGGTCACCTTCCAGTGTTCATGGAGACCAGTGGGTCATCTTCCATTGTTGATGGGGCCCGACGGTTCACTATCCAGTGTTCATGAGGACTGTCGGGTCACCATCCAGTGTTCATGGAGACCGGCGTGTCATCTTCCAGTGTTCATGAGGACCAATGGGTCATCTTCCAATGTTCATGAGGACCGGCGGGGCACCTTCCAGTGTTCATGGGGCCCGGCGGATCATCTTCCAGTGTTCATGAGGACCGGCTGTGAGATCTAGAACATTTGTTACATTTCCATCCATATTTGCATTTGAATAGGATACTTTGTAGCTACAGTAAGATCTCCAACATTCTATCTATAACTAATGGTGATGGTTTGTTTAAAGTGCCAGACTCTCCTCTTCCCTCCTTGTCCCTGAGGTCCACCAGATAATGTCTTGGAGACCAGCATATTGAGAAGCATTGCTCCTACACATATAAAGGTTATGGAGTCTCCTTATAGTTTTTTCTTTTAGACCCTGCACCATTCTAGTCACCCTCATTTGGTATTATCATTTTAATATAAATGGAGTTGCTAATGTATTAAAGAAATATGGAAGGTTCCTGTATTTTTCTATTTTCAGTAGACAAAATGGAAATGATAAATAGGTCTATTGGTTTTTATCAGCTATTATATCTATGTTTCTATGAAAACCAGTCTATGAGAGATTGTCCTCTTTGTCTTTCAAGATACTGAGATATATTGCATTATCTTTACGTGGTCTTCCAGGGGAAGTGGTTGCGACAATCACAGCTTGGCTGTTACAGGAATTCAAGCATGCCTGGATCAAGCATAAGGCCATATTGACATTTTTTTAAGCCAAGCTGTACTGTAGATAGAATGGGCCCTTTGGTTCTTATCTACCATCAACTCTATGTTGCTATGTAGCCAAAACGCCTATCAGAGGGAATCCCAAATTTCATTACCCTCCTGGTCATCTGTCACAGCTATGAGTTGGTGCAGTTGGATATAAAGCTGTTAGCTCTGCCCTGGAAGCACATTAGGTACTGAGATAAAGGTGCTTTCATATTTGAATTACATTTTTTTTGCCCATTATTAATTTTAGTTTTATAGCAGTTACAACATAGGACTACAGTGTCCCTTTAAGTGCTGTTCATGCTCAAGTGCACCTCACTTTTTTTGTTTAAACCTAATTGTTTCTAACAGGAAATTTTGTATAAAATCTAATTTCATGGGAATAAAAGTGAAGGCATTTCAATAAAACAATTATATGTATATTGTGTAACAATGTAATCTGCCAGTGTCAATGTAAGCACTGTGATTGTATAATATATATATATATATATATATATATATACACACACATATATATATATATATATATATATATATATATATATATATATATATATATATATATATATATATATATATATATATACACATATACATACATACATACACATGCTGCTGCAATACACATTAAAGAACTAATGCACAAATCTTACTATTGTGGTGTGTTTTTTTATGCTTTTTTTCATGGAGAGGTAGGTAACCTTTCAGAAGTGAGGTGCCAAATCTTTATTTATTTACCATAATTTAAGATACTAATTCTTGGTAGTATATATTAAAGTTTCCAAGATCTTTTCCTATATGTGTGTGAAGATCAGGGACTTTTCCTCAACCACAGGCTATTTGTTCTCCCTGGATGGTCTAACAACCATATAAGGTATCTTAAAAGACTAACAATCACTGGATCTGGTCTCCCTGGAAGGAGTGTTGAAACATGGACTTGCCTTAGCTCCAACCCAAGGTGGTCACCCTCATCCCAAAGGACTCATGACATTATTCCCCTAAGTGGCTAGCCCACCGGAGCCAATTTTCCCTCTGATGCAATTTATTTTGTTTGTACAATGTATTTTGGGGTTTGTTGAATACATAGGTAACATAATAAAAATTTGTGGGTAGTACCACTTTAAGTCGGACCAGTAGCCATTTCCAGTGGCCACCCATGATATTCAGTTCATTCCCAGTACAGAGAGGTTTTACTTAATATTTTTTCCATGCAAAACCCAACTTTGGTCATGTTTAAATCTGCTATATTAAATAATTGTGTTTTTACATCCCTTTCACAGAGGAGCTTTTCTGTGTTCTTTAATGCCATCTTCTTTCTGAGTTGCACGCGGATGGCTCCAGACTAGTGATGTCGCGAACAGTTCGCCTGCTGGCTATTCGCGGCGATTTTGGCATGTTCTCGTTCGCAGCGGACGGCGAACATATGCGCTTTTCGGGTTCGCCCCCTATTCTTTATCATTGAGGAAACTTTGACCCTGCACCTCACAGTCAGCAGACACATTCCAGCCAATCAGCAGCATACACTCCCTTACAGAGCCTTCCATCTGAAGGACAGCAACCCAAAAAGCCCTTTTTAGGGCTAGAACATCATTTATTTTATTTTATAATTTTTTTCTGTGTAATCTAATTGCATATGCCTGCATGCCAGCGTGTGTGTGTGACAGGCTAACACCTAACAGCTTATATTGTGCTCAGTGAAATAAAACAACACTTTTTTGACTGTAATAGATTGAATATCAGTTGCCTGCCTACAGGCGTGTGTGTGAAGCCTATTGCATCTACTCTGCCAACTTTTGCCAGTGCATAGTGATACGTCATATCTGGTGCAACCGTAGTGTACAGTGACATAAAACAACACTTTTTTGACTGTGATTGATTGAATATCAGTTGCCTGCCTACAGGCGTGTGTGTGAAGACTATTGCATCTACTCTGCCAACTTTTGCCAGTGCACAGTGACGCTCATATCTGGTGGCACCTTAGATCGCACGCGCAGTGCCCCAAATTTGAAGTGGGAGGACCAACCAAGCCTCTTTTTCCATCTCCCGCTTCCAAAAATCCATGCCATATACACTTCCCCTGATAGTGGACGTAACAGGGATTAAACCGATAGGAATAGTACTACTTAACAGTACACACCTTATAATAACGCAGACAGAGGCAACACGTATAATCTTCCATGCTGTGCAGTGGAAGCCCCCAGACTCTGACCTGTGTATAATATTCCATGCTAAGCAGTGGAAGCCCCCAGACTCTGACCTGTGTATAATCTTCCATGCTGGGCAGTGGAAGCCCCCAGACTCTGACCTGTGTATAATCTTCCATGCTGGGCAGTGGAAGCCCCCAGACTCTGACCTGTGTATAATATTCCATGCTGGGCAGTGGAAGCCCCCAGACTCTGACCTGTGTATAATCTTCCATGCTGGGCAGTGGAAGCCCCCAGACTCTGACCTGTGTATAATCTTCCATGCTGGGCAGTGGAAGCCCCCAGACTCTGACCTGTGTATAATCTTCCATGCTGGGCAGTGGAAGGCCCCAGACTCTGACCTGTGTATAATCTTCCATGCTGGGCAGTGGAAGCCCCCAGACTCTGGGAGTCTGAAGAAGAGGAGTCAGAGGAGGAAGGTGGCTTTGAGGAGGTGGAAGACCAAACACAGCAGGCGTCCCAGGGGGCTTGTTGTCACCTTTCGGGGACCCTTGGTGGCTGGGTGGAGGAAGCGACCTTCAATGACATCAGTGAGGACAAGGAACGGGACATGGCTAGCTTGGTATCCAACCTTGTGCAAATGGGAAATTTGCGGTTGTGCAAAGGGACTGTTTGCGGTTGTTTGCGGTGAGAGATTGGTCTGTTACTGTGAAGCGGGCCTAACCCTTACACTACCTGATCGATACAACATCATACCTGATGTTTTAAAGCATGTTATTCCAAACAATTTAGGAATGTTGGGTGATTTATGCCCTTTATGGCTTAAAACCAGACTCTGCATCAACTATGTAATTTTCCGTGGGAGTTTTGCCATGGATCCCCCTCCGGCATGCCACAGTCCAGGTGTTAGTCCCGTTGAAACAACTTTCCCATCACTATTGTGGCCAGAAAGAGTCCCTGTGGGTTTTGAAATTCGCCTGCCCATTGAAGTCTATGGCGGTTCGCCGATGTTCGCCTATTCGCGAACCTTTGATGAAGTTCGCGTCCGCTGTTCGCGAACCCAAAATTTGATGTTCGCGACATCACTACTCCAGACCCAAGTAATCGAGAGTAGGCTGGCACGAGACACCACAGCCTATCCTGGATTACTTGAACCCAGCACCAGCCAAAAGCAGAGCTCCTGGAAGACCGTGCCCATCTACTGGAGATTTACATCATAGAGCTATCCCAGTGCTTTGTCCAATACGAAAATTACATTGTGACGTGGAGATAAAGGGAATGGGTTAATCAGACAGGAAAAGAGAAAAAGGAAGAATAAACATATAAACACAGGAAGCATGCCAAGAATGTAACATACAATGTATCAGACAGACAAGAATAAAAAGGATAACAGAAAAATAAAATTAGCAAATTAAAAATATAACCGATATTTATCCATAAATTAGATAAAACCACAATAAGATATTTTTTAAATATCATATATGTACAAATAACAAGAATAAGTCACATATCAAATAGCATAAAATGATTGGTTGCCCAATATCTCTTTGCACTGACCCGCTGCGATCGGTTTCATTCTATTAATGCCAAGATGTTAATGAGGTTTGCGTTAAAGTGACAGCAGTTTCCACACATTGTATTGTTTAAAACTATAGGTAATAAAGCCATATGGAAATATAGGTAATAAGTAAATTATCAATTGAATGATATGAAAATGTTCTCTTACAGTAAGACAAAGGTGGGTCAAACATTGTTCCGTAGCGCCAACATATTCCGTAGCGCTATACAGGGTATGAAAACAAGAAAAAGTACAATGTTAACAAACTGCAGAAAATGGAGAGCCCTGTTTTGATCTGTCTATCTGTCTGTCTAGAAATGAGCCATGTTTGAAATCGTATTGGATTAAGGAGTGAAGCCCCTTGTGGGCTCATTTACACGTCCCTGTGGGCTCATTTGCATGGCGCTGCGCAGGTTCCCAGAATGCAGTGCAATACAGTATTTCTCTGAATTCTGAGAAGGAAATATGTTTTTTTTTACTTATTATAGATGTTAAAAACTATATATATACTAGCGACTTGCCCGTCAAAAATGACGGGGCAATAAAATGTTAAGCCATGGCAATGCTGTTTGACAGACAATGTAAAGCTTTTTATACTCTGAGGACCTTCGGCGTTCATTGCGAGCCTCGCGCTGAGCGCCTTTGGCGCTCATCACGTGGCTCGCAATGAGTACCTTCGCCGCTCATAGCGATCCGCTCCTCTTATTTACTTTTATCCATTTGAGCCCCTTGTGCTCTCATGACAAAGACATATATATGTAAATGTTTTAATTATTAATTAATTATTTACTTAATAAAATAATAAACTTTACCTATTTGTGATTGATATATCCAGCAATGAATAGGCTGAAGAGCTAAGTATCTATTTCTATTTTCCTGCAGCATACAATGTATAGTTGTCCTGTTGCTGCTGTGAGGATAAAGTGTCATCAATGTCCCAACTGTGCATTATAAATATACTGCGTGCGCGAGGGCAAACCGTTGGTTTAGTTGTGTAAAGCGCCATTTGAGATTTGTAATGTGTTAGTGTTGTAAAATGGCGTTGTTTGTCTACTTGCTACGCGGGTCTGGACCATTTTCTGTGCTACCTAAGTGTTTATTTTAGTACCTCGTACATCCCTGGCAAAAGTCGTACGTGTCTGGCGGTGTTTTGTGCATTTCAGGGTCGTGTAGCCTCGTTTTAATTTTTTCGTCCGCCATTTGTTTCCTCGCTTAGGCGATTTAAAATTGTTTAAGCTCCTTAAATTGTACTTTAATTAGCTTCCAAACTTACTGGCAGATGTCATGGCTGTCCCCCCATGCTCTGTATGTTTATTTTTTTTGTTCTATTTTGTGTTGTATTTGAATGTACGCATTTATCTCCTATTTTTGCGACCTCGTATTATTTTTTTCTAAGTTCTGCGGGTCGTAATTAAAAGTCTTATGTCCTTGTCAGTGTTTTATGAGCTTTGGGGTCGTTGAGCCTCGTTTTCATTTTTCCGACGCCAATTTTTATCGCGCTTAGCTGATTTTAAAGTGACGGAACTGCCTAAAATCGACTTTAAGTCGCTTGCAACCTCACCCCCAGAGGTCCTGTGCTATGTGTGATGTTTTTGTATTTTTTTTTATTTTTATTCTCATTGGTTTTTGTGTTTTTTGCTGTACGCGTTTCAGCCGTTAAATTTGTATTTGTATTTCAGGAATTTATTTGTCCCGTAGAGTCTCCACCTCCGCAAATGTCCGCATCCACCTCCGCAAATGCGTCCCCTCGCTTTGCGAGGGTCCGCATTTGCGCCCAGTTCTGTAAGCTCGCAAAGCGTGGCGACGATTCACGACACAGACTCTGTAGGGCTGGATGTGCAGTGTTAAAGAGTGACGAGCTTTTGAGAGGTACACCTCTCTGACTTGATAAAGCTTGTCACTCTAATATGTTTGTCAAATAAAAATATATTGTAATACTCAGATATATATATATATATATATGAATAAATAAATGATTGCAGGTTAGAGCCCCTTACTACATGTGTAAATGCTGCCACTTGAGGCATGGCATTCTCAGTAGCCCCAGTGCCTATATATAGCCAAGGTTAGCCGTACTATGGCTGTCTCTTTGCAGACGGTCCCTGGCTTGTGAGCTTTGCTGTTTGGCAGGCAGGCCAGGGACCTGTCAGTGAGGAGGCCACAGGAGGGGTTTGGGCGCGCTCACACTGTCACAGCCCTGTCATGGTACTCTCCCGCCCTTCGCCTGGGTTTGAGCTGTGCACTTTACACACGCTCCCTAGGCGGTTTCCAGGCTCCCCACTGCAAACCTCACCTCCTAAAGGAAAGCTAAACCTTTTCCCTTGAGGCTCCCCAGGCTCCAGGGTCCTCTCCGGCCCCTCTCAGGGTACCCCTGACAAGGAGGCACAGGAGGGGATCTGAACAACCTGGGCAAGGGGGCCTGGAGAGTTCTATCAACCCCTCCATACGACTTGTTTGTGTAAAGAATGTCAGAGCTCTTAAAAGGGCGACACAAACCAAAAAATACCTCTTTAGGTGCAGTCCCACTTAAAATATTTTAACCCTCTTATTGACAAGTTGAGCTTTTTAATTTGCAGAAAACATAGTTTTCAATCTTAGCATAAAAAAATCAAAACTTATTTATGAATCATTCACTGTTTTCATTGTCTTTCAGCAAATTAAAAATTAAAAATCTGCTAATTATTATTATTATTCTCATTTTTTATTTGTAACGCAGGAACGATACAGGGGTTATGTACAAAGAAAACATACAAATATTAAACACTTGGTGAAAAGAAACGTTTTGAAATGTAATTCTCCTTTAAAAGTGTTAACACGATTTTTTATATTTTGCTTATTTCAGTTAAATAGATTATTTACATTTCCTATTTTAATATTACTTCTAGCAAATTTCCATACAGTATTTTCTGGTGCATATATCCTAAATTACTTATTTATTTATTTTGTACTATATTTGATGTTTTAATAAAATACAACACATATAGTTTAAGGTTAATGCGCTAATGTTATATTATATCAGATTTTTAATAGAGTATGTTTTGTATACAGCCTGCAGGTATGGGCAGAAAGGCTGACATACAGCATTATTAAATTGTGATTCGGCCAATTGAATAGGGCTCTATATAAGCACACAGCATATTTTTTTTCAGAAGTGTTTAGTTAGTGATCTTCTATCCAAAAGCAAGATCTTCACTAACTAAAAACTTCTGAAAAAAAATATGCTATATGCTTATATAGAGCCCTATTCAATTTGCCGAATCGCTATTTAATAAGGCTGATGGTCTTTAGTATAGAGATGAATTTAAAGGGATATGGAAGGTTCCTGGATTTTAGTAGATATATAATGCTAGCGACTTGCCTGTCAAAAATGACGGCATGATAAAGTTTTATAAATTGTCTCCCCTCCCCTCTATCCCCTGTGTCTCTTCCCCCTCCTCTACCCCCTGTGTCTCTCCCCCCCCCCCCTCGCTCCCATGTGTCTCCCTCCCCTTCTCCATCCCGTCTCTTCTGCCCCTCTCCCTCCCCTGTGTTTTTCCCCTTCCTCTCCCTCCCCTTTGTTTCCTTCCCCCCTCTCCCTCCTCTGTGTCTCTTTCCACCTCTAACCCTCCCCTGTGTCTCCTTGCCCCCTCTTTCTCCCATGTTTCTTCTCCCCCTCTCCCTCCCCTGTAACTCTTCTCCCCCTCTCCCTCCCCTGTAACTCTTCTCCCCCTCCTGTGTCTCCCCCCTCCCTCCCCTGTGTCTCTTCGCACCCTCTTCCTGTCCTGTGTATCTTCCCCCTCCCCTGTGTCTCTTTCCCCCGTCTCCCTCCCCTGTTTCTCTCTCCCCCTCTCCCTCATGTCTCTTTCCCACCTCTACCTCCCTGTGTCTCTTTGCTCCCCTCTCCCTCCCCTGGCGCCCGCCGACTCTACCTTATAGGCCTTGTGATGTCACGTGGGATGCTGGGAGTTGTAGTACTCACTTTCGCGGCCACTGATTGGCTGCTCCTCCTGCACCGGGCCAGCGGGGAGAGTGCGGGCTGAGATCTGCGGGGTGCTGGGGGGAGGAGAGCCAGGAAGGAGAGACTGGAGCAGTGCCAGGGGGAAGGAAGGTCTTACGGGCCTTGAGATGAGTGTCTTTGGTGCTCATTGCGCATGAGCAACGCCGTTTAAATTTATAATACTTACACATATATATATTTATAAGCGACTTGCCCATCAAAAATGACGGCAATAAACACTGAAGCCTGGCAATGCTGTTTGCCACACAATGTAAGCCTCTCCCCCTCTACTTTACTGGCCTTGTGATGAGCGCCTTTGGCGCTCATCACAGGCCTTGCAATGAGCCCCTTTGGAGCTCATTGCGAGTCTCTCCCTCTGTCTACTTCCTCCCTCGTGTCTTATTTCCCCCCTCCTCTCCCTCCCTTGTGTCTCCTTCCGCCTCGTCTACCTCCCTTGTATCTCCTGCCCCCCTGTGTTTTTACATCCCTCTCCCTCCCGTGTCTCTAATCCCCTCCCCTGTGTCTCTTTCCCCCTTCTCCCTCCCATGCATCTCTCCCCCCCCCCTGTGTTTCCCCGAACCCTCCCCTGTGTCTGTTCCCCCCTGGCCTGTGTCTCTTTCCCCCTCCCCCTGTGTCTGTTCCGGCCTTCCTCGTGTCTCCATTTCCCTCCCTTGTGTATCTTCCCCCCTGCACTCTGTCCCCTGTGCCTCTTCCCCCTCCTCTCACTCCCCTGTGTCTCTTCCCCCTCCTCTTTCTGTGCCTCTTCCTCCCTGTCTCTTCCCCCTCACCCTCTGTGTCTCTCCCCACTCTGTGTCTTCCACCCCTCTCCCTCTGTGCCTCTTCCCCCGCCTCTCTCTGTGTGTTTTGCCACTGTGTCTCCTCACCCCTTCCTCTGTTTCCCCCCCTCTGTGCCTCTTTCCCCCCTCTCTCTGTACCTCTTCCCCCCTTTCCCTCTGTGTCTCTTCCTCCCTCACCCTCTGTATCTCTCCCCCCTGTGTCTCTTCCCCCTCTCCCTCTGTGCCTCTTTCCCCCTTCCCCCTGTGTCTGTTCCCCTCTTCCCCCCCCCCATTTCCCTCCCATGTGTATCTTCCCCCTGTTCTCCCTCCCGTGTGTCTTTTCCCCCATCCTCTACCTCCCCTGTGTCTCTTTCCCACCTATCCCTCTGTGTCTCTTCCCCCTCCTCTCACTCCCCTGCGTCTCTTCCCTCTCCTCTTTCTGTGCCTCTTCCCCCCTCTCCCTCTGTGCCTGTTCCCCCCTGGCCTGTGTCTCTTTCCCCCTTCCCCCTGTGTCTGTTCCCCTCTTCCCCCCATTTCCCTCCCATGTGTATCTTCCCCCTGTTCTCCCTCCCGTGTGTCTTTTCCCCCATCCTCTACCTCCCCTGTGTCTCTTTCCCACCTATCCCTCTGTGTCTCTCCCCCCTGGCCTGTGTCTCTTCCCCACTCTCCCTCTGTACCTCTTCCCCACTCTCCCTCTGTGCCTCTTCCCCACTCTCCCTCTGTGCCTCTCCCCCCCCCCTCTTCCCCACTCTCCCTCTTCCCCACTCTCCCTCTGTGCCTCCCCCCTCTTCCCCACTCTCCCTCTTCCCCACTCTCCCTCTTCCCCACTCTCCCTCTGTGCCTCCCCCCTCTTCCCCACTCTCCCTCTTCCCCACTCTCCCTCTTCCCCACTCTCCCTCTTCCCCACTCTCCCTCTGTGCCTCCCCCCTCTTCCCCACTCTCCCTCTTCCCCACTCTCCCTCTGTGCCTCCCCCCTCTTCCCCACTCTCCCATCTGCTTGCGGCTCGGGCCGCGCTGCGCGCATGCGTGGCTACTGTTGCGCAATGCGCAGTTTATCATTGTCAAACTGCGATTCGTCACAAGCGTGACGACGAATCGCAGTTAGACAATTATAATATGTGATACACTTTTATGTATTTTGTTTTATTAAGAAGTACTTATAATCTCAGTTTTTCTTGTCTAAAATCAAACAAAGACAACTCACAAAGACAAAGACTCTGTAGTGCTGGTTTCATGCTAACCAATCAGTGACCATCTATCAGCAATATTTTGAGACATGGTCCCTGATGGGCTAGCACAATACACTGCATATCCTACAGAGTCTGGGTATGCATACGTTGCAGTGGACCTATGCATCGTTTGATTTTTGGTAGTAAAAACCAAGCTTATAAACACTTCATAATAAAATAACATTTATAAAAGTAAACCGATATACAGGGATATTATATATCTAGTAAAGTCCAGGAACCGGACCTATTCTGTGGGTTGGCTGCATTTGTGCTGTGAGTGTGTGTAAGGTTAGGGTTGGATTTAGGGTTAGGGGTTAGGGGATCCAGGTAAGAGTTAGGCAATACAGGTTAGGGTTACAGTTAAGTTTTAGGGATAGGGTTAGGCTTGGGGTTAGGGTAAAGGTTGGATTTAGAGGATACAGTTAGGTTTTAGGGTTGGAGTAAGGGGTAGGGTTAGCGTTAGGGTAGGGTTACGGGTTCAGCTTATTATATTCGTTCTGGTGAGTAGCAGCAGCACAGAACCGTCCAGCGTCCTGGTGGTGCACTGCTCGCAACTCTACTGTGTCGGGAACAGCACAGAGGCCACCCAACAGGAAAGATCCCAGGATCCTTCCGTCTTTAGCTGACACACATTATTAAATATTCTCTTTCAGATGCAACAAAGAAAAAAAGTGCCATAAACCTGCCTCCTCAAACGTGTTGGAAACTAGCAGGGTCTATAAATGTAACATAAAGAGACAGCAAATGTGCCAATAATGTTCAGTCTACACCAGTGGTAGTCAACCTGGTCCCTACCTACCACTAGTGGGCGATTCAAGCTTTCACAGTGGGCTGCGGCGTAGTCACTAGGTGCCGTCACTGAGGAGTGACGTCAGATGCCGGAGACAGGACCGAATCACTATCTAGTAAGTACAGGGTGATACATAGCTAGGGACAGCAGTCAGGACCGGATCACTATCTAGTAAGTACAGGGCGATACATAGCTAGGGACAGCAGACAGGACCGGATCACTATCTAGTAAGTACAGGGCGATACATAGCTAGGGACAGCAGACAGGACCGGATCACTATCTAGTAAGTACAGGGCGATACATAGCTAGGGACAGCAGAGAGGACCGGATCACTATCTAGTAAGTACAGGGTGATACATGGCTAGGGACAGCAGTCAGGACCGGATCACTATCTAGTAAGTACAGGGTGATACATAGCTAGGGACAGCAGTCAGGACAGGATCACTATCTAGTAAGTACAGGGTGATACATAGCTAGGGACAGCAGACAGGACCGGATCACTATCTAGTAAGTACAGGGCGATACATAGCCAGGGACAGCAGTCAGGACCAGATCACTATCTAGTAAGTACAGGGTGATACATAGCTAGGGACAGCAGACAGGACTGAATCACTATCTAGTAAGTACAGGGTGATACATAGCTTGGGACAGCAGTAAGGACCAGATCTCTATCTAGTAAGTACAGGGTGATACATAGCTAGGGACAACAGGCAGGACCGGGTCACTATCTAGTAAATACAGGGCGATACATAGCTAGGGACAGCAGACAGGACCGGATCACTATCTAGTAAGTACAGGGTGATACATAGCTAGGGACAGCAGACAGGACCGGATCACTATCTAGTAAGTACAGGGTGATACATAGCTTGGGACAGCAGTCAGGACCAGATCACTATCTAGTAAGTACAGGGTGATACATAGCTAGGGACAACAGGCAGGACCGGGTCACTATATAGTAAATACAGGGCGATACATAGCTAGGGACAGCAGACAGGACTGAATCACTATCTAGTAAGTACAGGGTGATACATAGCTTGGGACAGCAGTCAGGACCAGATCACTATCTAGTAAGTACAGGGTGATACATAGCTAGGGACAGCAGTCAGGACCAGATCACTATCTAGTAAGTACAGGGTGATACATAGCTAGGGACAGCAGTCAGGACTGAATCACTATCTAGTAAGTACAGGGTGATATATAGCTTGGGACAGCAGTCAGGACCGGATCACTATCTACTAAGTACAGGGTGATACATAGCTAGGGACAGCAGTCAGGACCGGATCACTATCTAGTAAGTACAAGGTGATACATAGCTAGGGACAGCAGTCAGGACCGGATCACTATCTACTAAGTACAGGGTGATACATAGCTTGGGACAGCAGTCAGGACCGGATCACTATCTAGTAAGTACAGGGTGATACATAGCTTGGGACAGCAGTCAGGACCAGATCACTATCTAGTAAGTACAGGGTGATACATAGCTAGGGACAACAGGCAGGACCGGGTCACTATCTAGTAAATACAGGGTGATACATAGCTAGGGACAGCAGACAGGACCGGATCACTATCTAGTAAGTACAGGGTGATACATAGCTAGGGTCATATGATTTATGTAGCCAGGAATGAGAGAGGGTAATGCGAGTTACTGTAGCACCGGTGGGCGGTAAGGAAATTTTACCCTCAGTGGGCAGTGGGTGATCTACACCAGCAACATACAGAAAAATGGGAAAAAGTGTTTCTAGTTTCTAAAATTGATGTATATTTCACGTTTTTATAAAAGTTTTTTTTATATATCGGAGTTAATCTTCAAAAAGTTCTCCCTCTATGGAGCGTCCTAGACTCACAGGTTCTGAAAGGAGCAAAAATAACAAGCACCCACAGATGACAACACTCTTTAGATGTCTTCTTATCGGTTACAGATAAATCCTTTCACTTTCATCTCATCACGTTCCTCATCCATCCAGCATTACAGGTTGGGAGGCGAACAAAGCACATAGGGCATAATTAATATTTATTTAAAAATAAAGTTTTTTTTTTAAAGAAAATCTACTTAAAGGGCCATTTACCTCACTGTAAGTGCTCTGCATGGTGAGGAAGAGAACAAGATTATATGATAAATTGTTTGTTTTTTTATTCCTTTAATAACAGCTACAAAATTGAAAGTTTTAAGTCTGTTTACCAACACAGTCTGTCCTGCCTACTGGCAGTTTCATGATTAATAACAGACAGCCACAGTGTGCAGTGAGGACACTGATTGATAGCATTTTCCCCAAACCCAGGAATGCATAATATAATATAATATAATATAATATATATATATATATATATATATATATATATATATATATATATATATATATACCCATCTGGATTGTTACCTTGTCGTGGTGAAGGTGCTTGTGTATCTCAATGAAGATGTGAGCAAAACCATGTAGGGTCACCCAAGATGGGCAGGTCATAGCAGAGAAGTCAGACAAATCACGGTCCACTGGAAAAGGAACTGGCATATATTAATGTTCTTTGGTTGACACAGTGCTACATTATTAAATATTCTCTTTCAGATGCAACAAAGAAAAAAAGAGAAACAGGGGTGGGAGAGGGGGGAAAGGAGAGACACGGGAGGGAGGAGGGGGGGAGAGAGACACGGGGAGGGAGTAGGGGGGAGAGAGACACGGAGGAGGGGGAGTGAGAAAGAGACACAGGGGAGGGAGGGGGGAGAGACACGGGAGAGGGTGAAATAGAAACGGGAGGGAGGAGGGGGAGAGAGACACAGGGAAGGGAGTAGGGGGGAGAGAGACACAGGGAAGGGAGGAGGGGGGAAAGAGACACAGGGAAGGGAGGAGGGGGGGAAAGAGACACAGGGAAGGGAGGAGGGGGGAAAGAGACACAGGTGAGGGAGGAGGGGGAAAGAGACACGGGTGAGGGAGGAGGGGGAAAGAGACACGGGTGAGGGAGGAGGTGGGAAAGACACAGGTGAGGGAGGAGGTGGGAAAGACACAGGTGAGGGAGGAGGTGGGAAAGACACAGGTGAGGGAGGAGGGGGAAAGACACAGGTGAGGGAGGAGGGGGAAAGACACAGGTGAGGGAGGAGGGTAAAAAAGACACAGGTGAGGGAGGAGGGTAAAAAAGACACAGGTGAGGGAGGAGGGTAAAAAAGACACAGGTGAGGGAGGAGGGTAAAAAAGACACGGGTGAGGGAGGGGGAAAGAGACACAGGTGAGGGAGGGGGAAAGAGACACAGGTGAGGGAGGGGGAAAGAGACACAGGTGAGGGAGGGGGAAAGAGACACAGGTGAGGGAGGGGGAAAGAGACACAGGTGAGGGAGGGGGGAAAGAGACACAGGTGAGGGAGGGGGGAAAGAGACACAGGGGAGGGAGGGGGGAAAGAGACACAGGGGAGGGGGGAAAGAGACACAGGGGAGGGAGGGGGGAAAGAGACACAGGGGAGGGAGGGGGGGAAAGAGACACAGGGGAGGGAGGGGGGAAAGAGACACAGGGGAGGGAGGGGGGAAAGAGACACAGGGGAGGGAGGGGGGAAAGAGACACAGGGGAGGGAGGGGGGAAAGAGACACAGGGGAGGGAGGGGGGAAAGAGACACAGGGGAGGGAGGGGGGAAAGAGACACAGGGGAGGGAGGGGGGAAAGAGACACAGGGGAGGGAGGGGGGAAAGAGACACAGGGGAGGGAGGAGGGAAAGAGACACAGGGGAGGGAGGGGGGGAAAGAGACACAGGGGAGGGAGGGGGGGAAAGAGACACAGGGGAGGGAGAGGGGAAAGAGACACAGGGGAGGGAGAGGGGAAAGAGACACAGGGGAGGGAGGGGGGGGAAGAGAGACACAGGGGAGAGGGGGGAGAGAGACAGGGGGGAGAGAGGGGCAAGAGACACAGGGGAGGGAGAGGGGGGGAAGAGACACAGGGGAGGGAGAGGGGGGAAAGAGACACAGGGGATGGAGAGGAGGGGAAGAGACACAGGGGAGGGAGAGGGGGGAAGACACACAGGGGAGGGAGAGGGGAGAAGAGACACAGGGTGGGAGAGGGGGAAAGAGAAACAGGGGAGGGAGGAGGAGGAAAGTGACACAGGTGAGGGAGGAGTGGGAAAGACACAGGTGAAGGAGGAGGGGGAAAGACACAGGTGAAGGAGGAGGGGGAAAGACACAGGTGAGGGAGGAGGGGGAAAGACACAGGTGAGGGAGGAGGGGGAAAGACACAGGTGAGGGTGGAGGGGGAAAGAGACACAGGGGAGGTGAAGGGGAAAGAGACACAGGGGAGGTGAAGGGGAAAGAGACACAGGGGAGGGGAAGGGGAAAGAGACACAGGGGAGGGGAAGGGGAAAGAGACACAGGGGAGGGGAAGGGGAAAGAGACACAGGGGAGGGAGAGGGGTAGGGAAGAGACACAGGGGAGGGAGAGGGGTGGGGAAGAGACACAGGGGAGGGAGAGGGGTGGGGAAGAGACACAGGGAAGGGGGAGATACACAGGGTGGGAGAGGGGGAAAGAGAAACAGGGGAGGGAGGAGGGGGGGGAAGAGACACAGGTGAGGGAGGAGGGGGAAAGACACAGGTGAGGGAGGAGGGGGAAAGACACAGGTGAGGGAGGAGGGGGAAAGACACAGGTGAGGGAGGAGGGGGAAAGACACAGGGGAGGGAGGAGGGGGAAAGACACAGGTGAGGGAGGAGGGGGAAAGACACAGGTGAGGGAGGAGGGGGAAAGACACAGGTGAGGGAGGAGGGGGAAAGACACAGGTGAGGGAGGAGGGGGAAAGACACAGGTGAGGGAGGAGGGGGAAAGACACAGGTGAGGGAGGGGGGGGAAAGACACAGGTGAGGGAGGGGGGGAAAGACACAGGTGAGGGAGGAGGGGAAAGACACAGGTGAGGGAGGAGGGGGAAAGACACAGGTGAGGGAGGAGGGGGAAAGACACAGGTGAGGGAGGAGGGGGAAAGACACAGGTGAGGGAGGAGGGGGAAAGACACAGGTGAGGGAGGAGGGGGAAAGACACAGGTGAGGGAGGAGGGGGAAAGACACAGGTGAGGGAGGGGGGGGAAAGACACAGGTGAGGGAGGGGGGGGAAAGACACAGGTGAGGGAGGAGGGGGAAAGACACAGGGAAGGGAAAGGGGTGGGGAAGAGACACGGGGGGAGAAACAGAGGAGGGAGGTGGGAGGAAAGAGACACAGAGGAGGTAGAGGGGGGAGGAAATAGACACAAGGGAGGGAGAGGGGGAGGAAAGAGACACAGGGGAGGTAAAGGGAAGAAGAGATACAGGGGAAGGGGGTGGGGGAAAAAAATAGTAATGTCATTTATGGCGGGCAAACGACTAGTTTCTAAAAATAGTCAATAGTTATGTTTTTTTTTTTTGCATATTGTTCATTTCTAAAATAATAGTGAGCTTTGCTGTGTCTAAGAAAGGGAGGAGCCACTACACTATAGAAATGGAAAAGAAAAACAACCACAAATTTAAATACAAAAAAAAAGATTAAATAAGCATTACCCCACCTGTATCTCTTTGGCACACAGTAAATTTGCTTATCTGCCCTTTAAGCAGGAGGAAAACTTGGACATTTAGAAATGACAGATAGGGAGATGTTTATAAGACAACGATGGAGTCAATAGAACAGGTGCTCATTTAAAGGTTGTCTTATTTCATTTTTAACATTCGTTAAATTAAAGCAGTGCACTATGGGACTTTCGTGTCTCTTTAGATTCAAGTTACATTATAACATATAACTATATTAAAGGTATATGTAAGTTTCCCTGTTTTTATCTAATCTAGCACATGCTGCTTATATCAGACACACATTACATTGAGTCATACTATACACATGCACATTTATTTTATTTAAAATTAACACTTGCTTACATAGGCACAGTGTACCTACCAATAAAAATGTTGCGTTTGGGTACGGATTTTAACTCTTTACTAACCTTCGAGCCAACAGCAGCTCAATGCAGAGATCTACACGGCAGTATCGGACACCTCCTGTTGCAGATGACTACACATCCCATGATTCCTTATTGCACAAACTGCCATCACAGATTATTGCAATGTATTAAAATGTATTAGCTGCCTGTGATTGGCCAAAACAATTTATGAATTGTATGCTAATTTTATCAGAGATATCCAGGGCTGTTAACTCATAAAAGCTACTGCCTGCAAACTCAAGAGATTTGGCAAATATCAGGGTGAGTTTGTTAATTATTATTTTGGTATTTTTCATGCAAAAAATGTTCTCATACACTACTGATTCTCTTTTAACAGATGCATTCCTAACCCAGCAAACTAAGATATGCCTTCATTTTATATGTTTAGAAACCCACGTCAATTTTAGAAGAAACCAATTAAAAAAAATCCCCAGTGAAATGTTCATTAAATATATGAAAATATATTTAAAGTTTAGAAAAATATTAGCTTTATAAATGTAATTACTGACAGGACGAGGCTGATGCCCAATGTGATTGGCCCAAAAACCAGACTGCTCCAGTTAAAGCAATGGGCTTTATATCACAGTTGGAAAATGTCATAAAATATATAAAATAAAAAATAAAAGCATTGTAATAAAATAACACATAATTATTGTCTACGGCTATCAAATTCCTAATAGGAAGAGTTTTTGGCAGTAATTAATTATCATTAATTAATGTATTAATTAACAATTAAAGGAGCACTGTGGGTTTATATTTAAAATATATTGTTATGAAAAATTACAGTTGAATTTCAGAGGGTAAACAAAATAATAATCTAGCCTCTAATTTATTACATTTCTAGGATCTGTCACATACTGTATATAGTTGTGAGCATGCAGGCCGTTGCTAACGCTTGCGGGCTCGCATAGCGAGGGCCGCAGTTGCTGGCAAGGAGCTCCAAAGCGCCAGCAACTGCGGACCTCGCAAAATTTACTGAGTTACGAAAGCAAAATACAAGACACGTTAGGACCCATTACGACCTCGCAAAAAACGTCCAAAACCCGCGCACAGGAAAAACACAATAAATACACACAACAAATACATAAAAAGCTTACCTACAGCAAGGGGGGGCACCAAGGACCGCGAAAACTGAAGTTACACCTCAATTTAACTGCAAATAAAAGAGCTTAGACACTCAAAAATCCCCTAAGCGAGAGAAAAAATGTCCGCCGAAAAAAATGAAAATGAGGCTACAGGATTCTAAAGACGCAAAACACCACCAAACACCTACAGATTTCCGGAAAAAGACGTACGAGATCCGAAAACAAGGACGCAACCCGCGCGACCCCAAAAACACAATAAATACACGCAACAAACACATACTTACCCACAGCAAGGGGGGGGGGGCACCCAGGACCTGTGCAAGTAGTTACACCTCGATTTAAGACCAAATTTCGGAGTTTAGACACCTGAAAATCACCTAAGCGAGAGAAAAAATGGCCGCCGAACAAAACGAAAACGAGGCTAAAGGACCCTAAACACACAAAATACCGTCAAACACCTACGGATTTTCCGAAAAAGTCGGCGACATCCGAAAACAAGGACACTAAATCAGCCACTGCCACATATCACACATTAGGCGCCATTTTAGAACAATAACTTACACAATGCGGAAGTACACAGCTACCCTAACGGCTTTGCCTCGCGCACGCACACTATTACACTACACACTGCACACATTCATGACGCTTACACAGCAGCTCCACAGCACTGATGCTGCAGCAACATGAAAACAGATTGCCAGCTCTTCAACACAATGCTTCCTGCATATATTACTTCACAATAGGTAAAGTATATTAATTTCTTATTTTATTAATTATTCATTGCCATACCAAAAAAAAACACCAACGCTGCTCATAGCACACAAACAACCAAGAGCCTCGCAATGAGCGCCAAAGGATCTTAAAACACCAACAAAATACATTTTGACCGTCATTTTTTGACGGGCAAGTCGCTAGTCCTGTTATAGTTACGGCACAGGCCCGCCACAGCGATGAGGCGACCAACCGCTAGATGGAGCTGCCAATATGTTAGAGAAGTTCTAAGCTTAGAATGTTAGCCTAACCCTTAAACTAACTCTCACCCCAACCATAACAGTTTACCTAAGCCTTGACTCTATGATATGGCACTGGAATGTTGGCGGCTCCATCTAGCGGTTGGTCACCTCACTGCAGAGGCGGACTGGTGCCGTAATCCATAACAAGAAAGGACCCATTTCTATGCTGTAGGGGAATCTACCATTTAATTAACCATGATCTGCTTCCTGAGGTGGGGTGAGACTTTGAATTCAGAGTGGAAGTCATATTTGCACAATAGGAATGTGGCAGTAACAACGGTCAGTGCTCTTACTCATTAGCACTTATAGAAAGCTTATTAGTTTACAAGGACACACCACTGCCAATTACAGGCTCAGTAAACATTTTTTAAGAATAATAATAAAAAAAGAACACAAGATATGTGCCTGTTTTTTGTTCAGTTGTGTCTGACTCTCAGCAACCCTTTAGGTTACTTTGTCAAAGATACTGGAGTGGATTGAGAGTTCCTTCTCCAGTGGACTGCAATTTGTCTGACCTCTCTGTTATGACCTGCCCATCTTGGGTGACCCTACAGGGTATATAACTCACAGCTTCATTGAGGTTCACAAGCACCTTAACCACCACAAGGTAGATGTCTATAGGGGTCAATAAGAAAAAACAAAACTATATGTAGGTGGTCAGATCACTGCTAGGATCAAAAATAATGAACCTAATAAATGAAGTGACTCCCTTTAGCACAGGCAGCAGAGGGCACCTACCCTGTTGAGGGCCCCACTGCTTTGCACCTTCCGCACCAGCTTTACCACTAGTATAGGCTCTAACATCATGGTCCCACACTTTTAACACAAAAACACCACAACGGAGACTTAAATTATCTACATGTGAAAACATGAAAACCAATAAGGTAACTGAAGCCTCTTATCTGTGTTATCTGAGCAAGATATACATTCACACAGACCATTTTAGGCTGGAGATTTACAAGGCTCCCTGCCTCTTGTAATATATCAGGACTAAAGGATGAAAAAACCATCCCACTCTCTCTCTCTGACATTGATGCAAATTTTTAATTATCTACAGCAGCCACTAAACGGGCGGCCCTCGGGCCGGGTGTGGCCCACCAGATGTTTTCTGTGTAAATAATCTCCTGACAAACCTAACAATATTAACATAAAACACTTGGTATAGTTTAAATACTTGGTAACGTGTATACAATTTCCCAAAGGTCTCATATAAAATAGCTAAATATATTTACACATAATTTTATATATATATTTTATTAACTTATTTTTTTTTTTATACCCAGCCCTCCAGCTCACTGACCAATTAAAATCTGGCCCCACTATAAAGAACTTGAATAGCATTGGTCTACATTACATAACCCCTTCTGAATCCCTACCTTATCAAATGTATTACAATGAAGCTGTGAGCTATAACATGTCAAGATGGGCAGGTCATAGCAGAGAGATCAGAAATTGCTGTCCACTAGAGAAGGAACTGGCAACCCACACCAGTATCTTTGCCAAGAAAACCACATGGATAAGCACAACCAGACAAATGTGCCTGGTGTGCTGCGTACAAATGGTCACCGAGAACTAGACACAACTGAAGAACTTAACAACCACAACACATTATATAGACTTTTAATGTCTCATATAGAAAAATAAATGTTTAAAACTTGCTCTATTAAATATAAGCATCACAAGCAATATTGTTCCTTTTTGTGCTTCCTCTAAGAGGCCAGAACTGTAATATATAGATATATAGACAGACAGATAGATAGATAGATAGATAGATAGATAGATACATACATACTGAGATAGATAGATAGATAGATAGATAGATACATACTGAGATAGATAGATAGATAGATAGATAGATAGATACAATGTACTCATATTAATAGTTTATGCTTCTAATGGGAGTATTTTACTGAAGCTGCAGACTTTGGTAACGTTAGCTATAATGGCTGTGCTAGTGAATGGAGGGCCACTGTGTAAAATAATTTGGGGGCCCCTTGCACATGTCTATATATCCCACAAGGGATAATACAAAAATATATATGTAGTTGGTCAGATAACCAAATGGCATAAACAGATCACCGTTCTAGCAAAATGATTATCTGCACTTTTCTAATAAATTAGGAGGAGGCAAGGTAGTAGAGGGCTTTTAAAAGAAAATAAGAGTTTGGATAGCACTGTCCCCCCTACAAGCAAGGCCCCGGTGCATAACACCAGGTGCACTAGTGGTAGTTCTGCCCTGTTTCCTAGGCTATCACAAAGAATACAGAACATCAAACATAAATACACATTGAACTCCCTGAGATGCTTAGTAAATTCTTGTTATTTTTTATTTATAAAGACCCAGTATTTTCCACAGCACTATTACATAGTACAATAGAGTGGGTACAGTTAGCAAATTACAAAAGTACAGACAAATTCTAAGATAAGTAGAAATACAAATCCAAGTTCAGTGCAATACACATATGAAACAAATGGGTCAGCAGACAGCTTGGAGCAACAGAAAGAGGCCTCTACTCCGAAGAGCTTACAATCTAGAAGGTGAGGGTGGGGTGTGATACAAGAGGGTGATAGATACAAGATGGTGGTGATAAGGCAGTACATTGATATAAGTGGAGGGGTCTGTGTGTTGCATTGTAGATGATATTATACTGTACAACGTGCAGTTGTGTATATCAAGGCTGAAGGTGATGAGATTATTTACACAGATGAGTTTTTAGTGAGTTTTTGAGTTCACAGCTCCACTAGAAAGCAGGAGTGAGAGGAGGTGACAAGAGAGGAGGACAGAAGAAGAAGGTCATTAGCAAAGTGAAGAAGGCAGTTGGGGAGTATTTTGAGAGAGGGCAGAGATATAAAGGAGGTGAGCTGTTTTTACAGGCTTTATATGTTAGGGTCAATTTATTCAAGAGGCTATGGGAAGCCAGTGGAGTGACTGACAGAGAGGTGATGAAGACACTGGGCGCTGAGTATGGTAGATGAGCCTCGGGGAGGCATCATTGTGGATTGGAGGGGAGACAGACAGGTGATGGGGAGGTCAGCAATGGATTAGTATGATGAGAGAATGGATTAGTATGATTAGAGAATGGATTAGTATGATGAGTGTAGCGGAGAGGCAATATTCCCCAGGTTATCTCCGCTTATAATCCCAGTGAGGCTCAGGAACAAGTAAATGATAAATCCACAGGCAAAGTTTCCACAGGTAAAATAATAGCAATATCCCAACCGCAATCCCAATAACTGGACGACACACAGTTTCAGGAGCAGAACTACACCTTTAATTTGTTATATGCAGAAATAATTATACACATCTATCCCCACAGGCAATACACATGCCCATATTTGGCCACACAGTACACATAGAGAGAACAATAGGTGTGGTCACACCTCCCATGGACTAGCCGGCTACTTTGATACAATAACAGACATTGATAAGATAATTCTTCTCTTTGTTCCATCTTTCACAATGTGAACAATTTACACAATAGGGCTCTCCTGCCTCTAGGAGACCCTAAAAGGATTATGTATTCTGCTAGGGGTCTGCAATAGTTGGCTAATATTCTGCAGAGCATAAACCAACATACATATAGTAGGATCATATTTTAACCATAATAATCATAAAACAGGGTAAAACAGTGATGGGTTCCGTTACAATGAGCGAATGAATTTAGACTGTAAGTTTCCGAGTTTTCAATTTTGCAAGGTGCTTTGGAGAAAGCTAAGCTCAAAGAGAGGGCCCTCCATCCAATGTGTTAATACTGATATTGTATTGCGTTAATTGTAACCTATGTATAGCGCTATGGAATATGTTGCTCGCGTTACAAATAAATAATAATAATAATAACTGTGTCTTGTGTAAGATATTGAAGTATTTTGAAGATGTATTTTAGGTGAAAATGTCATGATTTGGTTATTAATGTGAGGAATGAAAGAGGACAGGGTCCAGTAGAACCCCAAGTCAATGGGCTTGCGAGGCGGGATTGATGATGGCATTGTCAACAGTTAGGAATATTTGTGGAGTGGAAGCTGTGGTAGATGGTGGGAAGATTAAAAGCTCAATCTTTGGCATGTTGAGTTTAAAGTTGACTGGTGGATGTAACGGAGCAGGAACACGCAGTCCAAAATCTCCGCTGGTATACGATAAAATACCCAAGAGGCACTACAGTCTCACCATTCCCGACCTCCCATATTGGACGACACACAATTTGGGAGTCAAATGAATACTGACTTTATTTTGTTATTGCAGAAATATTTATACCCATCTCTTCCCACAGGCAATACACATGCCCATATTTGGCGACACAATACACATAAAGAGAACAATAGGTGGGTCACACCTCCCTGGCAACTTTGATACAATCAGACATTGATTCAATTACACTTCTTTGTTCTTATCTGAGAATGAAAACACTTTGGAAAATGCAAGGATCCTTTACAACTTTCTTATCTCTGGAATCTCTGTAATAGGATTATCTATTAGCCTAGGTCTGCAAAAGTCTGGCTAATATTCTGCAGAGCATAAACCAGCATACATATTGTTGGATCATATTTTAACCATAATAATCATAAAACAGGGTAAAACAGTGATGGGTTCCGCTACACACCTCCCCCGTGACCATAAGCCGGCATACACGGTCTGATCCCAACGGATCGGCCTGTGGATGTCCGGACAAAAGTATTTGTTGGTCAATTCTCTAGTTTGACAACCCATCAGCATTACTGCAATCCACATTTACTCACATTTCCCATATCCCCAGATAGCTGGGATCTGATCGCACAAAACTACCGAATAGCGCTCAGATCCTCTTCACACAGTTCAATTGCCAAGTAGCTAAAGTCTTTCCCATAGTCTTTCATCATATGAATGGGCTCCATGGCATAGCTATCTGGGGTATCACCACTCCCACAGGGCAAGTACAGAATGACCCCCTGTATGTAAAGGGCCAGAATGAGTGACATACACTCTGGTATGGCCGAACACTGGTTCCAAAGGGCAATATGTACCAGGGCCATAGTCGCAGGGCAGGAGGCTGGCAAACAGTCCTCTCCAAGCCAAAGTGGCGAAGGGCACTTCGTCACACATCTCCCCTTTGGGGGGAAGTCTAACCAGGCACCTGGATATTTTGCTGGGGTGATGGTGCAACACGCTGAGGTGACTTGAGGGGCAGAGGCCAGGGGCACTCTGCCCTGATGCCAGCTCTTCTGCTGGTATAACCTGCAGGACCTCCTGCTCTGTACAAGGGACAAAGGGAGGGCAGAGGCCGACTGCACTCTGCCCCGCTGTCAGCTCTTCTGCTGGGGTACTTGGGACATATTCCGGCTCAGTAGCCAGGGAAACGTGGGGGTCAGTGGGGGTTAACATTTCCTCTGTTAACCCTGGGGCCACATTAGAAGTTACCTGGGGAGGGGAATTTGTACTTACCCCCTCCTCCGGTTGTCCCAGTGACGGTAGTTGGGGATCTGGACAAGCTGTGGGCGCAGAGACTACGGTCCCATCTGCGCCGTCTGGGAGATTGGTGTCTCCCCTGGTTAGGGTAAACTGTCGCTGGGGGGGAAGGACGACACCTTCTGCCCCCTGTGTTTCACACTGCCGCTGGGGGGGAAGGACGACACCTTTGGCCCCCTGGGGTACCCACTGCCGCTGTGGAGGAAGGTCGACACCTTCTGCTCCCTGGGGTACACACTGCCGCTGGGGGGGAAGGACGACACCTTCTGCCCCCTGGGGTTCACACTGCCGCTGAGGGGGAAGGACGACACCTTCTGCCCCCTGGGGTTCACACTGTCGCTGGGGGGAAAGGACGACACCTTCTGCCCCCTGGGGTTCACACTGCTGCTGCGGAGGAAGGACGGCCCCTTCTGCTCCCTGGGGTACACACTGTTGCTGTGGGAGAAGGCCGACACCCTCAGCTCCCCGGGGCACACACCGCCGCTGGGGAGGAAGGACGACAACCCCAGCTCCCCGGGGCACACACTGCCGCTGGGGGGGAAGGCCGACACCCTCAGCTCCCTGGGGTACACACTGCCGCTGGGGAGGAAGGACGACACCTTCAGCTCCCTGGGGTACACACTGCCGCTGGGGGGAAAGGACGACACCTTCTGCCCCCTGGGGTACACACTGCCGCTGGGGAGGAAGGACGACACCTTCGGCTCCCTGGGGAACACACTGCCGCTGGGGAGGAAGGACAACACCTTCGGCTCCCTGGGGTACACACTGGCGCTGGGGGGGAAGGACGACACCTTCTGCCCCCTGGGGTACACACTGCCGCTGGGGAGGAAGGACGACACCTTCGGCTCCCTGGGGAACACACTGCCGCTGGGGAGGAAGGACAACACCTTCGGCTCCCTGGGGTACACACTGTCGCTGGGGAGGGGAATTAGTTGGAGTATTCCACGTGGAGCGGTTTCTGTTTCAGGGACAGTCTCTCTGCATGTGGCCTTGCTGGTTACACGTGTGGCACCTGATGTACCGTGCAGGGGTTTGGTAGTTCCCACCACCCGGACGCAGTGCTGGGGGGGGGGGTTAATGGTGGGAGGTGGGTTAGCAGCTCCCAAGATGGACCGCTCCCGTGCCCGCTGCTTTTCCATTATGAATTTGTGGACATCTGTCATTAACCATTCCAAGGTTTTCATGGGAAGCGTACCTGGGAAAAAGGCCAGTCTGCTTTGGAGTTCTCTTCCAAACTCATTCTGTGGGGTAATACGAGGTACTGTAACCATGAGTTCCTTTCTGTCTGCATCCCTGTAGTCCGCGGCCGCCTCCTCCTCCTCATGATGGAACGCTGTCTGAAAACTAGCCGGTTCCATCCTGCTGTAGCCAGGGGCGCTGTACGGATACTAGCGTTGCCCTCAATTTGTACTCCACGGAATGGTGTCTCCTGTAGCTGTCCTTCTGACCGTGGGAACAATCCCGCCACTTGCCAACAAATGTAACGGAGCAGGAACACGCAGTCCAAAATCTCCGCTGGTATACGATAAAATACCCAAGAGGCACTACAGTCTCACCATTCCCGACCTCCCATATTGGACGACACACAATTTGGGAGTCAAATGAATACTGACTTTATTTTGTTATTGCAGAAATATTTATACCCATCTCTTCCCACAGGCAATACACATGCCCATATTTGGCGACACAATACACATAAAGAGAACAATAGGTGGGTCACACCTCCCTGGCAACTTTGATACAATCAGACATTGATTCAATTACACTTCTTTGCTCTTATCTGAGAATGAAAACACTTTGGAAAATGCAAGGATCCTTTACAACTTTCTTATCTCTTGAATCTCTGTAATAGGATTATCTATTAGCCTAGGTCTGCAAAAGTCTGGCTAATATTCTGCAGAGCATAAACCAGCATACATATTGTAGGATCATATTTTAACCATAATAATCATAAAACAGGGTAAAACAGTGATGGGTTCCGCTACAGTGGACATACAGGAGGATTTGCTTGAGATGCAGTTGGCAATTTGATCTGGAAGAGACAGGGATAGTTCAGGTAGATTTGAGTGTCATCTACATATTGATAATACTGACATTCACATTTTCTATTAGGGTATATAATGGAAGATGTATAGATGGAGAATAGGAGGGGGCCTAGGAATGAACCTTGGGGTACACCAATAGTCAGAGGGAGATGGGAAGAAGGCTGCCAGAGAAGGAGACGATGTTCGATTTTCAAGTTAAGATGTGAACCACGACTGAGCTGTGTCATAGATAACAAGAGAGTGGAGAATTTGGATTCAAAGAGGGTGGTAAACCGTGTCAAAGACAGCAGAGATTCAGGAAAATTAGAACAGAGAAATTACCCTTTGCAAGCGACCAGTGACTCAGGTGAGAGCTGTGTCTCACAAGAAGGTCCAGAAGCCAGATTGGAAAGGAGTCAAGAAGGGAATTGGAGGAAAGGAATTGGGATGAGCAGTTATAGACAAGTCAGTCTGAATGTTTTGAAGCCAGGGTAAGTAGAGATAGGATGACAGTTAGAAGCAAAAGCTGAGACAGATGAGGGTTTCTTAAGAATGGGTGTAATTATGGAATGTTTTAAAGATGATGGAAACTTCCCAATGTTTAGGGAAAGGTTGAAGGGATGTGTGAGAGCTGGGATAATTGTGGTAGAGAGGAGAGGGATTAGCTGTGATGGAACAAGTTGGCAAGCTGTAAACTGAGAGATTGAAAGAGGACCAGAGACTTCTTCCTCAATTACTGGTTCAAAGGAGTCCTTGGAGGATGTGGGATTGGGGAAGGGCAAAGTCTGGGTGTATTTGGTTTGTTGAGAGGAGAGTTAATTTCAGATGTTATCAATTTTATTTTTAAAGTGTCTGACAAAGTTTTGTGTTGTGAGATAGGAAGAAGCAGGGGATGGTGGTGGGTGGGGGAGAGTGTTGTATGTAGGGAAAACATTGTGGGGTTGGAAGACAGATTTTATATCAATGATAAGAAGTAGTTTGGCAAGACTGAGAACAGAGAAGTAGGAGCCCAAACTTGTAGTGGATGAAGTCTGCTGCAGTGTTAGATTTCCTCCATAGACATTCAGCAGTGCGGGAGCTCCTCCAGATGTAGTGTGACTGTGTAGTGTGCCATGGTTGTGGATGTGAGCGAGGGAGTCGGCCTTTGGTTGTATGGGCAAGAGTGGCAGTTAGAGTCATGTTGTACTGTGAGGTGGCAGTGTCAGAGCAGTAGAGGGCGTTGATGGGACTGAGAAGGGGGGTGGAACACATTGAAAAATTGGTGTGGGTCAAGTGATTGGAGGTTTCTGTAGGTTCTCGAGGTGGGAATTGAAGAAGGGCAGTAAGTGGGTGGTGTGGTGAGGCTGCAGGTTAGGAAGTGGTGGTCAGATAGCGGGAGTGAGCAGGTGACAAGGTTTGAGATAATGTAGAGATTGGTAAAAATAAGGTCAAGGGCGTGTCCATCACGGTGAGTTGAGGATCTGTCCATTGTGAGTAACAAACAGAGTAACAAACAATTCTGCAAAGTTGAATATGAACCTACAGATACATATATTACACATATATTAAAACCACATACACATACAAATGAAATAATTAAGGGACTTAGTTTTATGGGGTTAGGCTAAGAGGTTTAGGAGGTAACGGTTAGGGCCGCCAAGGGGTGTAGGGGGTTAGGTTTAGGGTTAGGGCCGGGAAGAGGTGTAGGGTGTTAGGGTTAGAGCCGGCAAGCGGTGTAGGGGGTTAGGGGCTTAGGGGCTTACGGAGTGCAATGGAGACGCGAGCGCAGCCGGCAACAGGAGGCTTCCACTGCCGTGCACGCACACACAGCGCGTGCACGTGTGGTAGCATAAAACAGGAAAGGTCGTAATAGATAATAACTTTGTATAATCAAATGTTTTAAGAAACATACTTATCCAGGATCTCTCCTGTTGGTTGGCCGCCAGATGTTCTGGCAAGTGGCCACTAGGTGCCATGGCCAAGATTTCAATTTCTAACCCTAAATGTAACCCCAAACCTAAACCCATACAAGGCAAATGCACACACACACACAATACAGGCACACAGAGATCTCACACATAGAATACAGGCATGCTCACACAGATAGGGTACATACAGGCAATATACTAAATACACAGTTGGCACACAACTCATACACAGAGCGCAAACACAGAACTCATGAACACACACATCTGATACACACACAACTCACATACACAGGGCACACAGAGCTCATACAAATGGCACAAAGAGCTCATACACAGGGCACACACACAACTCACATATAAAGGGAACACAGAGCTCATACACAGGGCACACACGTCTGACACACACACTCAACTCACACATACAGGGCACACATAGCTCATACACAGGACACACACATCTGACACACAGAATTCACATACACAGGGCACACACAGAATTCACATATACAGGGAACACAGAGCTCATACACAGGGCACACACATGTCTGACACACACACACAACTCACACATACAGAGCACACAGAGCTCATACACAGGGCACACACATCTGACACACACACAACTCACATATACAGGGCACACAGAGCTCATACACAGGGCACACACATCTGACACACACACAACTCACATACACAGGGCACACAGAGCTCATACACAGGGCACACACATCTGACACACACACAACTCACATATACAGGGCACACACATCTGATACACACACAACTCACATATACAGGGCACACAGAGCTCATACACAGGGCACACACATCTGACACACACACACAACTCACATATACAGGGCACACACATCTGACACACACACACAACTCACATATACAGGGCACTCAGAGCCCATACACAGGGCACACATCTGACACACACACAACTCACATATACAGGGCACACAGAGCTCATACACACACAACTCACACATACCGGGCACAGAAAGTTCATATACAGGGCACACACACACACAACTCACATATACAGGGCACACAGAGTTCATACACATGGCACACACATCTGACACACACACACACACAACTCACACATACATGGCACACAAAGCGCATACACAGAGCACTCAGAGCTCATACACGCAGAACTCACACATACAGGGCACACACATCTGACACACACAACTCACATATACAGGGCACACAAAGCTCATACACAGGGCACACACGTCTGACACACACAAGGCACACAGAGCTCATACACAGGGCACACAAACAACTCACGTGTACAGGGCACACAGAGCTCATACACAGGGCACACACATCTGATACACACACAACTCACATATACAGGGCACACGGAGCTCATACACACACAACTCACACATACCGGGCACACAGAGCCCACACACAGGGCACACATCTGATACACACACAACTCACATATACAGGGCACACACATCTGATACACACACAACTCTCATATACCAGGCACACAGAGCTCATACACACACAACTCACACATACCGGGCACACAGAGCCCACACACAGGGCACACATCTGATACACACACAACTCACATATACAGGGCACACGGAGCTCATACACAGGGCACACACACAACTCACACATACAGGGCACACAGAGCTCACACACATCTGACACACACACACACACACAACTCACACATACAGGGCACACAAAGCGCATACACAGGGCACACAGAGCTCATACACGCAGAACTCACACATACAGGGCACACACATCTGACACACACACAACTCACATATACAGGGCACACGGAGCTCATACACAGGGCACACACACAACTCACACATACAGGGCACACAGAGCTCACACACATCTGACACACACACACACACACAACTCACACATACAGGGCACACAAAGCGCATACACAGGGCACACAGAGCTCATACACGCAGAACTCACACATACAGGGCACACACATCTGACACACACACAACTCACATATACAGGGCACACAGAGCCCACACATCTGACACACACAAGGCACACAGAGCTCATACACAGGGCACACACATCTGATACACACACAACTCACACATACCGGGCACACAGAGCCCACACATCTGACACACACAAGGCACACAGAGCTCATACACACACAACTCACATATACAGGGAACACAGAGCTCATACACAGGGCACACACACAAGGCACACAGAGCTCATACACAGGGCACACACATCTGATACACACACACACACACACACAACACATATACAGGGCACACAGAGCTCATACACAGGGCACACAGAGCCCATACATAGGGCACACACATCTGATACACACAACTCACATATACAGGGCACACGGAGCTCATACACAGGGCACACAGAGCCCATACATAGGGCACACACATCTGATACACACAACTCACATATACAGGGCACACAGAGCTCATACACAGGGCACACACGTCTGACACACACAAGGCACACAGAGCTCATACACAGGGCACACACACACAACTCACATATACAGGGCACACAGACAACACACATATACAGGGCACACAGAGTTCATATACAGGGCACACAAGCACAACTCACATATACAGGGCACACGGAGCTCATACATAGGGCACACACACAACTCACATATACAGGGCACACATAGCTCGTACACAGGGCACACACATCTGACACACACAATTCACATACACGGGGCACACACAGAATTCACATATACAGGGAACACAGAGCTCATACACAGGGTGCACACACACGTCTGACACACACACACAACTCACACATACAGAGCACACAGAGATCATACACATGGCACACACATCTGACACACAAATCACACATACAGGGCACACAGAGCTCATACACAGGGCACACACATCTGACACACACACACAACTCACATATACAGGGCACACAGAGCTCATACACAGGGCACACACATCTGACACACACACACAACTCACATACACAGGGCACACAGGGCTCATACACAGGGCACACACATCAAATACACATGGCACACAGATCTCATACACAGGGCACACACACAACTCACATATACAGGGCACACAGAGCTCATACACAGGACACACTCGTCTGACACACGCAAGGCACACAGAGCTCATACAAAGGGCACACACATCTGACACACACAATTCACATACACGGGGCACACACAGAATTCACATATACAGGGCACACAGAGCCCAAACACAGGGCACACACATCTGACACACACACAACTCACACATACATGGCACTCAGAGCCCATACACAGGGCACACACATCTGACACACACAAGGCACCCAGAGCTCATACACAGGGCACACACATCTGACACACACACAACTCACACATACAGGGCACCCAGAGCTCATACACAGGGCACACAAACAACTCACGTGTACAGGGCACACAGAGCTCACACACAGGGCACACACATCTGATACACACACAACTCACATATACAGGGCACACAGAACTCATACACAGGGCACACACACAACTCACATATACAGGGCACACAGAGCCCATACACAGGACACACTCGTCTGACACACGCAAGGCACACAGAGCTCATACAAAGGGTAACTCACACACAACTCACATACACAGGGCACACAGGGCTCATACACAGGGCACACACATCTGATACACACACAACTCACATACACAGGGCACACAGGGCTCATACACAGGGCACACACACAACTCACATATACAGGGCACACAGAGCCCATACACAGGACACACTCGTCTGACACACGCAAGGCACACAGAGCTCATACAAAGGGTAACTCACACACAACTCACATACACAGGGCACACAGGGCTCATACACAGGGCACACACATCTGATACACACACAACTCACATACACAGGGCACACAGGGCTCATACACATCTGACACACACACACAACTCACATATACAGGGCACACAGGGCTCATACACATCTGACACACACACACAACTCACATATACAGGGCACACAGGGCTCATACACATCTGACACACACACACAGCTCACATATACAGGGCACACGCATCTGACACACACACAACACATCTGGCACACTCACATACATAGGGCAGTCACAGAGCACACTGTATACACATGCACATTATGTACACACATACACTGCACACACGCACAGGGCTGACAGGCAGAGGGCGGTGTCGCCGCTTTAAGGGGCCCCTTGAAACCGGCCCTGGGTTCCATGTTTGTATCAGACTCTGTGCGGAGCTCCATGTTGTAACAAAGTTTCCCAGCGATCTCCCCTTTTTGTTTTTTCTTTTTTGTCCCCCCGCCGCCCCCTCCCCCATGCCCCCCCGGCCTCTCCTCTTCCTCCCCTTCTTCCCTCATTTCTTCATCAAATCCCAGACCCCGGGGGAGAAAGAAGTGACAAAGTGACAAGGGCTGAGCCCCAGGGGTCCGGAGTGTGATGGACAACCCGTCCATATTCACCCAGGTCAGCAGAGAGGAAGCCAACACCCCCCTGCAGGAGAAAGGTGAGTGGGACCCCAGGACAGGGACCCCGAGTGTGGGTATGATACACTGACCATGCACCCCAAGTGTGGAGATAATATACTGACCATGCACCCCAAGTGTGGGAGGTGGGGATAATATACTGACCATGCACCCCAAGTGTGGGGGTGGGGATAATATACTGACCATGCACCCCAAATGTGTGAGGTGGGGATAATATACTGACCATGCACCCCAAATGTGTGAGGTGGGGATAATATACTGACCATGCACCCCAAGTGTGTGAGGTGGGGATAATATACTGATCATGCACCCCAAGTGTGGGAGGTGGGGATAATATACTGACCATGCACCCCAAGTGTGGGGGTGGGGATAATATACTGACCATGCACCCCAAGTGTGGGGGTGGGGATAATATACTGACCGTGCACCCCAAATGTGTGAGGTGTGGATAATATACTGACCATGCACCCCAAGTGTGTGAGGTGGGGATAATATACTGACCATGCACCCCAAGTGTGTGAGGTGGGGATAATATACTGACCATGCACCCCAAATGTGTGAGGTGTGGATAATATACTGACCATGCACCCCAAGTGTGTGAGGTGGGGATAATATACTGACCATGCACCCCAAGTGTGTGAGGTGGGGATAATATACTGACCATGCACCCCAAATGTGTGAGGTGGGGATAATATACTGACCATGCACCCCAAATGTGTGAGGTGTGGATAATATACTGACCATGCACCCCAAGTGTGTGAGGTGGGGATAATATACTGACCATGCACCCCAAATGTGTGAGGTGTGGATAATATACTGACCATGCACCCCAAGTGTGTGAGGTGGGGATAATATACTGACCATGCACCCCAAGTGTGTGAGGTGGGGATAATATACTGACCATGCACCCCAAGTGTGGGAGGTGGGGATAATATACTGACCATGCACCCCAAGTGTGGGGATAATATACTGACCGTGCACCCCAAGTGTGTGAGGTGGGGATAATATACTGATCATGCACCCCAAGTGTGTGAGGTGGGGATAATATACTGATCATGCACCCCACGTGTGGGGATAATATACTGACCGTGCACCCCAAGTGTGGGGGGTGGGGATAATAAACTGATCATGCATCCCAAGTGTGGGGATAATATACTGACCATGCACCCAAGTGTGTGAGGTGGGGATAATATACTGATCATGCACCCCACGTGTGGGGATAATATACTGACCATGCACCCCAAGTGTGGGGGGTGGGGATAATAAACTGATCATGCATCCCAAGTGTGGGGATAATGTGCTGATCATGCACCCCAAGTGTGGGGGGGGTGGGGATAATGTACTGATCATGCACCCCAAGTGTGGGGGGGTGGGGATAATGTACTGATCATGCACCCCAAGTGTGGGGATAATGTGCTGATCATGCACCCCAAGTTTGGGGGTGGGTATAATGTGCTGATCGTGCACCCCAAGTGTGGGGATAATGTACTGATCATGCACCCCAAGTGTGGGGAGTGGGGTTCATGTACTAAATCATGCACCCCAAGTGTGGGGATAATGTACTAAATCATGCACCCCAAGTGTGGGGATAATGTGCTGATCATGCACCCCAAGTGTGGGGATAATGTGCTGATCATGCACCCCAAGTGTGGGGATAATGTGCTGATCACGCACCCCAAGTGTGGGGATAATGTACTAAATCATGCACCCCAAGTGTGGGGGTTGGGGATAAGACACTGATCATGCACCCCAAATATGTAATATCCAGGTCATGCCTTACAAACAGAATAATATCCAAGTCTTGCACTCCCAATATGGAGAATGTACTGTATATAATATCCAAATCATGCAGCCCAAGTATAGATAATGTATATAATATGCTGAGCATGCACCCCCAAATAAGTAATATCCAAAACATGCACCTCAAGTATAGAGACTATATATAATATATCCAAATCATGCACCCCCATGCAAATAATATACAAATATAGAGCCTGCTTATAATATACAAATCATATACCCTGAATCTACTGCCTGTATGTTATCCAAATCATGCACCCCAAATCCACGGAATGCCCCCTAAATGCAGATAACATCCCCCAAATTTAGAGCATCCACATAATACTCAGAGTACTTCCAGTGTATATACACCCATAATCCAGAACAGGCACCCCAGTCCCAGTACATCCCCATACTAGGGCACACCCCTTGTTCTCTGACAGCTCCATGACTTTTATAGGATGGCATTCCACAGATACCTCTATAATTTGTGAGGTTTGAGCTGCTGTCCCTATAAAATGGGATGCTTTTTGTTAACATTTTAAGGATTCACTTGAGTGACAGGACCCTGTAAATGCATTAAACATCCCTTTGCTCTCCTGCAAGGGTTAATTCTGGTGGGCTGAAAACTGCTTGCGGGGCAATTTGGGAAATGTGACAGATAAATGGACTGGTAAGTAGTAACCCAGCCCCAATCTAGAGAGCAGTATTAACCCAGCCCCAATCTAGAGAGCAGTAGTAACCCCGCCCCAATCTAGAGATCAGTAGTAACCCTGCCCCAATCTAGAGATCAGTAGTAACCCTGCCCCAATCTAGAGATCAGTAGTAACCCTGCCCCAATCTAGAGATCAGTAGTAACCCTGCCCCAATCTAGAGATCAGTAGTAACCCTGCCCCAATCTAGAGATCAGTAGTAACCCAGCCCCAATCTAGAGATCAGTAGTAACCCTGCCCCAATCTAGAGATCAGTAGTAACCCTGCCCCAATCTAGAGATCAGTAGTAACCCTGCCCCAATCTAGAGATCAGTAGTAACCCAGCCCCAATCTAGAGATCAGTAGTAACCCAGCCCCAATCTAGAGATCAGTAGTAACCCTGCCCCAATCTAGAGATCAGTAGTAACCCTGCCCCAATCTAGAGATCAGTAGTAACCCTGCCCCAATCTAGAGATCAGTAGTAACCCAGCCCCAATCTAGAGATCAGTAGTAACCCAGCCCCAATCTAGAGAGCAGTAGTAACCCTGCCCCAATCTAGAGATCAGTAGTAACCCTGCCCCAATCTAGAGATCAGTAGTAACCCTGCCCCAATCTAGAGATCAGTAGTAACCCAGCTCCAATCTAGAGATCAGTAGTAACCCAGCCCCAATCTAGAGAGCAGTAGTAACCCTGCCCCAATCTAGAGATCAGTAGTAAGAGATACTCACAGCTTGCAAGTCCCTTTAATAGAGTCCTAATTATTTCAAGATTTGGAACAAACATAATAATCCCCAAATCAAAATGTGGTAGATGCCAGTGCTGGCTGCAGGCACTACATTATCAGTCATTTTGGAAAAATCATTTATTTACAGCTGTCTGATCAGTTATATTGGCAATAAACTCAAACCAAATGTATAGATGAATGTTTAGTAAATATGTGTACGGATACATATTATGAAGCAAAATACTTACATGCCCTATGTGTATATACGCATGCACGCACACGTACCTTGGAACTCGTCGTTCCGGATGTTAGATTGAGTTCCAAAAAGGTTTTGATGGTTTTAGCAATCACGACGAGTACCAAGGTTTTTTTCTCATCCAGATGGGTCAAGTTCCAAAATCATCAAGTTCAATAAAAACTAGATAATAATATTAATAATAGTACACATTCTGAGCAGGAAATAATTTCATGCCCCAAAATGATTATTAACTCTTATTTGTAACGCACCAACATATTCTGTAGCGCTATACAGGGTATGAGAACAAGAAAAGGTACAATGGTTACAAACTGCAGAAAATGGAGAGCCCTGTTTTGCGCTTAGAAGCTTTGTAGAAAGTGTTTTTTTTCCCAAAGCGCTCAACAAGATTGAAAGCTCGCTACTTACAATCTAAAGGGAATGGAAAAGGCAGAAGCCTGGGGAAGAATAGGCAGATAAGGAATAGCAAGGGTCAGGAAGAAATTGAAGTTTACTTAGGTAGGAAGGCATGCAAAGTTAGAATTATTTTTCATTTAGAAGGAAAAGAGATCAGTAGCTCTAGTATGTAATATCTTACAGATAGTATAAAGTGCAAATGGGAATGTAAGGTGAGGGGCCTTGGTAAGGAGATATATCTCCAGAAGCCAACATGTGGGAGACATGATGTGGAAAGGTTGAGAAGAAGAGCCGTAGGAAAAGGCAGGAGGTTATGAGGAAGAAAAAGGCAGGAGAAGACATTGTGTAACTTACTTACTATCTGATTATAGTTAAATGTAATTTACACTGGTAAAATATTATAAGACAAATCATTTATTTAAATAGAAGTGAATGGACCTTTGGCTTATTACTTTCAATTAGCACTTGTTAGTTATTTCAGGTGATTTCAGATTACTGTTAATCCAAATTGACCTGTCACATAACTTTAAGGGTATACGTCTGGGAGTATATTTGTTGAAGAGGGGCAGCCCCCTGACTGTCCCCATTGTGGATTTATAAGACTTTCCAATCTGTCTTGTTAAGGACGAGGGCGTCTTGCCTGCTGAAACTAACAGAGCAATGTCATCTGTATAACTCTGTACCTGTGTGAAACTGATTTAGTTTCTCTGTCTTGTCAAGCAGTTAATAACTTTAGTAATTAGTAACTTTGCCAAGAAAACCATATGGATGAGCACAACCAGAAACACAGACTGATGTGCCTGGCATGCTATGCCCATATGGTCACCGAGAGTCAGACACAACTGAAGGACTGATTATATTCTTACTGAAACACAAGAACCTTCCATATCTCTTTAAGAAATTAAAAGTTGTTTTATTTATTTAAATTGTATAATTGGATTGTGCCCATTTTCCATGGCGTTTTGTTTCCCAAAAAGGCATATTATGTAAATATAAGATTTTATTTGACAGATTTAAGGGAAAAAATTAATAATTTTGACAGAAGACCCAAAGAAGTTTATATTTTTGCTAATCTATCACTAATATGTAACATTAATGCATATCATACCACTATATATGGCTTAGTGAATATCCACCTATATGTGCTATCCTAGGGCGGTAAAATCAGATATAAAAGAAAATCTGACCTTTTAACCCTGGCCTGGCAGTAGAGGGTCACTACAAGTGTCCTTTTTTTTTTAGCCATGACCTTTAACCTTTTCTCGGTCAGAAAGATACTGGAATCTGCATAGAACACAGGCAGGTGGCAAAATCCAGAATTACGGTTTGAGGCTGTTTGTTTAGGATGTGGAACATTGTATCATTGTGAAGCCAAAGTGTTCTTGGTGGTCGTGTTTCATGGCAGATAAACCTGTCATGTTTGTGATCAGATCAGTACAATCCTCCCCATTTATAAGAAGTTGGATCAGCCCGGTCAGGGAGGACTGAGCCATCCTGACTGGCCATCTTAGTGCAAATAAACAGGCCTTTCTTTACTAGCCTGATTTTTAAGACTTATGTCTCAGCATGATAAACTAATGCGCAGAATGAGAGCACTGGCAGTTGTAGATTCCACATTGCCATCATGCAGATAGAACTTCCTCTCTGCATTCGAAGTCTTCACCTATCTCAGGAAGTAGATCACTGGAAACCAAAGTGGTAGGCTCCACAGTGACACAGTGTCATATAAAAGTAATACATTAGAGGGGGTATTAATTTTCTTTTTACATTTTAAATGCAAGTTGCCCATTTGCAAGTGTAGTTATTCAAAAGAGTATTTGTTTAGACTAATGAGCCCTTTAAGAAATATACACTTTGTAATTGAATCATTATTTTTACATATTTTTCTTATGTCTGCTTTAGGACTGTAACAGTAATTATATTACCTGGTATTTTGGATTTTATTAATATGTTTCAATAAAAAAAGTTTAAATGTATACGGAAGGTTCCTGGATGTTACTAGGTATATAATATCCCAGTGTATATATTTACTTTTATGTATTTTATTTTATTAAGAAGTGCTTATATGCTCTGCCTAAAATCAAACAAATAGTCCCAGTAGACGTAATAGGCGTGGACACTACACTGTACATTTAGAGTCTGTGTCTTCATGAGCTGCAGTGGGCAGACACATGCAAGGACTATTTGTTTGATTTTAGTCTGTAAAATCAGAGCTTATAAGCACTTCTTAATAACATAATATACATAAAAGTAAATAGATACACAGGGATGTTTTATATAACTAGAAACATCCAGGAATGGTTAGGATTTAATGCTTTCACCACTGTGACCTGGGTTCAATTCCAAGTCAGGGAACCAAGAGGTCACTTCACCATGATGCCTTAAAGGGTTGGGCCTGGTCAGTACTTGGATGGGAGACCACCTAGCAATACCAGGAGTTGTATGCTGTGGCCCACTGGAGAAGGAACTGGTAACCCACTCCAGTATCGATGACATGAAAAGTGGATCGGCATGGTGTGTTGCGATCCATGAGGTCACAGAGAGTCGGACACAACTGAGCGACGGATACAAATAAGCCTGAAGCAAGCCCCTACCTGGCTCCATCATAATATCTGACCTGTTCCTCCTTTTGATATGTTTTATGGCAGCTAATGACTGGTCTGCTGCCATTATCAAATTTAATTAAAGGTAATTTTCCCCATGAAATTAAACTGTGACTTATTCTTTATAAGGGTATAACTGGGCATTTTAATAAACAAATAAACTTCCATATTTTTTATTCCATGGGACAATTTGCAGCTCTGATCAAGCCCTACGTGGCCTCCTTTCCTGCTTAGGCAATCTAAGAGGATTCTATGTAAATTTCGGAAACGTGTAAATCTGTGCACAGAGCTGCTTCTGGGCTTGGAGCCTAAGTGGACAGTGAGCACTACCCCCGCCCCCCTCAATATTTACATAGAAGCCTTACAGACTGACTAAAGAGCAAAGGAGGACTGTAGTGCTTGATCAGAGCTGTAGATGGAGTCACATGGAATAAAAATCAATAAGTACGTGTTTAATAATATGCACAATTATTATGAGGCATACCAACTACACTGGCATTATGAAACTTTCATACAGGGACCTTATAAAGATCATTCTTAGGTTATCAGTGTTCTAGTTATAAAATGTGCCTAGTTTGTCAGTTACTTCTCCACTTTTGTGGAAAGCGGAAACTGACATTTTTTTTTTTCCGCTGACACTGAGCTATATGAGCTGATTTTTTTTTGGTCAAAAGTTAAAGAGCTAGATCAAGACACAATTTGTTCTACACTGTGATAGTTACATTAATGTTCTGTGTGTCTCAGCAATTCACATCATTTAATATAGAGGGGCAGTAATAATAGACCAGGGATAAAACTTTTCACATAATCTTGACCTTTTCCAAGTGAACTCTTTTATGTCAGAGCAACTTGTGGGTATAGTAAACTTCCCTTTTAAGGAACCTGATAATATATTGAATTTCATTCCTCTGTCCATTGAAATCAAATTGCCAATTCATTATAAAATGATGGCATGCATTGGATTCAAGGAATTGGGCATAAATATTTTATCAGGATTATTTAATTTTCAAGTAGTTAGAGAAAATATGTCTGCCTTTTGGGATGGTTGGACTTCTCAGTATCAATATGAGATAATTTCAGTTTATTTCCTTTTACAACATAGCCCTGCGCTCTCTATCCAGGAGGTGAGAGCAAGTTCTTTGTTTTGGGGTGGGGGAAGAGGTAAGTGTGAAGTGGCAGCCGTACCAAGTGCTGTGCTGGACTATAGTAAAACAGAATGCACGGGCACGTTTTGTGTCTACACCACACAGCACCTCCGTGGCAGGAGGAATCCGTTTATTACACTAACTCTGCACCTCACCATCTACCTAGCAACAAAGCTCTCCTCCTCCCTCAGGTCCTGAAAGCACCATAATCCACTCATTAACTGGCTTCCCTCAACTACAGGACATGCTTCTGCTCCTCTTATTCCCCAGAATATAATATATATATATATATAACACGACCTGGGTTTGTGCAACCAGGGGTTGCCTAAGAAGTATATGCCTAGGGGTGCCACATACGTACATCCAATCCTGCCCCTTTTTACACTTTTTCAAATTATGTTTTCAGAAGCTTTTCATTTCATGGGACTGCTTTTAAATAATCCAAATTGCATAATCAATAAAAGTTTCCAAAGTGGACATAGAAACATAGATTTGATGATGGGTAGGAACTAAAAAGGCCCATCTGGTGAGCCTATTCTATCTAAACGAAAGTTTGGCCTAATCAATCCTTATGCTTGTCCCAGGCATGCTGTAAATGTTTAAATGTGTTTGTCTCTACCATTTCCATTGGAAGGCTGTTCTATTTATCTTCTACCCTTTCTATAAAGTAGTACTTCCTCACATTACCCCTAAATCTTCCATCTTCAAATCCTGATCTCTTATTCTTGTTTTATTTTTTGGAAGACCCTAACCCTCTTGAATTTTTTTAATCCTTTTTTTTATATTTTATTTCATATAATGTATTTTATTATATAAATATTTGAAGTTTTGTATACTATCTCTCCTCTCCCTTCTATCCAATAATCTAGAAGTGAGAATGGACAACTTTGTATAGTATGCTTTATGGATTTTGACCACTCTGGGTGCTGCATTTTCTACTTCTACCATTACAGAGGAGAAACTGCGGACCTTTCCTGTTGGTTGGCTGCAAGTGCTGTGAGCTCGCTTCAAGGCTGCCGTGCTAGTGATCGGATCACATTGGGGCATGAATGGGAAAAATAGTTTTAGGGTTAGGGGAGTTAGGGTTGGATTTAGGATTAGGGGATACATGTTAGGGTTACAGTTAGGTCTTAGGGTTAGGCTTGTGGATAGAGCGGTTAGGGTTGGATTTACTGTTATGGGATACAGGATAGGGTTAGGCTTGAAGTTAGAGGAGTTAGGGTTGGATGCAGGGTTATGGTTACAGCTAGGTTTTGGGGTAAGGCTTGGGGTTAGAGTGGTTAGGGTTGGGGGATACAGTTTAGGGTTATGCTTGGGGTTAGGGTTGTAGTTAGGGGTAGGGTTAGAGTTATTATATTATATATTAAAATAATAGATATATTAGTTCTGCGAAGTAACAGCAGAATAGTGCGGCAGTCTGGTGGCCGTTCAACAGGAATGATCCGAAACTGCTTGTTGCTTATTAGATTAGTTCTGCAGTACATATATGGGGTTGGATTATAACATATCCCACTACATGAATATATCTTTTTAATAACGTGGAAGAGATTCCAGTCTTCTGGCGTAATATCTTTTACAATTAAATATCTTTCTCCTTCTGCCAAGGTATTCGCAGCGCCACTAACCCCCAGGGCAGGTGCATTGTGGGATTGCAGTTGTATGATTGCGAAAGGGCGCAGGGTGATGACCTGTCATTCACCCACTAAATGAGGATTAATTTTTGTGGTTTGTAACTGTCTCTATTTATAGTTACAGAACCCTCTTATATGACAATAATAGTAATAGGTTTATATCAAATGATTTAGGAACGTGGCTCTTAAAGGGACATGGAACCATTTTTTTTCATGCATTTCATAGTGCAAGTTTTAAATAGTACAATATTTGGATTAAGTAACATATTTAAATTTCCTTGAAACTAGCAGAGAATATAGGTTTTGCTATCTCGTACTGCTAATCGGTTAAACCCCCCCCCCCCCCAACTAGTTAAAAATGTAGATCAGTTTATTGTGCTCTGAAAGCATTATTAAAAAAAAGCACTGTGATGCATTTACAAACACTCTTTCAAATGTAAATTAAAAAATAAATCTATCCATGTCCCTTTAAAAATATAGACTGACTGCTCCCAAACCGTTTTACTTCATTATGAAGTTAAAGTAATTTTGAAAACTACATTTAATACAAATATTTTTGCGATTTAAGAAACAAATTTTATTAGAAAACATAATATAAGAGGCCAAAACGGAACTAATTAATTCCTATGGTTACTCCTGTGCATGATATCTGGAAATCAATAGCGATCACTTCATTGGAGTTGGTAAGGCTAGCACATGCTCATAGTGATTCATACAATTGCATGTGAGGTTGAGAGGGATTGTTTTTCCAAGAAAGGGTTAGTGAGACTGATTAAAAAGCAAGTTCAGTTTAGTTTTAGCAAACGTGTTATTTTTTGATAACAGGCAAACATATGTATTTTTAAAGGAACAGTATAGCTTTATCCTTTTATTACTATAAGATCTCTGTATGTTAGGTGATGTGAGATGCTGAAGAACACTGCAAAATGAACGTAAATATCACAATTCAGGACTGTAGCTTCATATTGATTGGATCTTGAATCGGTTCTTGAACTTTTTACCCAGACAGCTCAGAATTCTAAATGTCAGTGACGAAAGTGAAACTTAAAATACAGCGCGCCCTCCCTTCCTCTCTTCACAAACAAGGAGGAATAACTGACAAACTAGGCAAGTGTCATTCCTTTACATGGATATTTTATCGTCTAAGTGTTTTCTTTAATATAAAAGAAACTTAAAGTGATATGGACGGTTCCTGGATGTTTTTACTGCCTCGTTCAGTCGTGTCCGACTCTCTGTGATCTCATGGACCGCAACACACCATGCTGATCAACTTGGTATTCATGGCAGAGATACTGGATTGGGTTGCCAGTTCGTTCTCCAGTGGGCCACAGCATACAGCTCCTGGTATTCCTAGGTGGTCTCCCATCCAAGTACTGACCAGGTCCAACCCTGCTTGGCTTCAGGGTGGTGTGACCTCTTGGTTTCCTGACTTGAATCAAACCCAGATTGCAGTGGTGAAAGCACAGAATCCTAACCACTTGACCACCAGGGAACCCTTTTACTGTCTAAACTTTAACAAATGGTCCCTGTATGGGTCTGCCCACTGCTGCATATGCAGACTCTGCTGAACTTGCTGTGCTGTGTCTCAAACTAGCCAATCGGTGACCATCTCTCTGCAACATGCTGCTGAGACTTGTCGTTGATAGGCTAGGATGCTACATTCCACATTCAGCCCTACATAGTCTGTGTCTGCATATGCTGTATTCTAGTACCAACCTAATGAGCTTCAAAATAAAGCCAATTATTTGTGGGTAATTAAACAGTAAGGGATGCCCAAGAGTCCCAGTCGGTGTAACTAAGTTATTAAACCCCTCACTCCAATAGACACAGAATATAATGCCCAGTGACAGCACAGCGCGCGCTCATGCACGCACACACAGCTGAGCACTATCTGGCTGTTTACTTGTTTCTTCAGCTGATCGCTGTTTGCAAAATCCTGATTTTAATGTTTTCTCTGTGCAGCAGCAAAACTGTTTAACCCAGCAGAACATGACAGAGAGAGAGCACGTTTCCATCCTCTTCTGGAGAGCTCTGGGGTTCAGCTGCCACCCTGGGTCATGTGGATGTGTGCGTGTGTGTATATGCTTACACACAAAGATATACATACATTATTTCTTTATATATATATATATATATATATATATATATATATATATATATATATATATAAATAATGTGTGTGTAAATAAATAGTACATTAGTGCTCACATTTCTTTCCTGGTCAGAATTCTGAGAGATACAGTAATTGCACTGTGTTCTGGGAAGGGGACATGCAAATGAGCCTACTCTTTAATCCAATACCATTTTAAACATGGCTCCTTTTAATCATATGCCTGCTGTATTGCACAGCTTTCGAGCAGAGCATAGGCTAGGGGCTCCTAATGCTTTTTCTATGAGTTTGTTGTGTGTTAAATTATGTTGTTTGAACTAAAAGAAAGAGCACAATATTTTCTGTAACTTATTATTACAGTACAGATGTGGTAATAATAATATTACAGTATTATATTGTAGTAGTAATAATAATAATATTACATATGAGCCATTATAGAGTTGTCGTCGTTGTTATTCAGTGATCCGAGTTGCATACAGATCTGGTTTAAAGACGTTTTCAGGGACGGATCTTGACCTAACCGGGGGGCTGTGGTTTTCACATAAAACAACCATCACAGCCCCTGAGTATCTTAGTGAATCTGTGTCCTCTTCTCCGTCCATGTCCGCACACACTTGGCACGATCTTGCCCTGGAAGTTGTCTGTGGGCGCTTGGAATTTTATCCATTTCCTCTTTAGATGCTGCCGTTACATTGTATCCCATTGTGAGTTTAGCCTAGTGGGCCAAGTTTAAAGGGCCCTTTACCTCACTAAGTTCTCTTCATGGTGTGAAAGATCACAAGATTGTAAAGTTTTAGGTCTGTTTACAAACACACTGTGTGCGGCCTACTGACTGTTCCATGATTAATATCATATGCCGAACCACGTGGTGAAGTCACCATGAAGACAAAGATTAATAGTAGTTTTCCCTGAAGTTATGAATGAAACTGTCCTATTTAGATGATTCCAGCAGTCTATTATCTGCACAGATGAATTTGTGAAGGGTTAGCTCTTCTTTTGCTTCTGCTCACTACATGGAGCTGTTGTGGTTCTGTCTTGGGGCATGCCAGTGACTCATGTAAACACAGATTGAATTTATTAATTTCTCAGTGACAATGCCCTTCTTTCAAAAAAATAAAAAATAAAGTATTTCAACATGCTTTTTGGAGATCTTTACTGTGATGTAGTCAAAATTGCACTGAATTAAGTGGCAGTTTGACTTATTTACCATCATTCTGCATTTGTGGGTATAGCATAGTCTATTTATGCAGATGTCGGCTATGTCTGATTAAAAGCCACTTAAAGTACGTAGTTAGTACTTATGCACAGCCGGGAAACTGCATAAAGATATATTTGATAGTAAATATTTTCATTTTTAATAACTATGTATATAATGGAATAAATCCATAAAAGGAGGAGCTTCAACATCACCATCTTAAAATAAGTTCATGAGGGAACCCAGAGCTGCTAACAAAACCGATCAAACTAGATTGTCTAATGACATCTTTGTGTAAACACTAACCATATTTTACATTGGCTAATGAGTTCTTGTGTAAGCAATCTAATAAGATCAGTAAAGCGAGCCAGTCCATTAAATTCTTTAAAGGGCCACTGAAGTGTCATATTTACAGTATGCTCTTATAAAGAACTAGACTTGATAGTGTGAAAAAAGGTTTTAGAAAGCTGAACATTAATACAGCATGTCATTTCAACTGTTGTCAGCAGACATGTTGCTTTATTTTTAATAGGATTAGCCATCCGAGAGGAACACGATGAGCCTTGGATGTATAGAACGCAACGCCACTGTAAATATATGAATAATTTTTTTTAACAAAAAATTTGGTTTCATTTTAAAGAGCGTGAAAATCTGGTTCCTGTATGCTAATGTGCTGCTCGGTATGCTAATTTGTTTCTCCGCGCGCTTGATAAGGGTGGGGTGATAATATTGCAAAATTATGCATTTGTCTGCTCCTGGTTATAAATACTTATTATTAATTTTAAGAAATATAACTCCAAATTATTGGAGATGGATGATGAGATATTTAACAAATAATACGTTTAGAAGGGAAGGGTTTTTGGTAATAGGTTTGGACTTAAATAAGAGAACATAATTCAAGAATGGAAGTGATAAGATTTGTGTAATTTTGGAAAATATTACATTAAAAAAAAATATTGTATAGTCTTCCAGCAAGTCCAACAAAAGCAAAATATGTTGCAGTCCAGGCATCCATAAGGCTCACTGACTGTTTTCTAACATGTCGGGAGGGCAAAGAAGACCGCTGTACACTGTCTATATTTAATGTATTTTTTCACACTATAGGTAATTATTTTTCACACACAAAAATAAAAGATGTATTTTTTAAATCCATGTTAAATGTTTACACTACATTGGCTGTTTAAGCTTTTTTTGAATGTTGGAGCCTGTGTGGGCCTGTTTTTATCTGGCTATAGGTCAATTACATTTACTAGCCCTGTTTGTTCACCCTTGTGGAGCTTTTGTGGGAGATTTGAACTGTCACTGTATGTAGAATGACCGCTGGGTGCAGGAGGTTAGTGTGCTTAGTGCAGCAGGCCGGCTGGGTGCTGTCTGTAGGTGCTGGCTTTATGTATCAGATTGGTGTGGTGGGTGCAGCGGGCTGCTTGCAACAGGCTGGCGTGCAGCTGGGTGCTGGCAGCAGGTTGGCATGCTGGGTGCTGGCTGGCGAGTTGACTGTGCATGCTGGGTGCAGGAGGCTGATAGGCTGGTGTGTTGGTTGCAGGGGGCTGGTGGGGGTGCAGGGGGCCGGTGGGCTGGCTATGTGCATTGGGATGGCGGGGTGCTGGCTGGGTGCAGCAGGCTGGCGTTCTGGGTGCAAGCAGCTGGCTGGCTGTGCTGTACATGGATGTGAGCCCTGGCTGGGTGTGTGTGCGTGGGTGGAAGGCGGCACTGTTGCAGCCCACGCAGGGAGGTGTGTGAGATGTAATGCTTGCAGTGAGGCCCCATTTCCCCTGTTTGCTGGATTCTCTAACTCGTTGCAGTATGGAGTCAGGCTGGGGCCCTGTACTTGCTTCTTGTAGCCCTGACCTCCCCCCCCCTGTTTTATGGCATTCACACCCCAGCTTGGATCTCACTCCTTCACCCCCCTTTCAACATATGTCAAGTTTTTTGCTCCAAATACCCAGCATTGAACCCCAAATTTTGCACTTTCTTGCAGACAATTTTTACATAACTTTTTAGCACAATATTTAAAATATTTTACACTTTTGTAATTCTTCTTTCCTGGAGTCTGGCCCCCTAGTTTTCTCCCATCCTCCTTGTCCTGGGTGCAGTAGGGTATTTAAACTGAAGAACTAATGTATTTTGGGATCTAAACTCACGTTTGTGAAGAAAGTAGCAAACTAACAGTTACAGTTGTATTAGACATGAGAATAAAATAATATTTAGAGAAAATATTACCTTCAGCAGTTACTGCTCGTGTCTTTGGGGTTCCTGGTTGGGTCACTCCATCTTAGCCATTTTTGTCTATTCCACGGTCAGGGTGGAGAAGCACGGAAATTCTTAGCCTTATTTGTAAGTGAGGTTATCTTTTATTATTTGACACCTCTCCTTCATTCCACGCACATGCTCATTACCAGCTGGTCCACAACTTTCTCATCTGCAAAATTAACATAAGTATGAACAAAAAAAATAGTTCTACTAATGCTAACTATCTCAGGAATGGTTAGCTTTAGAAAAAATGTATAATACAGTGTATAATTGGTTATATACAAGTTTTTGTTTATAAAAATGCAGTTTTCTTCATGAATATTTCTTGTTGAAATTTTAATAGGATTTTTCTTTCTTTGTCTTGGAGTATTTATCTGATTATCTTTTATTGTTTTTAGTACTAGTATGAGCATTATGATGGTGAATTGTAAAACAAGAACAGGACAATCACACAGCTGTTAATAAAATTCCCCTTCCTGCTTAGGCTAGTAGGCCTTGAAGGGATCTCAGGTCACTGTGCCAATAATTAATTATGGCTGATATAAACTGAGTAAAAGCTATAACACTATGTAGAAAAATGATTTTTTTTTGTAATCAAAGTGTATTATAATGTTGTTTATCTTGCTACAGATTACATTATTCTGAAGAATTCTGTAGCATTACATTGGCCTTTTAAAGTTTAAAGGGCTCATTCTGTTTCCTCTATTATATATTTAAATAGTTTGGCAGGTGGTAACGTTCTTCCATTTAAAGGAAATTATTTTTCAATATAACTAAACTTGTGAGCATTTCCTCCTTTATCCGCCATGTCTGTGTACTGTAAACGTCTCCTTAATCTCTTCCTGTGTGTTTTAGGATGAGCCACCCCCAAGTGCAGACCATGCATGTTGTACAATAGCCATAATCCAGCGCTCTCACTATTACAAGTAGCAGCTGTTCTATCTCTAATTAGCACGACAGTAATGACTTACTGGGCCTGGTCTGCTGAGGTCAATGCACTTGGATGAGATATAAACCATTATTACACTAACTGCCTGGAAATATTACTATCCATGTCATTATTTACAGTAGTAAAACATAGATTTAGCTTAGCACCAATACGCTGATCTACTGACTACTTAAATGGCAATACATTCCTTGCTATAGCCCAACAATATCCGCATATTCCTTTGTGTTTTGGGATCTATTCTGTTATGTTGTCGGGACAGGTCCACAGATGCAGGTTCGGCCTCCAACCGCTGGATGGCGCTGCTGATAGTTTGCAGCGCTGCTGATATGTGAGACCAGTTCAAAACTTATAATGTTGGCGTAACCTTTGAACTAACTCTAACAGTTTACCTAAGCCTTGACTCTAATATGGCACCGGAATATAGGTAGCGCCATCTATCGGAGGCTCACTGACACTGCTGCTGCATGTGCTGCGCCAGCATAACGGGATAGGTCCGTGTTTTTTAAAGGAAGAACATTTTTAGCGCTGTGTGGAATAAAGTACATAGCTCTTTGGTCCTGAATAAACCATTAATTACACGTTTCCTCTAAATGTCTATCTCCTGCTAGACGCAAGCAGCATTTAAAGGTATATGGGAGTTTCCTGGATTATGAATGCACCCGATAGAGGAGAATCAGTAGTGTATGGACTCATGAAAAAAAAAATCCCCAAATAAACATTAATAAAGTTTGCAAAATGTCTTCAGTTTTCCAGCAGATGATTTTGAGAACAAAAGTCCTGAGAATCCAAGCAAAATTAGCATAAAATTCATAGTTTGTTGTGGCCAATCAGAGGCAGCTACAACATTGTAGCAATGTCTGGTGATTCGGTCTCTGCAGCAAAGCATCATGGGATGTGTAGTCTTTTGTTGTGAAGCATGGAAGATTCAGACCGTGTTTCTCTGGACCTCTGCACTGTACTTGAAAATTAGTATAGGTTTAAAACCCTTACCTAAATGCAGTGTTTCTATTGGTTAGATACCAGGTGCCTATGTAGGCACCTTCTAAGGATGTGGAAATCCTTTCTTTTTTTTTTTTAAATCTGTATGTATATAGAATGACTCCATATAATGTGTGTCTGATATAAGCAGCATGTGCTAGATTAGAGACCGGGAAGGACAGGGAACCTTCCAGATACCTTTAAAAAAAACATTCTAAAACGGTGAAAAGAGCTTCAAATGAAAATGTTGTTTTTTTTTATTTTTATTTTTTTACAAATGTTATGCTTGATTTTGATTGCACTACATGATGGTGCAGAGCAATACCCACAATTTCAGAGAAATAGAAAAATACAACATTTTGCTCTCTGCCCAAAGCTGACACTATCCTATTATGACAGCACAGATGTTATGAGCCATAAATGGACATGTCCCACATCTGGCTCCCTCTTTCATAATGGAGATAGGTTAGGACACACTGTAAGTAGAGCCATGCTGCTTGTTTTTCTTCAACTGAAGACTTCAGAAATTTCAAAATTAAAATGTGAGTTAATTTTAACCCTTTCGTAAATCAAATGCAACAAATTTTAATTAAATAAACACATTTTAGATATAAATGTAGGTTTAAATGCTGGTATTTGTGGATCAGGGTTGCCTGGTGGTCAGTGGTTAGGATTTGGTGCTTTCACCGTTTGCAATCTGGGTTCAATTTCAATCGCACCACCCTGAAGCCAAGCAGGGTTGGGCCTGGTCAGTACTTGGATGGGAGACCACCTAGGAATAGCAGGAGATGTATGCTGTGGTGCACTGGAGAAGGAACTGGCAACCAACTCCAGTATCTCTGCCATGAAAACCAAGTGGATCAGCATGGTGTGTTGCAGTCCATGAGGTCACGGAGAGATAGACATGACTGAATGGCCTGATGGCTTTTTTAATTTACAGCAGGGGTGAGCAATTTTTCATTATTTCCTTTGAACATAAGTTATCCTCTAAAGCAGGGGTGAGCAAGTTTGGTCCTTGAGGGCCACACACAGGCCAGTAAGGGCAGCTTCATTCCAACTTTACATCTCGATCTGTGTATCTTTGGATATTTAAAGGGCCAGTGTAATCCTAGGCGTTCTATTGTATGTATTACCGGAGCATGTTTTTTACATTACATCTTATTCACATTAATATATAGACTTTATTTCTTTAAATATCTATTTGTTATGATGGAATAGTAATTCAGCTGCACAGATAGTTATACGAGAGGTCCCCGGGTTACAGATGACTCGTACTTAAGATCCGGCTCCCAAGGCTTTTTGTATGAGTTTGTTTTTATGTTCTGTTTGTTAGAATTAGGAGAAAACACAATAGTTTCTGTAACTTATTACAGTACAGGGGTATTATTATTATTACTATGGTATTGCACTGTATTATCACATATGAGCCATTATAATAGTATTATTATTATTATTATTATTATTATTATTATTATTATTATTATTATTATTATTATTCATCATCAGGGATCTTTGTTATATTCAAATCCAATTTAAAGACCTTTTCAGGAACCTATCTCGTCCTTAACCCGGGGAGCGCCTATACATTTTTATACAATTATGTTCATTGCGATACACTAGTCCCTTCACCATGACAAAGTCTAACCAGATAACAAGATAATGGTCTGAGTGATTCTCTAGAAGATGCTTTTCTAGCCAGGGTGTTTCTTCAGTTTTATGTAGTATTTGGTGCCAAGACAAGTCTGGTGATTTTCATTTTGAAGCTATATGAAGCTCAGTGATGCCAAATAGGGTGGATACAAGCTTCTCCCAACAGATATTCGTTTTTTTGTAATAATGCCCAATAAGCATAATTGGGGGTTGTGGGTATCGTCTGTCAAACATTTCAGAGAGAAGTTTTTTTTTGTTTTGTTTTTTTTAATATTCTCTGGGTCATTGGACAGAATCACTGTGTTTGATAATGTGTGACCGCTTCTCTGCAAACCCCGTAAATATATGTGTATATACTAGAGATGTCGCGGACAGTTCGCCCGCAGACTATTCGCGGCGATTTTGGCATGTTCGCGTTCGCAGCGGACGGCGAACACATGCGCTTTTCGGTTCGCCCCCTATACTTTATCATTGAGGAAACTTTGACCCTGCACCTCACAGTCAGCAGACAGATTCCAGCCAATCAGCAGCATACACTACCTTCCAGGGCCTTCCATCTGAAGGACAGCATACATTTTAGAATCATTCTGAAGCTGCATTCGTTGTGAGAGGACAGATAGTGTAGCTGCTGGAGATTTAATAGGGAAATAAATAGCCAGGCTGTGTATTTAGCTTCCATTACAGACCTGAATGACTCATCTGATATCTGCTGCAAGGACAGCAACCCAAAAAGCCCTTTTTAGGGCTAGAACATCATTTATTTTATTTTATAAAAAAAAATCTGTGTAATCTAATTGCATATGCCTGCCTGCCAGCATGTGTGTGTGACAGGCTAACACCTAACAGCTTATATTGTGCTCAGTGAAATAAAACAACACTTTTTTTACTGTAATAGATTGAATAGCGATTGCCTGCCTACAGGCGTGTGTGTGTGAGGCCTACAGCGCCTACTCTGCCAACTTTGGCCAGTTCACAGTGACACTCATATTGAATTGGGAGGACCGACCAAGCATCTTTTTCCATCTCCCGCTTCCAAAAATCAATGCCATATACACGTCCCCTAATAGTGGACGTAACAGGGATTAAACCGATAGGAATAGTACTACTTAACAGTACACACCTTATAATAACGCAGACAGAGGCAACGCAGAGAGAGGAGTCTGAAGAAGATGAGTCAGAGGAGGAAGGTGGCTTTGAGGAGGTGGAAGACCAAACACAGCAGGCGTCCCAGGGCGCTTGTTGTCACCTTTCGGGACCCTTGGTGGCTGGGTGGAGTAAGAGACCTTCAATGACATCAGTGAGGACAAGGATCAGGACATGGCTAGCTTGGTATCCAACCTTGTGCAAATGAGGAGTTTGCGGTGGTGCAAAGGGACTGTTTGCGGTTGTTTGCGGTGCGTTAAACGGGGAGAGTGGTCTGTTACTGTGAAGCGGGTGTAACCCTTACACTACCTGATCGATACAACATCATACCTGATGTTTTAAAGCATGTTATTCCAAACAATTTAGGAATGTTAGGTGATTTATGCCCTTTATGGCTTAAAACCAGACTCTGCATCAACTATGTAATTTTCCGTGGGAGTTTTGCCATGGATCCCCCTCCGGCATGCCACAGTCCAGGTGTTAGTCCCCTTGAAACAACTTTCCCATCACTATTGTGGCCAGAGAGTCCCTGTGGGTTTAGAAATTCGCCTGCCCATTGAAGTCTATGGCGGGTTCGCTGGGTTCGCCCGTTCGCGAATATTTGATGGAAGTTTGCGTCCGCTGTTCGCGAACCAAAAATTTGATGTTCGCGACATCACTAGTATATACACAAGATAAAGATGGATATAGATGGATATATATATATATATATATATATATATCTTGCGTGGTTAGTGTACGTGTTACTGTTTGCGCCGTTGTGTATGTTCTGCGTGCCTGACATTGCAGAGCCTCGTTTTCATCTTGTTTCAGATTTTTTACGTTTTTCATCATTTTTTTTTTTCTCTCACTTAGCCGAATATTGAGTGCCGAAATGCAGTAAATAAGGCTTAAAATCATTTGCTTCCTGGCTCTCGCCCTGTGCTGTGTGTGAGTGTGTTTTTAGTTATTTTTTATTATTTTTCTTGTTTTTGGAGTTACTCGCTTTTGTGTTTCAACGGCTCGCATGTGTGACGGCGCCGCTGGCTGCAATAAGCGCCTTCGGTGCTCATTGCAGCAACTTCGCGAGACCCGCAAGCTTGACGACAAACTATTATACGTGATTGTATCTATCTTCGCATTTATACAATAGATGACTGTGCTGATCGTTCTTACTCAGAAGGAAGTGACTTTGATCTTTCATTACAATCGATTGTGACATTTTATTATGGCTTCCTTTTTTTTTTTTTAGATTGTTTGTTTATTTGAGCTTTCAGTCTATCATTATTTGTGTTTTTTTTGTATGTTCCGTGAATGCGTTTAAATTCTTTATATTCAGTGAGAGAGTATAGGGGGATAATGTATACAATGCTTACAGTACTTTAAGTGTCATCATTGTATGTTCACACACCTTTATGTACTAGAAGGGGGGGGGGGATAAATCCTGACCCCCATCAGGCCAGATTTGATGGCTCTGCTTGCTTTTGGTCTAAATGACACAACCATAGGTGAGACCGATATTCTCCTAAAAGTAAGTCATTAAAGGGCCACTCAAAATTCCTTTCATGCATGCCACAGATTCCTTAAAGGTCAGTCACTGCTGAAGGGGGAAACTGGCTGCAAAATCCTAAAGGACAGTAGGAAGTGCAGAGGTCACAGAGTGGCTTCTTTTCAAATAACTGGGTGCACCATCTCTTAATACTTAATCATGACACACAACTATATTATATACCAGGGCTTAACAAAACCCAGTAGTAAGGGAGACACGGCTCCTAGAATTTGCAGGCTCCTATATATCTATATCCCCTTCTGGATCACTACCTTGGAGTTTGTGTAACTATAGGATATAGGGTCACCCAAAATGGGCAGGCCATAGCAGAGCGATCAGACAAATCACGGTCTAATGAAGAAGGAACTGGCAACCCACTCCAGTATCTGCCAAGGAATTAGCACACCCACACACAAGATGTGTCTGGTGTGCTGCAGTCCGTAGGGTCAAGGAGAGTCAGACAGAACTGAAAAACCATAATATATCTATTTATAATCCATAACCTGGCTCCTAAAAACCTGTCTGGCTCTGAAGTTTAAAAAAAAATGTTTCAGTCCTTGTTTTAAACCCCATATGAGTTATCTCTGTATATTCTACCAGTCTATACATAGTTAGATTGAAGGATCACTGTAATTCCCTAGCAAATCCTGCTTTACCTGATCAGTACCTGCTGCTGTCATGTCAGCCTCAAGGCACTAGCAGCATCTGCTAAATTTAAAGGAAATGCAAAACAAGTTTTTAAGTGAAGTTTCAATTTGAGGATACTGTTCTGCGCCATCATGTAGAACAGTACAAATCAAGGAGAAAAACTGTAACAAACACTTTAATTTAATGTTCTCTCACCGTTTTATGCTTGTTGCTAAATGCAGCAATATATACCTTCAAATTATTTTAAATTTCACTCCACTATTATCATTTTTTTTATAGTTAACAAATGTGAGGGTTTTTTTCCTCTGAAATCCTCATAATCATGAAAAATATTAGAATAAACTGTGTACCAAAAATGGCATATTAGTAATAATCTGTAAAGGTATTCTGTTATGACATTTTGTGTGTTTCAGTAATCACAAATCAGATTTGACAGCTACCTTAAAGGCACTCAGTCTCCCCAAAATCAATGTATCTATTTAGGTTATTCTTAAAGAGCATGAAAAACTGGCTGTATGTTGTGCTATCCATTTTTTCCCAAGGCGAATTAGTCCTGTGATTTTTGCTGTATTTATATGCAAATGAGCAGCTCATGCATTTTAATTAGCTGTTCCAATGTACTAATTAGGATTACAGTCTGGTTATCTGTCTATATATAGTGGCAAAATAAAGAACTGCAATGTTATCTGGCAATTGGATCCTCTCCCATCCTTATCAAGTACTCTGTGCTGCACATTTGCATACAGGAGCCGCAAAATCAATTCTTAATATTTCAGAAATGATTTCCTGTAAAGAAAAACTACTAGTACAATGTAGTAGTAGTTGTTGTAGGTGTTTAGTTGTTCAGTCATGTCTGATTCTACATGACCCTGTAGGCTGCAGCTCGCCAGGCACATCTTGTGTCTTGGGTTGTGCTTATCCCTAAGGTTTTCAGGCCCTATCCTGTTTTGTGTGCGTTACTGTTCGCCGGTGTTGCGCGCCGCCGCCTATGTCACCATCTACTATTATAAATGGGCTACTACACCCAGTAAGTTGTTTAGGGTTGGAGGGTTAGAGGGATAGAGTTAGAGGGTTAGCGCGTTGTCGGCGCGCTTCCATAATGGCGCTCACACAAAACAGGATAGGTCTGGTTTTCATGTCAAAGACACTAGAGTGGGTTTCCAGTTACTTCTCCAGTGGACCGCAATTGATCACTCTGCTATGACCTGCCCATTTTGGGTGACCCTACATGGCAAAGCTCACAGCTTCATTAAGGTACAGAATCCCCTTCACCATGACGGGAAGCGATCCAGAAGGGAAGTTTAATGCCTTTTAAAATGAAACCAACTTCCTATTGGGGTGACAGTCCCTTTTAATCTAGGTCTACAAGGCAATAAAAGTGAGGAATTGTAACCCAGTGATTGATAAACATGTATTTGTTTACAGTAAAGATACATTAGATAAATATCTTGTTCCCAAAGCAGTCTGTTGTATAAAGCCTGAATGATACATTGTAGCACTGCACGCATTGATATATAATGGCCTGTAGTTTTACTATCTCTGATACATTTCACGTTTATTTATCAAGTCAGATCTGATTTTGATCCTTTTTGTTTTATTTAGACCTCAGATCACTAAACAAAATAAAAACATGTGTAACATTCATATGGGCCTTTTACATGCCTGAAAGTGCCCCCAATGTGATCAACGCTGGTAGGAAGCCAATGAGGGGATCTGCTTTATATTCCCCACCCCATGCGCAGCCCCCTCCCTGGCCCCCTGTGATTTCTGGCAGGTCGGCACAGACCGGATACACTTCCATAACAAGATGGGATTGCAACCCCCCCTCACTTATTGGTGTCCTGGCAGCAGGGCATCCGTGGGAGCAAAGGAAGGAGGGGAGGGGGGCACAATAAACAGCGGGGTTGGCATGGAAACAGGAGCATGGAGGGACAGGGATGTGCAGTTTAGGAAAAACCTCATGCTTGTGAAATATGTAACAGGATCCTAAAAATACTAGCTATAAAAGCCATTCATATAGAACAATTTGTAGAGGGGAAAAAATAACTTATTTACTAAATAGCTGATTTGGATTGGATAGGGTTTGTTATGTCTTTAAAGGTAATAACATTTAACACGTCCACAGGTGGAGCTACTGCTGGTGCAACTGGTGCAAAGCACTGGGGCCCAGGGGAGTGTAGAGGCCCTCTGTTACTTGGAGTAAAACAGGTTTTTTATTAGGGTAGTATTTTTTATGGAAAGGTGATCTGATCATCCTAGGGGTAATTTGGCCACCTACATATATTTTTTGTCTTTTTTTTGTCATGAACCACCTACCTTTACATGAAGACGTTGCCCAGGGGACCCCCAAATTCTTTAAGCAGGGCCCCTCCACACCCCACTCCTACAGCAAAGACTTTACTTTGGAGAAATTCACACGTTTGGGAAGGATAAAATGAACACCATTGGCAACAGTGTTAGCCATGAGCATACAAGCATTAATAGAGAAAATCAATTTTAGTAGGCTGATTATGTCTGAGCTTCCATGTGGTTTCACTTAATTAAATGTATTAACTAATATATGCAATAATGCTACAATGAGATACCATTTAATTAATGCTTATGGATGGGAGGCGACCTTGAATGCTAAGAAGCTTTGAGCTGCTAAACTTAAAATGTGGCAATCTTTAGTGCCAGTGCTTCAGCAGGACTAATAAAAATCACGTTATTTTACAAGGGCCCGAGCTGCCTACGTTAGTTACTGCATATAACTGTTATTATTTCTGCTTGTGCTTAGTCTTTTAGTAGAATTGAATAGAGATATTATCTGAATCCACAATTCTTCACATTTCTCAAAATGTTCCCATGTGTCTAACTAACCAATACTTATAACTAACTAATACAAACAATTGAATATAATAGAAATTATAGGCTGTATGTGTTGGTTTTAGGCTTTAAGAAATACTATAAATAAAAAAGAATCCTTCCACATTCTTGAGAAACATTGTTTACAGTATTTAAAACCTGTTTTTTTAAATGCAGCAATTTAAGAAATAATTTGTATTTTGATTTGAAGGTGGGAGATTTAAAGTACCACTTTACATGAATGGAACTGCCTTCTAGTGTATGTGGGAAATACATTTAATGAATTGAAGCATGTCTGGGGTTAGCTAAACCTGTATATGTAGATAGAATGGGCAGTCCTAGATGGGGCTTTTTGTTTCTAAATCTCTAAAACATGACAATCGCTGTAGATGTTTCAACTCCAGTCCCTGCAAGTTTTGGGATTACCTTGACCTTTGCTCCAGGTCACTGAGGCATTAATAGGATTAAAGGTTAAGGGCTTTATGCTATTACCTGTGGGACCTGTATGTCCGCTCTTATCTGCATACATTTCCATTGAAATCTATGTGGATTTGTGGAGATAAACTCTGTGCTGTGTTCTTGCAGGTTCTAGAAGGTGGGTGTTGGTGGGCTCTGAGTTACTGTTTAGGTTTTCTTGAATTCTGCCTTCAGTCAGGTTGATGTTTGTGTTGCTCTTCTGTTTGGGAACAATCTTTGCCCTTTTACCAAAATACTGTCAGATCGTTATGTTTACTACTGCTTTAATAATTAACTCTGACAATACACTAATTCTGTTAACTGTTTGTATGACTTGGATTAACTGCTTGGCAATCACTATATGAGGTGTGTTACAGGACACCAGATTGTAAATGATCACATAGACAGTTTGAAAGTTTTTTTTCTTTTCTTTCCTTTTTAAAGGCGTACCGATTTGCGTAGGCAGCACGCCAAAGGCATCTTTTCGGTTACGAGTACTCCAGCAGTGGCAGTTGCAGCAAGGAGCTGCTAGATGGTGCTGCCAAAATTGTACACAGTTTGTAAGCGCTGCTGAGATTGTACACAATTTTCAAGCTTAAACCATTACCCTAACCCCCTTACTCTAACCCTAAAGGTATGACATCGGCAGCTAAATCTTGGCAGCAACATCTAGTGGATGCTCAACGTCACAGTGGTGTGCTGGAGTACACATTACAGGAAAGGACCTGCCAAAGAAAGAGAATGCAGCGTATTATTATATAATATTTTTTTTTTTTTTTAAACCTTTTATTTTCATCTATTTGTGCTCTGGTAACGCACTACATGTCCTCTATTGCTGCTGTGTAACTAGGAGGCTCCTATGTATATTATGGGGCGGGGTGGGGTATTGGTGCACATTTTTCCTCCAGGCTCTGTGATTTAGCCCTGAAGCAGCACCCCTCCCCCATAATGTACAAAGAGCATTCTAGAGTGACTCTGCAGCAAAGGAGGACATGTAGTGCTTGATCAGAGGTGAAAATAGTCACATAATATACAAAGAAGACTTTTAAAAAAGAGTTAAAAACAAATTCTACTCATTTCTCTTTTTACCCCGGCAGTATGCCTTTAAAAAATTATTTCATACAAATTAAATATAACTATTATAACAACATTCAACTGGTAAAGTACTTGTAATAAGATTTAGAAATATATGGGTGCTTCCTGGTTCATGAATGCATCTGATAGAGGAGAATTAGTAGTGTATGAAAATGTATATTTTGTATGCAAAAAATCCCCAAATAAACATTAATTAACTTAAAATTAAACTTTAGGTTATCAGGGCAGTTGATTTTGACAAGGAACTCCCCTGAAAGTCCAAACTAACTTAGCATAATTAGTTGCGGCCAATCAGAGGCATGTACAACATTCCGTGCTGATCCTGTATCCCAATATATTTGTTCGGTCTGGCACAGTGATGGAGCTAGTGCATGGAGGGCCCCGGTGCAAAATAATTTGGGGCCCTCTTGCAACTTCTCTATATGTTAGATGCTTTTTGGGGTCAATAAAGAGTATTTATATATATATATAGCACCAGTAGGAGCTTCGCCACTGATCAGGCATTATATACAGATATGAATAAGACATTTTTCAAACAGGAAACCCTCTGCACTTTTATTCACAACAGGATCACGTGCACAGGAAGAAATAATATAAAAATAAAAGGAGCGAGAAATAAATAATAACCAAAGCACAATATTTGGAGACCTCATCTTTCACCACAAATACATTATGAAAACCTTATTTTTTTATTTTTCATTATAAAGCTTTTTATTTGTGGTTTACAAATAAAGAAAAGTTACTGGTCCCAGAAATATTTTTACCATTTAAAAGCATTATCTTTGTATTTTATATTTATATTAGAAACATTTCCACTAATGTTTTCTTTTTTAACAAATACTCTTTTCAGGACAGCTGTAATTAATCTCTGGTATTTTTTTGCAGTTCCCTGATCACTGTAAATTTGTGATAAAGGCACACATTTGTTGCTGCCCAGAGATTCACAAGCATCCCTGTCTCTCTGTTTCCTAGAGGGGAAGAAAAAACCCTGCGCGCCTCACTTTCTAGTATTATTATACCCTTTCATGTACTAAAGTGCTCTTGAAGATAGTTATGCTACACCGGGCCAGATTTACCACTAGGTAGAATAGGCAAGTACCAGTCTATTGAAGATTTGAAATTTTATGTTGGGGTTTTAGGGAGGGAATATCAATGCTTCTATCTGATTGGCTGAACTGTGCTGCCAGTCGATGAAATAAATTTGACCTCCGCAAAGCATGCTGGGAGGTGTAGTCTTGAAGAAATCACTAAGTAGTGCATAGCAGGGCATATGTGTATACATTTAAGCTGTGCGTATACCTATATATATATATATATATATATATATATATATATATATATATATATATATATATATATATAGACACACACACATTTCTAGTAACAACTCATTTGTGTGCTTTTTTTTTTTTTTGCACTTGGGCACCTGAGATGTAAATCCATTCCTGAGTGTGTTCCACTTCCCCATTAGTGAATCTATCTGTTAGTTGGATTATTAAACTTTAACCAGTGTTGCAATGACATTCCTTGGAGGGGAGGGTTTGTTTTGAATCTTTTTGCGTGCGTGCTCTCAAAGTGCCTTGACCTCTGTGAAAAAGCTGCAAAAATATGCTTTTTTAATTCCTTTATTTGTACTTTTTTTTTATTATACATTGTTTGCTAAGGGGGGTGGGGGGGTTGTAGAACAGGGCTTTAATTTATTGATGCAAGCTGAATGAGAAAAGTTAATATTCAGTTATCTTACACATCCCCCATCTCTCCCTCTCCCCTTTGGTAGATAACAAAAACACCTCCCTCATATTCCAGTTCTCAGGAAGTGACCAACAAAGACAAGATGGAACAGTGGTGGAGCTAGGGAATATAGGACTGCAGTGTAAAGAACATTTGTGTTGTGGGGGGACGTACTGGGACCCAGTGTATTGCACCAGTGGTAGCTCCACACGAGATGGCATAAGTTATGCATAAACAAAGTCTTCAGAAATCCAGACGTTTATGGCCCTTGGACATTTAGCAGCAGAGAGAAGTCGATCAAATGAAAATTACATTGTTTTGGGAGTTTTTTTTTTTTCTTTAAAACATTTTTTTGCTAATGTGTAACTATACAAACAAATGAAACACTATTGTATGACCGCTACCGTGTCCCTTCAAGTTAGGAATGCTGAGCCTTTTCTTGCGTGAGCTTTCTCCTCCTGAATGACCACGGACCACGTCATAGAGCAGCTCTTATATTGTAGGACTTTCTCAAGTTTCACGATTCTTAACATGTTTTAATTTCCTGAGGGCCTGGGGACATTTGAAAAAAAATAGATTTATTGGTACTTGTGAGTCCCATAATGCTTTGCAGTGCTAAACAATTGAAAAAAGCAATAGTGTTTTAATTGGCACGCAGCACATTTATGTAGTAGGCATTTCAAATTACAGGATTTAAACCTTATTAATTACCATTTTATTTTTATAGTTTTCTTTCTGTCCCTTTTTAAGGTGGCACCCCAAACTAATTGTAAAAACAGAAATAAATATAATTACTATTAGGTTCTCCCATTCTACTAATAACTTTTGTCATACGTTATTACCTTTTTAGTGTGTGTATAGGTGATAAGCTACAAGAGCACGTCCAGATGAGAAAATGAAAATTGTCTCAGAAACAACAAGGAAGGGTTAAAGAGATACGGAAGGTTTCTGGATTTTACTAGATATATAATATACCTTTAAATGGATATGGAAGGTTTCTGGATATTACTAGGTATATAACATCTATTTACTTTTGTGTACTTTATTTTATTAAGAAATTCTTATAAGCTCTATTTTTAGTGTCTAAAATCAAATAAATAGTGCCTGTATGGGTCTGCCCAATGCAGTGTATACAGTCACATACTCTGTAGTACTGGATGTGCAGAGTGTCTCATACTAACCAATCAGTGACTATCTCACAGCAACACTGTGTTGCTGAGATGTGGTCCCTGATTGGCTAGGACAGCACACTGTACATTCAGCCCTACAGAGTCTGTGTTTTGCAGTGGGCAGACCCATGCAGGGACTATTTGTTTGATTGTAGGCAGTAAAAACAGAGCTTGTAAGCACTAGTACATAAAAGCAAATAGATACATCGAAACATTCTGTATCCTTTTAAAGTCTTATCGTTATTCTTATCTATACCAGCTGAGCGTGGTATTTATGGTTGATCACCCAACTGTGAGAAATAATCTTGTGAGATAGTCATTAGAATATTGGGAGGGCTTTAACTTCCTCCTAAAATACACAACATCCTAGCTCCGTGGCTAAAACCCAATTGTAAATATATTGTAATTAATTATATTTATATTTACCAGTACTATGTACGTTCCAGCACCCCATAACTGGCATGTTGGTGGGTACTTAGAATACCACCTACATATGTGTGCTTGTTTGTCAGGTGTTCTTACTATGTGCCTTAGCATCTCCATGCCAGGCTGCTTCTGTGGGCAGATCAACCTGTTCTCTCACTGATTAAGTACAATCTCGTTAACCATGTAAGGATTAAGGTGCGATGAGCTTCGTAAGCTCCTAACTGCTCTGAGCAATTCTTTAATCCATCACACTGCCAGGTGTCGCTGATTGATGTATATAGAAATTTCTAGTGTTTTGCATCGCCAAAATCTTTGATACTTTTGTTAAAAAAAATACTAAAAAGAACTTAAAAAAAAAAATTCAAAACATAGTACAGGTATTTCCTGCTTCTTACTGTCATGTGAGTTTACAATCCTTTTCCACATATGGAGCACCTGATAGGGTGTGGAGAGAAGCATGTCTGAAATAGGCATAAACATTCAAGTTGAAGGAAATATAGATTTTTTTTTTCTTTAAATAGTGATTTTTTTAAAGTTAATTGGTAACTAACTAACTAAATAAATAAATAAATAAATATAACACTATGAACACTACAGTGGCCCTTTTTAAAGCATGACCTGTGTTACCATCATGGATCCATAGTTGGTCATAATATAGGTGTCTGCCTGTGACTGGATGTTGTTATTATTATTAATATTATTATTATTATTTTCCTTTTATTTATAATGCGCCAACATATTCTGCAATGCTGGTTCTGCATCCTCAATATTTACACACCTCTCTCTTGCCTCCCCCAGGTGCTCAGAACTCATCATCTTCCAAAAAACCTAGAAGTCGCAGTATCTTCCATTCCCTCTTCTGCTGTTTGTGTCATGATGACTCCGAACCTCTGCCCGTTAACAACAATGCACCCCTACTGGTGGAGGAGAATGGATCAGTCCCCAAGGTAGGTGGCGCTAATAAGATAACTTCAGTTTCACATAGTGAACCCTCCCATGAGGATCTCCTTGTAAATGTATGTTAATTTACCACTAAATAATTAACATAATGGAAAAAATATACTGTCACAACCCGGTATTCATCGGTCTTGAAAAGGCGAAGAATAGCAGTCCTGCTCGCAGGTTGTATACGTTCCTTATCCCCACAGGATAGCTTAACCGGAGGCTAGGTCAAGTTGATTTTAAGACCAAATTGCAATTTCAGGGCCAAGTTGCAGAAGTTAATTTCAAAGTAAAAAGAATAATAGCGACCTTCCCTCTAAATGATACACACCATTCATATATGTCCCAAACAGAGCATAAAGTGTATTGTTCAGATCACCTTTTTATACATTTTTTTCCCAATTGGCACAGGCTGTTATGATTCTTCTGCTTCTGTTGGGCTCAGACCCTAGATCAGTGCTCCTGAACTACAATCCTCGGGGGGCCACCAACAGTTTCCATTTTAGATATATCCCTGCTTGAGCACAGGTGAGCTAATAAGGGGGTCAGTAATTTAGTTTAATCACCTGCTGAGCCTCTGATTAGCTCACCTGTGCTAGAGAGCCCACACAAAATACAGGATTTCCTTGGAGGGTTTGAATACAATAAGTTAAGTTTAAACATGACCATGGCCATATCACTCCCTAGGGAAATGCCACTCAGCAGCAAAACCATCTTATTAAACCCTGTTTACTCCCCGGGAAAAAAAATAAAATATATATGCTTATCTTGATATAGAGATTTAAAGAGCGGTCATACACTACACCCATGATCTGGGATAGACAGACTTGCGGGGAGGGGGACGCCCATTACCTTGGAATACTAAGGAGGGGTGGTAGACCGGCTAGCGGGCCTAGGATGCCACATGTTTGTGGGAAGGGGCCTGGTACATTTGAAGGGACTGGTGAATGTATCCGCTCCCTTGCCTATCCTATCCTAGTGGGTAACGCTACCTTTATTGAGTCGGAGGAGAGCCTGCTTAGGGGAGGTTGTGTGTCTCTGGGGTGTTATCACTTTGCCAACCAAGACCTCCAAGAGATTTCTAGCAATTGGTGTATTTTTATTAGATTGAATGAGGGGTAAGGAACAATAGTTGAGGTCAGGTACTTCCTAATTTGCGGTTAACCGCAAGACAAAGGATCAAAGTGGTATCGCTGGCAAAGCACTTGACACCACTCAAACAAAGTGTTCCAATAGCTGTTTGACCGCCTAGTTAATTAGTTTTGATGGTTCAGTCCGTTCCGTGGATCTCCCATAGACGTCTATGGATCCTATTCTACCGTTTACTGCAAATTTGAATCTAGCCAGGAACCTAGCCCGGCACTGGGAGTGACCTGGGTATCGTGGTTGGCTATTCAAAGTCACTATTGGTCGCCTTTAAAGTGATACCACTTCCAACATATTTTATTTAATTTAATTTAAATAATTGTTACAAAAATTAAAAACTGACCCAGAGCCCCTAGGCTCAAATGACCAGGTGAAAAGGGATCTCAGGGGCCCAGGGCATACAACAAAGGCTTGTGGAAGAACATCACACAACAAAACAAGTTCAGTAGTGACATAGTATTTTCAAACATTCTCTTTCACATATATAGTTGTGGATCTTTGCACTGTTCGTAAGATTTGCGATGTTGGTAATGCAGATGCGACCTTGTGAGGCGATTACAGCCACGCAGCACTTAGGCTGCAATGAGCGGTAAAGGCGTTCATTGCAGCCGGCGGCGCCATCACACATGCGAGCCTCGCAAAGCAGCGGCGCAGCACTGTTCAAGCGAGTAACCCACCAAAACAAAAAAAAAACTGGTACAAAAAATGATAACACACTCACACACAGGAAGACTGGGTGTGAGGTTGCAAGCGAATTACACCCATATTTGGCGTTTTTTCGTCACTCCAAAATCGCCTAAACAAGGAAAAAAATGTTGGACGAAAAACGCAAATTTTCACAAACAGCGTGAAAATGAGGCTCAGCAAAGCCAGGCTCGCAAAACTTACAAAATACACGATGCTGAAGACCGTTACACTTACACGAACAACGCCAGGCACGCAGGACTTAGAAAATACACCACACCGGAGACACTAACACTCACACCAACAACGCCAGGTACGCGAGAGTTTGAAAATAGAACCAATGACAGTCAGCGCGCGCCACGCAAACATTCAGCAGACAGATAGAGGAGAAAGACACAGGGGGAGATGGTGGAAAGAGACACATGCCATTCCCAAGCACAAAAGTTGCAGGTTAACGAACCCTGCAATGAGCGGACAGGTGCTCAGAGGACCAAAAGCCTCACATTGTATGGCAGACAGCATTGCCAGCCTTACAATTCTAATCCCGTCATTTTTGACGGGCAAGTTCCTAGTTCTATTATAATAATCATTATAATAGCCCTTGGGTCAGGTAGCCACATGGCTAGTATCCATTAAAGTCTAGTTGCCAGCTCCAGAGGGGGTCATGACATATACTACATTCAATCACAGAATGTTCAACATGAATTTATATTTTACGGACAGCAAATTGCTTCAAAAGCAATTTGTATAGGGATTCAAAAATATG
>CM050173.1:86032532-86145032 GCA_027410445.1 Discoglossus pictus | reverse complement strand
CATCCAAGCATTTTTTTGCTACTTGATATGTGACTCATTCTTGTTATTTGTACATATATGATATTTAAAACAAAAAACATATTATCTTGTTGTATCTAATTTATGTATAAATATCTATTATATTTTTAATTTGCTTGTTTTATTATTGTGTTATCCTTTTGTTCTTGTTGGTTCTGATGCATGGTTTCTGATACTTCCTGTGTTTATTTGTTTATTCTTCCATTTCTCTTTTCCTGTCTGATTAACCCATTCCCTTTATCTCCACGTCACAATGTAATTTTCGTATTGGACAAAGCACTGGGATAGCTCTATTATGTAAATCTCCAGTAGATGGGCACGGTCTTCCAGGAGCTCTGCTTTTGGCTGGTGCTGGGTTCAAGTAATCCAGGATAGGCTGTGGTGTCTCGTGCCAGCCTACTCTCGATTACTTGGGTCTGGAGCCATCCGCGTGCAACTCAGAAAGAAGATGGCGTTCAAGAACACAGAGAAGCTCCTCTGTGAAAAGGGATGTGGGACACAATTCAGTTTTTCATGCTTTTAAACATTACCAAAGTTGTGTTTTGCATGAAAAAAACTTAAAACCTGCTTAAACCTTACTGAAAGTAACAGGGAATGTACATCGCATGTGCACATCTGTAGATTTCATTGGCAAACAAGTATGACTCATACAGCTGTGTTACTGCTCATTGTCTGACCGGGCATGCCCCCAGACCAATTAATCATTTGAATGCGTTAAATGTACCTTTTAATTGAAAATGTGAAGGTGAAGAGATTTACTACAGCTGAAAGATGTGCTACCCCTTATAATATAACTTTTTCTGTTCCCAATTAGCAGCTTACTAGATCAATGGAGCTATATATATATATATATATATATATATATATATATATATATATATATATATATATATATATATATATATATATATATATATATATATATATATACATACATACAGTGGATATAAAAAGTCTGGTCAGGTTTCTGTGCTGTAAAAAATGAGACACAGATAAATCATTTCAGAACTTTTTCCACCTTTAATGTGACCTATAAACTGTACAACTCAATTGAAAAACAAACTGAAATATTTTAGGTGGAGGGAAGAAAAATACAAAATAAAAATAATCTGTTTGCATAAGTCTGCACACCCTCTTATAACTGGGGATGTAGCTGTGTTCAGAATTAAGCAATCACATTCCAAATCATGGTAAATAGGAGTTAACATACACCTGCCATCATTTAAAGTGCCTCTGATTAACCACTAGTAAAGTTCAGCTGCTCTAGTTGGTCTTTACTGAAATGTTCTTAGTCGCATCCCACAGCAAAAGCCATGGTCCACAGAGAACTTCCAAAGCATCAGAGGAATCTCATTGTTAAAAGGTATCTGTCAGGAGAAGGGTACAAAAGAATTTCCATGGCATTAAATATACCATGGAACACAGTGAAGACAGTCATGATCAAGTGGAGAAAATATGGCACAACAGTGACATTACCAAGAACTGGAGTTCCCTCCAAAATTGATGAAAAGACAAGAAGAAAACAGGTCTGGGAGGCTACCAAGAGGCCTACAGCAACATTAAAGGAGCTGCAGGAATATCTGGCAAGTACTGGCTGTGTGGTACATGTGACGACAATCTCCTGTATTCTTCATATGTCTGGGCTATGGGGTAGAGTGACAAGACGAAAGCCTTTTCTTTCGAAAAAAAAACATCCAAGCCAAGTCTGCCAAAAGCATGTGGGAAAAGGTGTTATGGTCTAATGAAACCAAGGTTGAACTTTTTGGTCATAATTCCAAAATATATGTTTGGCGCAAAAACAACACTGCACATCACCAGAAGAACACCATACCCACAGTGAAGCATGGTGGTGGCAGCATCATGCTTTGGGGCTATTTTTCTTCAGCTGGAACTGGGGCCTTAGTTATGATAGAGGGAATTATGAACAGTTCCAAATACCAGTCAATATTGGCACAAAACCTTCAGGCTTCTGCTAGAAAGCTGAACATGAAGAGGAACTTCATCTTTCAGCATGACAACGACCCAAAGCATACATCCAAATCAACAAAGGAATGGCTTCAACAGAAGAAGATTAAAGTTTTGGAATGGCCCAGCCAGAGCCCAGACCTGAACCTGATTGAAAATCTGTGGGGTGATCTGAAGAGGGCTGTGCACAGGAGATGCCCTCGCAATCTGACAGATTTGGAGTGTTTTTGCAAAGAAGAGTGGGCAAATCTTGCCAAGTCAAAATGTGCCATGCTGATAGACTCATACCCAAAAAGACTGAGTGCTGTAATAAAATCAAAAGGTGCTTCAACAAAGTATTAGTTTAAGGGTGTGCATACTTATGCAACCATATTATTTTATTTTTATATTTTTTCTCCCCTCTACCTAAAATATTTCAGTTTGTTTTTCAATTGAGTTGTACAGTTTATAGGTCACATTAAAGGTGGATTTATCTTTGTCTCATTTTTTTACAGCACAGAAACCTGACATTTTAACAGGGGTGTGTAGACTTTTTATATCCACTGTGTGTATATATATATATATATATATATATATATATATATATATATATATACTAGCGACTTGCCCGTCACAAAATGACGGCAATAAAATTGTAAGGCAGGTAATGCTGTTTGGCAGAGACATACATTTTTGTGGGGTCCGAGATCATTCGGCGCTCGTTGCAAGCCTCGCGTTGGCACTTGTTGTGAGGCGCGCGGTTAATGGCTTTTGTGTTTATTGCAAGAGTGTTTTTCTTTTTTGTGTATATGTATTTTTGTATGCTAATTAAATAAGTAATAAATTAATAAATGAATATACTTTACCTATTTATAAGTAATATATGCAGGAAGGATTGTGCTGAAGAGCTGACAATCTGTTTTGATGTTCCTGCAGCATACAATGTAGGTTTGCACTGTTGTGGACCTGAGGTGTAAGTGTCAGCAATGTGTGCAGTGTGTAGTGTAAATCTGCTGCGTGCGCGAGGGGAAGCCGTTAGTGTAGCTGTGTACTTCCGCATTGTGTAAGTTAGTGTTGTAAAATGGCAGCGAATGTGTATGTGGTAGGCGGGTTTGTATGATGAAGCGTCCTTGCTAATGGTGTAAGTTGTAGGTCATACGGGTTTTTGTAAAAGCTGTATTTGCTTTGTGGTATTTAGCGGCTTTAGGGGTCGTGTAGCCTTGTTTTTCGTTTTGTTCGGGGGCCATATTTTCTCGCTTAGGAGATTTTCGAGTTGCTATACTTTGTAAATTTGACGTAATTCGAGGTTTAAGCAGTGTTGCAGAGGTCCTGGGTCCCGCCCCTTGGTGTGGGTAAGGTTTTTATTTAAATTTTTGTGTGTATTTTTGTGTTTTTAAATGTTTCTCGCTGTGAGTGGGTTGTCCGTTTATGGTCGTATTTTTGCCAGTACGTAATGGAGTCCCACGGGTCGTAATTGTTTTTGTGTAAAATTTAATTTTTTTCTAAGTCCCGCGGTTGGTATATTTTTGTGTAAGACCGTAGTTAGTCATTGCGTGTTTATGTTTTTTTTTTTTTTGCAAGTCCCGCTTGTGTGGTGGTTTGTAACCGATTGTGAGGCACCGTAGAGCCTCCACCTCCGCATTTGCGGTCCGAAAGTCGTAGGGATGAGCGCCTATGGCGCTCCTTGCCAGCAGTCTCGGCAGGCTCGCTAGCAACAACCCGCCTGCTGACAACTATATATGTGATATATAAAATGTATTTTTTTCTTTTCATAAAAGCAAACTGATTTATTTAAAATGACGTTTATAGATTATCTATATTCCACAAGAGGGGTGATGGTGAAACATTAAAAAGCATCTTTTGGCCATAATCATAAGAGGCCAACCCTCTCAGAACATTCCCTAGATTATGACTATATCAATTCATGTTCTGTTTTTTTTTTTTGTTTTACAGATTCACCACTCTCCTTCATGTTATTTAGACAAAGTGCATTTTAATACATTGATTTATTTTTAATTTATGTTCCCGCTTTTTACCTGCTGCATGTAGTTACTCCCTGCGAAATATAACAAATATGTCTGGCTTTTAGCATTCAGCTGTTAAACATAAGCTATACAATAGTGCAACGGATATTGGTCCAGCTTTTATAAAAATTAGAATAAACAACTTTTTAGTTTATAAAAAAAAAAAAAAATCTGATCTCTTGTGAGAAGATGTACACTAAAACTAGGAGAATTTTCTCTCATGTTTAGTTTGGAGCTCCTCCCATCGTTTACAAAGTATGGCAGAGTTTGCTGCACATTGCCCTATACCCACTTTGGGGCAGATTGTAGGAACACTTGATCAAGATGGGAAGAACTTCAGCTTAAACATGCTTTTGAAAAATAGCTATTTTTAGTGTAAATTTTCTCACAATTATATTTAGCATTAAAAATGGTGTATTTATTATACTAGCCATTTTTACTATAATTTAGCATTCCTGATTGATAATGGTTGGGAGGAGGACCTAACTGCATGATAACCTTAGGGGGCTTTGTTGTGCCACCACAGAAACAAACAAGTAGACTGTAATCCTTAGAGCATCAGAGCAGCAAATTAGTAATTGGGAGCTGCAAATGTGCATAAGTACAAAGCAGAAACAATGCTGATTATCTCCAGAATAAGTAACTTTAGAATCAGATGGCTAGTACAATGTATAGATTTTCATGCTCCTTTTTAAGGGTAACAAAAAACAATAACAACGTGGTTTTAGGGTCTGGGAAGCTTATAATGTGTTTGTAATAATCGGTAGGGCTTTACTGAATTTACATAAATGATAATGATTTTTATCACCTATACCTGTCTGTTTGTTTATCTGATGAGTCCCATCTCTTTGCCTCCTGTCCCAGGTCTACGTGTTAAAGAGACCCCATGTGGATGAGTTCTTAAGGCGGATGGGAGAGATGTTCGAATGTGTTCTGTTCACAGCTAGTCTGGCCAAGGTGGGATTTTATTATAGAGAGCAGGAATCGGTTACAATATTTTATTATTATTATCCTTTATTTGTAACGCACCAACATATTCTGCAGTGCCATATTTCATGACCAGTTGATGATGGTTCTTTATTCTGGGGAATGACTCGACCAATAAATCAAATTTGAATATAATGGTAAAAAATAGAAGCTGTATTTATTTTACAGTTTCAAATCATGTTTTCCTTCTACAAGTCAAGGTTAACAGGGTATGATATGAATATAAATCTCATTATTTCCTATCCAGTATGCTGATCCGGTAGCCGACCTGTTAGATAAATGGGGAGCCTTCCGAGCCCGGCTGTTCCGGGAATCATGCGCTTTCCACAGAGGGAATTATGTGAAGGACCTGAGCAGGTTGGGGAGGGACCTTAATAAGCTGATTATCATCGATAACTCTCCGGCGTCCTACATCTTTCATCCGGACAATGCGGTAAGAGACCGAGCTAAGGTGTCCCCTGGGCTGTCCTGGGTTAGTAGAGCACTTTTGCTCTCTTGATGCATTGAACAACATTGCATTCTGGGAGTTTGGCTCTGGATATCTGCACTTTACCTGATGTGGGCGGTGGGGAACACTTAATGTATACTGTGAATGTGTTCCAACTGGTTCTTTATCCACTGCCTCTGCTCCTTACTCACTACTGCACGACTCTTCTGTCCATTACACTCCACTGCAGCAGATTGCCTCAGTAGCATTTCAGTATCATTGGATAGTACATCTAGTACCAATAGAAACACTTTGTGCAAGAGCTGCAGGCGGTAGACTGTTTGGAAGGTTTCAGTGAGTAAAAACAGAGCTTTTAAGCACTTGTTAATAAAATGATGTTTAGATGTACAAACACACACTTATTTTAATATTAAAAATAGGGAACCTTTATATACCTTTTAACCCCCCTGGCTCCTCTTTCCTTATTTCACCTGACTCTTCTTCCCCTTCCTTGTTACCTCCTGGTGTCTGTGCCCCTCACCCACTGCTTTCTTATTCTTATGTCCCACTCCTTTCTACATTTACACAGTGTGCAGCAGGGGTGGAGCAGGACACTTCCTTATTTAACAATTTTTATTTTAGTACGTTATTATTATTAATTTATTTTTATTGTTCTTATTATTATTTTAACGAGCCAATATATTCCATAGTGCTACACAGGGGATAAGTACAAGGCAAAAACAATCAAGTACAATTTTTAAAACTATTAGTGGATAAAAACTTGTAAAACCTTTTATAACGTTACTTACAAAGAACTATATTAACTGTCTTTTTATGTATGAGAACTAGATATGTTTTTGAAGCTTACAAATGAAATAGATACAAGATTTACTGTTCACTTTGTTATTTTCTACAGCTGTGGTTGAGTTTGGCTGTGGATCATTGGCTTTCCATACGTTCCCATACTCACTCCTTCTCTCCCATCTCTGTAGGTGCCTGTGGCATCCTGGTTCGATGACATGACCGACACTGAGCTCCTTGACCTCCTTCCTTTCTTTGAGAGACTGAGTCGAGTGGATGATGTGTACAGTGTTCTAAAGCAGCGCCGTAACGCCAGCTAATGACTCGGACCGGAGATTATTGATGGCAGGGCGTGTATGTGTGGGTGACCCGCACCTCCTACTATATGGAAGGACATGACAGCGCCCTCCACCATTGGCTGTGTTGGGGCCCATCTTACATCTCATTCTCCTTCGTTGTTCCTTACACCTGCCTCTTAGTGGCACAATCTCAAGTTGGAGAAATACAATGTCATGGCATTAATATGTTTTGTGGGTTAAATCTTGGTGATTGATATCAAATCTTGTACATTTTTTTAACATAATCTTTTTGAAGATTTCGGTTTGAATCAGTGCCTGTAAAACAAGAGGAGGGACCATTATTAATCCTTCTTCACAACATACAAGTGTCTCTACATGTCTTAAATTGGGAATGGTGTTTAACATGTAGAACATATTGACCATAGAAAGGAATTTTAGCCTCATCTTATTGCTACCAATTCTGAGGATAATTTCTGAATCCTTTATTTTGTGTAATTCTTCCCAACATTTGCCTGTTCAAGCTATTTCTCTCTCTCTCTAGGCGATAGTGAGAATGGATTGTGCTATCAAGATTCTGGCAAAGTATTTTCCATTGGGTTTACCATTTGGTGGACATATCTTTGTAATGATAGTTGGTTTTATATCCATCCTACATATATGTAGGAACATTCTTGATCACAACTTCTAAAAAGACAAAAAATGTTTTTAAGATAGTTCAGGCTCTTGGATTTTTTTTAAAAACGCTGTAATAAAATAGGAGTATTAGGGATGTTTTGGGCGCACATGAGATAACTGCGCAGTGCAATGATGTTCCCTTATGTGCAGGCCACAGTGGGATATGTGCTGTATCTGTAGGTGGTGGTAGACTGCAGTGGCTATGGAGCTAAGGGTAGGGCTGTTGTGTGCCTTTATATGTCAGCCATATATAATATTGTATTGCAGGCCAGTTTATCAAGATTTCACAGTTGAAGTAGGAGCTGGTGAAGATCCAACTGAAGATTTCTTTATTCCAATTTAATACTGACCATTCAAGTATTTTTATTAGATCCACGGATATTTAAATGGATAGTGTGATTCCTCTATGTTAGAAGAAATAAACCTAAATTATTTTGCATTATTTAATGGAAATGATGCTCCTACTGCAAAGCACAACTGGTTATCAAACAGTCTTGGGTAGAAAAAGAGTAAAAATAAAAAACTGATGATTTTTTTTAGTTTAAGGATGGGAAAAATAAGTTTAATGAAGGGTTATGGAATGTGTTAAACAGATCTATTGGTGGATGATGTAAATAATGAGTCTTGTGACATGCAAATGGACCACACTATTTGATTTCTATCATTACTCCGCTGTAAGATATTTGCATTGTATCCAAAAGCTGTGTCTTGGACGCCCCTGAAATAGCTGTGAGAAATAATTGTAGCCAGTTAGTCTTATGCAACCTCTTTCTGGGCCAGATGTACTAAGGTGGAGAACCTTCCCATAGATTCCATAAGATGTAACTTCTCCACCATTTACACAACTGCTATTTTGCCTCCTATAGTAAAAGTGCTTTCCAGTTCATGGACAGAGGTGACATATGAGGGTAGGGTAGTTCTTTTTTGGCAACATATCCTAAGTGCCTTTTTTTTATAAATCTAATATCACACATTAATAGTAAGTGATTGTAGATACAAGCACACAAAAGAGCAGATGTGAGCAAGAAAGCCTTATATGAAGCTCACCTACATTATATCGAGGATATATTCATGGTCACGTATGTGCCTTCTCTTCTCATCTCCTGCATTTTACATGCACATGAAGATGAAATGTAACCTTTTTGACCAATTGCCTTAACTCTAGCAGTGCCTCTGTGCTCTCTTACGACTGACCTAGTGACGGGAATGACCACTGGGTGTCGGCTGCTAATGCATTATTTAGGAAGAATGCAGCAGTGTATAGTGAGACTAAGTATGTTCAGCGCTCATTAAAGGAATGTCATTTCAGGGTAGACCCTTCCATCTAGGCTTTGCTGTGTTGTTTTGGAATTTGCAGTGTCTGGCCTTTTTTTTTTTTAATGCAATATCTTATTTATCAGGGTCCACTACTTGTAGGGTCCAGTCACTTAGACACAGAGCTACTTCACTGCCTAGTCCTGAGGAGATTTGGAGGTGAGATTGTTGGTGGTCCAGAGAGAGTGGCCCTAATTTGTATTAATTTTGGAATGTTTAGATGATATTTTTAAGTAAAGCCTCCCTTGTTTACACTGTAGCTAATGGCATAGTGCATTAGTACTTCCTATCATTTAACCAGAGACGGTATTATAAGATTAAATAGCTCCCAGATATCTGGCATGCATTTGAAATTAGATACAATTTTAAATGCTATCATTTTTTCACAAATGAGATTAAAAAAACAAAAATTTTAACCATTATACTATGCACTAATCACTGTAAATGGTTTCTCCATAGAGATCCATGACTCAGCTGGTGCCATGCTTGGACATACCAGATTAGGGGGAAGTTCCAGATCTGCCTTAGTACATCCATATAGATACTTTTTGTATCCGTTTTATCCTTTTCAGCAATAGGTTTTCATTACAAAAATCTTTTATAATAATATTTATGGTATGCTCTTGATAGATTGTGTGGGTGTTGTGTCCCTTTAAGTGGGTGTATTTACCAAAGGGTCTGATGTCCTACATATACCACTACATGCTGTTCTTGTATAGGACTGCTTCATCAAACAGTAGTAACTTTAGTATTTTCTTGGTAGTGAAAAAAAAGTCTCACTGCTGGATTTCTCCATAGTAAAACAACACAAATAAATAAAAAGAACCACTGTAGCTCCATGTGGATGCTCTTTTGAAGAACTAGACAAACAACAAATCATGTTTCCAATTTCTTCACTGTAAGTAATTATGGTGTAGAGTGGGCAGCCATTGTATTGTTTATGTACCTGGTTTGTCAATGCAAAGTGGATTTTGGATACGGATATATTTTGTTTATTAAATTGACTGAATACACTTGCACCAGGTTTTTTAATATAAGCAACAAAAAGCATATCTGCATTCAATATCTGCTCTAGTCAGAATAATTATAATCAATCACAACAGTGGCTGCTCTCAGTACAGCACAGAATTGTTAATATTTTAGACCATTTTGCACATTTTCAAATCCAGTTCTTCAAAAGAGCACATTGCAAATATGGAGTATCACTGGTGCATTTAGTAAATGCAGAACCATATGCTGTATTGATACATGGTCTGCACTGTATAGTATTCACCACCAGGGGGAGGTCACGAGTTCAATGTGCATAGTTAGATTGGAATTAATTCTATATGCCTCTATGTATCTAAAGATAAGGCTCTATAAATATGTATATCTGTATATATGATTTTTAGAGATATATATGAAAGAGAATTGACACTTAACCTTGCTGGGAAGCTGGTATGTCTTTTATATTTGTGTTTTCTTGTAAATCTTCAGGCTTCAATGTATTTGAGGGCAACCTGGATTCGGGGCATCTCCAAATTTCATTAGATTTACCCCACTATAGGTTTTAACAACCTGCCTTTCCACCCAAAAGGAGCGCTGGTGTCCTATATTTACAGTATGTTGCTTTGAAAAACTAGAATTTATATTTAGGCTAAATCTTTGAAACCTTGAATTTATTATAATTTGAGTTGGAGTTGTCCAGCGCTGTATAAATTGTAAGATTTTCATATTTGTAACTTTAAAAAAAGATTTTACCCATCATCTATTCAACTTTTTTAAAATATGAAATTTTGGGGCGGTCTATAGCCTGACTTCTTGCAAAAAAGGGTTTAATCATACTTTTTAGTTGGATTTGTGATTATTTGTAATTATGATAGGGTTTGATTGGATTTTTTTAACCAATATTTCAGTATTCTAGCAATTTTTTAGTAAAAAAATAGTCTTTACCTGCAAACTCTATGCAGGTCCGCAATCTGACAATAATATAATACTTGCCTATTATATGATTCTAACACAATCAACATGCTGAATGGTACTACCTTGTAACAAGTTATTTAATTTGTATCCCTGTTCACTTGCTACAATGTTGCAAAAGTCAAGTGAAGCAGGGAAACTGCAGAATGCTTAAAAAGGTTTTGATTTACATTGGAAGGAAAATATTAAAAAATAATGTTGATATGAAATTCTATTGATTTTTTCCACATTTCTTTTTGAAGAAATGGACTTTATAACGACCAACATGTCTTAAAAGGAAAGTTAATCATGGCCTTAATGTGCCACTGCAGTCCAAATTTCTAACATGCTTTTAAAAGATCAAGTTTTAAACATTACAACATTTTTTTATTCTTCTTATATTAGATGTATATCATTTATAGTGTAGATACAGTATATTATATATATATATATATATATATATATATATATATATATATATATATATATATATAATTACGCACACACATATACTGTGTGTGATTTTTTGCACATTTACATGTCCCTGCCCAGGTTCCCAGAATGCAGTGAGGAAGCGACTAGCAGTGAGCCTTATGTATGTCTCTACTGCAGTTTAGGACTATAGTTGCCTTTTAAACTGATTCATGCAATTATTCCTTATTGGCGGGAGTCATTGTCTTCATTAAAGCTGATTTCTTAATAGGAGAACCAATACAGACTAGTTACATTCCATTAGTCCTGTTGAAGACACTGACACATAGGCTTACCGTATGTATTTTCCCACTCGTAGAATCAGATGAACATAAACAAAAATGGTTGCTCCCATTACAGAATAATTACATATAAGAGATAATTAACAAAACATTTCGAAGAAAGATAGCCTTTGCTTTATTATCAAGTGAAATTCTTTAAAGAACAAGTTAAAAATAAAGGACTATAGTGGAGCTTTAATTGTGGTAGGTTAGTTGAGATTCCTACAGATAATCAGACTAAAAAGGGAGGAGAAAGACAGACTTGTACATTGGTTGAACCTTTGTTCTCCCTTGGACACTGACCATTCAGATTTGAAGGTTTGGTAGTTATTTCATTCACCAGCAGAGGGTGCTCTAATGATGCAGGAACAGGCTTAGGGTTTGTAACCCCTGCAGTGCCTTAGCATATCTTACTTGCACAGCAACAAAGCATGCTTATGAATATATTACAGATCCTACCACCAGCCAGCATTTTTTAGGAAAATCCCCCGTATATATTTTTTTGCCTTTTGTGTATGGATGCCTCTCTATCCCCCTCCAGCAGTAACAGGGTTAATGGTATCTGTGATCTCATTGTAAGACTGCCCTTCTATACCATTTCACTGCCAGATGAGAATATAAAACTAACTGGCGTTCTCTTAAGGGGTTAAACATGATGAGACATGTAACTGTAAGAGCTGATTTGCATAGTGTTACCCATAGTCCCTTGATACAGCATTAACATTGTGTTTATGGTTCCCAAATCACCTTAAGTGATTTGGGAACCATCACAGTACAAATATAATATAAAATAACATTTATTTTCAGTGACTGCACTGGTTTTTATTCAGTAAAGGTTGAGGCTTCTTCCTGACTCATGTCTCCCTGCCTCACTGTATTCACAAAGATTGTGTTCTTCTAATGAGAGAGCAGTGAGTCCAGCAATTACCGCTAATGCTCTTTGTATCAATCTCAGATTGGTGGAGCCATTGCTGGTGCAGCAGATGCAAAGCACCACAACAGATTAGGAATATTATTAATTTATTATCATCACCTTAGGGGTTATTTAACCACCAATATATATTTTTGACCAATTTATTGAACCCTAAAGAGTGTTTAGAGAAGGGGACCCCACATTATTTTGCACTTGGGCGCTTTATTAACCAACTCCACCACTGACAGTACAATAATGCAAATCACAGGACTAATGTTTATTTCTTAAATTATTGTGTAGTTCTGCATATGATTTTCATTTTGATAAATCTGTGAGTTAACTTTTAGAATAATATTTTGGTAATAATATGTTGGTAATATTACATCAAATAGTAAAATTACTATAATATGAGTGATATTATAATCATATTGTGGATCTAATCATGTTTTAAAGGGACAGTGCATTCGGAAATTTCTAATGCATTTATAGTATGTATTCTCTATTAATAAAATTATAAAATAATAAATAGACTTTTGAGTTGTCGAATACTTAGATGGTATTTTTAACCAATCCTCCCAATAAGCCAACTGTCTGTATTTATTTAGCTAGTTCCATTCAAATCACTGTTAATAAGACACCATAGAGGTGAAACGCTCCGCTCATGCCCCTATTTCACCTAATATATATATATATATATATATATATATATATATATATATATATATATATATATAATTATTATTATTATTTTTTTATTTTTTTTTATTATTATATTTTTTTTTCAAGAGGGCTGGTGGGCTTTCAGCCTACACTACAGAAATGTAAAACAATAATACATGTAATAATAAATAAATACAATTGAATTAAAAGAAATCAAAAACTGCACTGCCCCCCAGAGGGGAGGGCCCCAGTGTATTGCACCATCAGTAGCTCCGCCTTTGTATGAAACATTTATTTTGAATTTGAAAAAATTGTAATGTTTAAAAATTGAATTTATGAAATGCATCCTAGAAAATTAGGGACTAGTGTCCATTTAAAATTTAAAATATCAAAATAAGAGCAGTATTTTGAATAATAATTTATTTATGGCATTTTGCTGCCATTGCAGTTGCTGGAATAATTTTATAGTTTAAAGACTCACTAAGTTCAGCTATGGAAATCTCTGGGAGCTATTTCCACCACATAACCCCCTAGTAACAACCTAATTGAATATTACATTTATAGACGACTATAACAATGTCTTTCTGAATACAGCATGGCACTCCTCTCCATGTATTAGCACGCTGTCAGTTTATAGTGAATATTGGCCACTGAGATTTGGAGCTAAATGGTGACATGCTACAGATCTCTTGGAGATGCCTATGTTCTCCTATAGACATATATACTAAGATTTCTAATAGTCATCTAACACCTCACCCTTTAGTAGATAAGGCCCACTCCAGGCCACCCACTGGATGGAGTCCTCCACAAAGCTTGAAGCCTGTTGATATTCGTCTACATGCAAAACACTTGTATCTTGGAAATAAGGGCTGCCATTAAAAGTTATTTTTTTTAATTGTTATATTATATATTTTGTATTGTATATCTGTCTTCTGAAAAAGAAAATGGGAGCTAATCCTTTTAACTTCTTTGGGGAGGAAAAAAAACTTAAGTGCCTTCTTTTTTGTGTGATTTTAAAAACTGTAAAATAATCTTTAAAATGAAAAAAACTAAAAGGAAAAAAAAACTTTTGTGTTGTGTGTAATTATTTGCGATTATTGTAGTTGTATTTGGAATGTTTTGTTTGTGAATGTGGAATTTGTATTTGTTGTTGTTTAAAATAGACAAAAGGGAGGGGGAACTTTATTAAATTCTTTGATTTTCTTTATATATATATATATATATATATATATATATATATATATATATATATATATATATATATATATATATATATGGTATGCGGTATCTCACAAAAGTGAGTACACCCCTCAAAATTTTGCAAATATTGTATTATATCTTTTCATGTGACAACACTGAAGAAATGATCCTCTGCTACAATGTAAAGTAGTAAGCATACAGCCTGTATAACAATGTACATTTGCTGTCCCCTCAAAATAACTCAACACTACAGACATTAATGTCTAAATCATTAGCAACAAAAGTGAGTACACCCCTAAGTGGAAATGTCCAAATTAGGACCAAAGTGTCAATATTTTTTGTGGTTACCATTATTTTCCAGCACTGCCTTAACCCTCATGGGCATGGAGTGAGATTTCTTTAAACATAAGAAGAATAATCCCATTTCAGATGGATAATATAACCTGGAAATTCCCCCCAAATATTATTCAATGGATAATAAAGCAGGGGAACTCTTAGCCAATAAATAAATAAAAAAAAAATGTCTACAATAGGATAAAGACGCTAAGAGAGCAAGATAATAAATTATATTCCCAACCGAAAGAAATTGGAGAAGTTTTTGTTTTTCAATACTATCAATCATTATATAACCTGGAAAAGGAGGATAATTTTGTAAAACCTTCATATCTAAATGCTGAAATGTCCCTTTCGGAAGTAGAAGATTCTATAAAAGCCCCAGGAATAGATGGGTACTTAGATTGTTATTATACATTTTTTTCTTCAGAACAGCTGCTTAAAATGTTCAATGAAATAAAGGAACAAGGTACTTCCCCAAGAAATGTCAGAGGTCAAAATTTTAAATATTTTGAAAACCGATAAAAATCCAGAGGACTACAAAAATTATAGACCCATATCCCTAATTAATGTAGATATTAAGTTATATTTGGCAATTTTACCAAAGAGGTTAAGTAGACTGATTCCCAAGTTAATTAATGAAGCTCAAGTGGGCTTCATCAATGGGCGACAAGGCCCTGATAACATTAGGAAAATAATTGCTATATTGTCATGGACTAATAAAAGAACATTAGAAAAATGTGGTTTGGGGAATTTCGGAGCAAAGGCAATAAAGGCTTTATATAAAAATCCTATTGCTATAATTAGTGGAATGGGAGTGGAAACAGAAACATTTTCTTTGGGTAACGGAACAAGACGAGGCTGTCCACTTTCACCACTTATTTTTATTTTAACGATCGAGCCGCTACCGAACTTATAAGAACTTCTAGTGGAGTTAAAGGAATAGCCATAGGTAGACCGATATATAAAATATCATTGGTCACGGACGATGTGGTTTTAACACTGACAAATACAGATCATTCCCTTTTTGAATTATATAAGATTTTGGAAAAATACAGTCAAATGTCATATTTTAAAGTTAATATTCAGAAATCTGAAATAATTTACAATATTAAACATGAGCAGATAGAAACATTAAAACAGCTTTATCAACTTGACTGGAATTGTAAGCAAATTACTCACTTGGGTATCAGTCTTTCATATGTCCTAAAAAATATTTTGAAGAAAAATCTGGATAAACTATATTTTCATATTAATATATTGTCAGACTGGAAAATATTAATCGTATCACTATCAGAGTGAATATCTGCAATAAATATGGTAATTATACCAAAGATTACTTATGTACTAAGGTGCATCCTGCAAATTGTTCCAAAATATATTTTGGAGAAATAAAAAAAATAAAAAATTATATTTATATACAGTAAAAAGAAATCACAAATTAAATTAGATATCTCCTAAAAGGAATTTTGAAAAGGGAGGAATTGCATTTCCCTCAATTAAAGATATACACAAATCAATTGCCCTCTCCCATTTGTTGGGGTGGTATAGTTTGGGCCGACGTAGAAGTAGAAGACAATATGGTCATAAATATCTCTGGGCCGACGTAGAAGACAACATGGTCATAAATATCTCTAAAGATGTATACCTATGGCTTCCCAGTTCGGAATTAAAAATATTACAACATTTTGCCAGAGGGAATATATTTACTTATGAAATTTTGGTATGTAAATAGAAGGAAGTACTCTAATTTTCCTTCTTTAGCAGCACCCATGGAGATACTATCAGATAAAGAAGGAATAAGTTGTATAGCATATATGAAGACAAAAGATGGAAATATATGAAATATTTCTATTATAAGTGGTCAAGATTACCGCAAGATTTCTTTCAAAAGGTTCCTCGCTTAAAAGCTTTTACCTGGCTGGACTTTTATGCAATAAATCAAAAATTAAGCAGCTTAGGATACCAATTACACTATGAGCAACAATTGTCTGAATATGAACAACTGATTATTAAGGACAATATAGAGCACAAAGTAGCCAGATGTCAGGATATCCTGGGAAAGATTAAACCTAGAGGTAAAACAGCTAGAATTATCAAATGGAAAATGGAATTGAAAATGGAATGTCCGGAGTACAAATGGTGGGGAGGATTCAAAATTGTGAAAAAAAGAGTCTCAATGTGTCTCGTATAGAGAACTCCAATTTAAATTGGTCCAGAGATGTACTGGGTTTCCGGGAGAACTAAATAGATTTTATGCAGAATATTCTGCTTTATGTTGGACAACTTCGGTACCCACACCCATATCTGGTGGGAATGTAAGTATATTAAGGCCTTTTGGGAACATTGTATTATAAAATTGTCAAAATTGATGGAGGCTGTCCTATTGATTGACCCCAAGATGGTACTGTTCCATATGTTTGAATCAAATATTTCCTTACCAAAGAGATTCTTAATTTCACATTGTCTACTTGTGGCCAAATGGCTACTGATCAAAATTGGAAACCGATAAGGGTCCCCTCATGGAAAGAAGTTCACTGTATTATGGCTAGTAATAGAGATCTAGAACTAACCAATAATTATGGAATCATGGTTTCTAAAAACCTTATGTTAAAACGGCAGCTTTGGGATCGATATATAAATGATAACAAATGGTGATGATCAAATAAATTATAATATCGGATCTCTACTAAATATTATCCTAATAGGTGGGTGATTGTTTTTGTGGACTGAATGTATATGTTGTTTATATGTCTTTTTTGTATTTTTGTAATGTATTTAAAAAATAAAAATAAAATAGTTTTGGAAGGTTAAACATTAAAAAAAAAATATGTAGAGATTATAAGTATATAAGCATATAGAAGCATTCATAATGTGATTTCCTATCCTCTATAATATTCCTATATAACACCTTTGTACATTAATTTCCAAATTCATATAGAACTTATGTATATACATTCCCATATACTTGTAAGGTAAATAGTGACATGTCTCATTTTGAGATTTTCTCCTACTTCTGCTAGTTAGCATGTATATATGGCCGGATTACCAATTAGACCAACTAGGCAGTCGCCTAGGGTCGCTATCCTATGACGGGTGCCCCTTTATTAGCTTAAAAACCCTACAAATAATTTCTGGCTTAAAAACTAAATACTGCAGTTCACAAACTGGCCAAGTAATAGCTTGTGTATATAAGGTGTGTATAAGTAGCTATGTGGTTAAAATGGCTGTTATGGGGACATAGCAAGAGAGCGGTGTCCATGCACAGAAAGGGAAAAATGGGTGCGTGCAAAATTTGCGCAAACCTTATGCACACAATCGCAGGGGCTCCTGCACCTCACTGCCTAGGGGCTCCAAAAAGGTAGATCCGGCACTGTATATATTGTATTACTACCAGGTTTAAATCACCTTGGATTAAGGCTTGAATTATTTATTTATGGGATTATAATTTACTTTTTAATCTCCCATAAGCATGGGGTAAATTCTATAAAATACACTATACTATTTAGAAGTGAGAAATAAGCATTAATCCAAGTTGAAAAAATACACATAAATCTATATACAGTCAGGTCCATAAATATTGGGACATCGACACAATTCTAAACTTTTTGGCTCTATACACCACCACAATGGATTTGAAATGAAACTAACAAGATGTGCTTTAACTGCACACTTTCAGCTTTAATTTGAGGGTATTTACATCCAAATCAGGTGAACGGTGTAGGAATTACAACAGTTTGTATATGTGCCTCCCACTTTTTAAGGGACCAAAAGTAATGGGACAATTGGCTGCTCAGCTGTTCCATGGCCAGGTGTGTGTTATTCCCTCAGTATCCCATTTACAAAGAGCATATACAAGCTCCAGTGTTCATTTCAAGTGTGCTATTTGCATTTGTTGCTGTTAACTCTCAATATGAGATGCAAAGAGCTGTCACTATCAGTGAAGCAAGCCATCATTAGGCTGAAAAAACAAAACAAACCCATCATAGAGATAGCAAAAACATTAGGTGTGGCCAAATCAACTGTTTGGAACATACTTAAAAAGAAAGAACGCACCGGTGAGCTCAGCAACACCAAAAGACCCGGAAGACCACAGAAAACAACTGTGGTGGATGACCAAAGAATTATTTCCTTGGTGAAGAAAACACCCTTCACAACAGTTGGCCAGATCAAGAACACTCTCCAGGAGGTAGGTGTATGTGTGTCAAAGTCAACAATCAAGAGAAGACTTCACCAGAGTAAATACAGAGGGTTCACCACAAGATGTAAACCATTGGTGAGCCTCAAAAACAGGAAGGCCAGATTAGAGTTTTCCAAACAACACCTAAAAAGCCTTCACAGTTCTGGAACAACATCCTATGGACAGATGAGATTAAGATCAACTTGTACCAGAGTGATGGGAAAAGAAGAGTATGGAGACGGAAAGGAACTGCTCATGATCCAAAGCATACCACCTCATCAGTGAAGCATGGTGGTGGTAGTGTCATGGCGTGGGCATGTGTGGCTGCCAATGGAACTGGTTCTCTTGTATTTATTGATGATGTGACTGCTGACAAAAGCAGCAGGATGAATTCTGAAGTGTTTCGGGCAATATTATCTGCTCATATTCAGCCAAATGCTTCAGAACTCATTGGACGGTGCTTCACAGTGCAGATGGACAATGACCCGAAGCATACTGCAAAAGCAACCAAAGAGTTTTTTAAGGGAAAGAAGTGGAATGTTATGCAATGGCCAAGTCAATCACCTGATCTGAATCCGATTGAGTATGCATTTCACTTGCTGAAGACAAAACTGAAGGGAAAATGCCCCAAGAACAAGCAGGAACTGAAGACAGTTGCAATAGAGGTCTGGCAGAGCATCACCAGGGATGAAACCCAGCGTCTGGTGATGTCTATGCGTTCCAGACTTCAGGCTGTAATTGACTGCAAAGGATTTTCAACCAAGTATTAAAAAGTGAAAGTTTGTTTTATGACTGTTAATCTGTCCCATTACTTTTGGTCCCTTAAAAAGTGGGAGGCACATATACAAACTGTTGTAATTCCTACACCGTTCACCTGATTTTTATGTAAATACCCTCAAGTCTGCAGTTAAAGCACATCTTGTTCGTTTCATTTCAAATCCATTGTGGTGGTGTATAGAGCCAAAAAGATTAGAATTATGTCGATGTCCCAATATTTATGGACCTGACTGTATGCTATTTTATTAATTTTCTGAAGGGATTAGTGAATAAGAGTGAATATCTTGTTGTTATGAAATAGAAAGCGGTTAATTAATTGATTTGATTAAATGGATTAATGTATCAATGTATTTTAATGTGTATACCATATTAGAGAGAAGTCAGTACAGTTATTGATGTAAATACACTGATAGATTACAGTCAGCATAGAAAGTTGCAGCTCATACATATTAAAGCTATACAAGACAAATAATTCTAATTACTGTTTATTACCGCTATTATTTTCCAATCAACATATTAAGGATGCCTTGAAGGAAAGATTATGTACTACATCCACTCAGTTATCCCAGAGTTATCAAATAACCAGCATGTTTTGGACTTCACCTGGTTAATCCACAACCCTTGGAGATAGATCAATGAAAAAAGCATTCCAACCAATAATCATCCATCTGAATATATTTAAAGCCCCTTCCAGATCCAACTACAGGTCCCGATGAAGCACCCACAAAACACGCGTTGACCTGTTTTCAGCGCACCATTGATGATGTCACTTGCTGCAACATTACTCAGAATGAAGACGTGACTAAATATCACTTTACAGATAACTAATTGAATCCTGAGATCATCATTAATGATTAAAAAGATAAGTTACCAACAAGTTATACCACTGAGGACATTTGCACTTACTGTATTTATAGTACAGGGTAAACTTGTTCTGCATACTATAATGTTATATTCTGGTACATTTATGAAATCATTGTTATTATTATTTATGAAGTTACTGAGTAAGCACTTTATAAATATAGTGATACAATTTTTCTATAAATATTAATATTATTGCATATTTACTGCTAAATTTTGTAGACAGATTAATAGCCCATATCTCCAATACAAATTAATTGGCCATTGATAGAGGAAAAGACCCACAACCCATTAGCTTTTTTTCTTTCTCTATATTATTTTTCTCTTTTCCTTTTTATATATGTGTGTATAAAAATGTCATGTAGATGGTCAATCAGACATTGCATAGTTTAATTTCCCAACAATTGCCAGAGGCATAACTTCAGTTAACAGTTGGTGAGAAACCATAAAATTGGGATTGCCACATCTGTCTTAGAGATAAGACATGGGGGGTCTATTTACTGGAGACAGGGCATTTGTTATTAGATAATAAATAACCACTGTCTTTATTTGAAATAGCTGACCAAACGGATCGATTGACTAAGGTGCAAGAAAGTAAGTCAGGTGCCCACCCTGTGAAAAGATCTAATTGACATATGGGGGGTAACTCATATCTCCAATAAAAAGCCACCTGAAATCCATAGTTCCAGAGTGCAAGATGAGCCGAGCAGAGCAATCTTGATGGAGAGTAAACTTCAAAAGCTGACCATAGGGGGTAGTATACTGTATCTTTATATTACATAATGTAGAATTAATATAAGTATTATATTTGTAAATATCATCTTAATACTTCTTGTCTGTTATCTGTTTTGTCTAAACCCATTCTGTAACCATATCATGATTTAGGTAAAATATATATTTTTTATTATACCTTATTGGTCTGCTCGTTTATTGATCTGTCCCATATCTTCCAAGTCTAGCTTTCTATAACAAGAGATACAAAATAATAAAAATAACAAATAATAATAATCCAACATTCCCAATAATTCCAAAATTGGGGTTATCTAATTCTAAAATGGGTTTTGTCCCTAACAGAGATAAACAATAGCTAAAGTGATGACTGACCAATGGGATATTATACTAAATGTATTACTTGCAGTACTAAATTAGTATTCATAACAGGAGTATATTTACATTATATTCACGTAGCTCCAGAATTTACTAGTTCTGAAACTATATGAATATCTGGTCATGTTCCTTTGGGGCACCCCTCCGTCAGAAAATGAAAAATAGTAAAAACACATTTAGATTAAGTGATTCCTTTGTCATTTAAAACTATCTGTGTTTTCATTAAAATAAAGGATACCTTGCAACTGTTAACTAAGTTATGCCTCTGGCAAGGTGTCTCGCAATCATCTACATGACATTTTTATACACACGTATATAAAAGGAAAAGAGAAAAATAATATAGAGAAAGAAAAAAAGCTAATAGATTGCGGGCCTATTCCTCTATTAATGGCCAATATATATAACCTATTTCTTATGTCTGCAAATGCTATATTATTATAATTTGATCTTGTTTTCTTTTCAATTATTATCCAAATATATTCTTCTAAGGATGTTTTTGATAACATTAGAGGCGATATAAGGCATGTTTTGCAAAATATTATTGCATATATAGTTCTCAGCATGCGGGTTGTTGCCAATGCTTGCGGGCTCGCGTATCGAGTCTGTCTTTTGCAGGCTTGCATAGCGAGCCTGCCACAATTGCAGCCCTCGCAAAGCGAGGGCAGCAGTTGCTGGCACAGAGCATCAAAGGCGCTCCTTGCGCTGATGAAGATGGGCGCTCATCCCTACAACCCCCTACGACTTTCGGACGGCAAATGCGGACCCTCGCGAAGCAAGGGGCTGCATTTGCGGAAGTGGAGGCTCCCACGTCGGCCACAATGAGCCATAGGCTCATTGCAGGCCACAAATGCAGACCCTTGCAAAGCGAGGGGCCGCACTTGCGGAGGTGGAGGCTCTACAGCGCCTCACAATCAGTTACAAGCGCCAGCCTTGCAATGAGTGCACAAGGATCTCAGATGACCAAAACACTTACTCTCTGTGGCAAACAGCATTACCTGCCTTACAATTTTATTGCCGTCATTTCTTGATGGGCAAGTTGCTAGTAATATTATAATTCAGATCTTACTTGGATCTTTTCAATTATTAGCTAAATATTCTCTCTTAAAGATCAATACAGACATGTAATATTAGTACTTTTTTAAAAATTTACATTGCTCTATTATTTTTACTATTGTACAATTTACTGTTTCGGTCAGTTGATCTCTATAAAATATAGTAATATTATTATTACTGCTGTGATTTAAATTTTATTTTTTAATCGTCCTAATCTTTGTTTTTTCTTTGTTTCTTAAGTTGTATGCAATACAATTATTATTTTAAAAACATACTACTCTTCCCCCATGATTTATTAGTCTAATTAGAGATAATAACTGGATAGAGTGTCTTTTCTTCTATTTTTCTTCTCATATATATTTACACGTACCAGTTATCTAGACTTCTATTGCATTTTGATATTAGGTTACTACAGTATATCTGTCAATACTGGAAGCCTTATCCTATAGTACAAATAGTATCCACTTCTTCTTATAAAGAAACATACTATACCTTAGAAAAACTATGGGGATCTCATATTCCCAGAGGAGACATTACTAGGACTTCCCAATCCAAAACTCCTGAAGGAATCACAATTCCTAACAAATCAGATTTTATTAGAAGTGTAATGGCAAAACATTGGAAAACAAACATTTCCACATTTGAAGAAATTAAGAGAAAAATTCAATGCATATACACAATGAGTACAATTTCAGAGGAATTAGATGAAGATTTTAAAAAATGGGCATCCTCTGGGACATATGGACACTCAAATTAGGCTGGACCTTAAAAAAAACGATAAAACCTAACTCCCGGCCTGCATTATGGAGAGCGTCCGCAAAATGTCATATCCCCCTCTTTCCTGCCCCCCCCTTTCTATATTATTATTGTTTTGTTTTTATGTAATATTAGGCCTATATATTTAATGAAAACCAATAATAAAAACAAAAGGGAAATATATTTTTTTTACATTTTTTTTTAAATTTTGTATTAGGTAACCAAATAAACCAAATAAAAGCCAAGTAGCAGTTTGACATTATTAACATACCGTCATACCCAATTGAGGGGAAAAAGAAAGAAGAAAAGGTTAACATTACATTACACCATAAGAAGATACCATATAATAGTCGAAATCAAGTTAACCAAAAAGATCTATCCCCACTTGCGGGAAGGACTAAGGGTAGCCAGGTTACCTAAGTTTTTCCAATTTTCTAAGGAAAAAGTTTACCTAAAATCAAGCAGTAGCATAGCACAATGTTAATTAAGAAGACTTCACGTGATAGGGGGGCTATAGGGAGAATGAATCCAGGGACTCCATATCTGGAGAAAAATAGGCATACGGTCCTCCAGTAAATGGGTTAGCCTTTCATTTATAGCAATGTAGTTCATCTTATTGATGACTGATTGTAAAGTAAGAGTGTGAGATTTCCATTGCCTGGTTATATGACTCTTTGTTGCTAGCATTAAGTACTGAAGGAGTCTATTTTGATATTTTGATAGTGAGGGGACAGAGTGCCCTAGCAGGCCTATGTCCGCCTTAGCTGTAACAGGTGTCCCAAATATGGTAGAGGCTAAGTGGAAAACCTTGGTCCAAAGAGACTGAACCAGGGGACATGACCACCAAGTGTGGAAAAAGGTCCCAGGAGTCTGACAAGCTCTAAAGCAATTAGGATTAGGGGAGCATTTCCATCTAAATAGTTTGTCTGGGGTGATATATATCCTACGAAGAACCTTAATAGAGGTCTCCAGAATGTTACTGTTCAAAGATCCCCTGGTAAGGGTTCGCCAAGAGTTCTTCCAAGTCCCCATATCCCACTTGCCATTTAAGTCTTCTTCCCATCTTTGCATATATTTTGGGAGGGGGGTGGTGGGAGGGGAGTTAAAAGTATCATACAGGATACCCGCAATACCTTTTGTAAGAGGAGCAAACAGGCATAACCTAATAAACCAATTTGAAGTCGGCTTACCTAGTGTATTTTCTAACGTGGAGAGAAAGTATTTAAATCTACAAAATGTATAATGTTCCTGAATGGGGATTGTAACGGAACCCATCACTGTTTTACCCTGTTCATGGTTATTTAATTCTTGGTTAAAATATGATCCTAGTAATATACTGTATGTATGTTGGTTTATGCTCTGCAGAATATTGGCCCCAGGCTGGTGCAGACCTTGGCAGGAGAGATAATCCTGTTACAGATAAGGACGTTTATTCATTCTCAAACATAAGAACAGAGACGGCTGATTTAATTATTGTCTGATTGTATCAAGGAGCCTCAGGGAGGGCTGACCACACCTATTGTTCTCTTTATGTGTATTGTGTGGCCAACTATGGGGGATGTGGACTGCCTGTGGGAAGAGATGTGTATAAATATTTCTGCACAACAAAATAAAATCAGTTCTGCTCCTGAAACTGTGTGTCGTCCAGTTATTGGGATTGCGGTTGGGATATTGCTATTATTTTACCTGTTGGAAACCTTGCCTGTGGATTTACCATTTACTTGTTCCTGAGCCTCACTGGGATTATAAGCGGAGATAACCTGGGGAATATTGCCTCTCCGCTACAGGGATATTGAATTCTTCTTTTAGTTGAGTGTATGTTAAGGTAGTATTATCTCGATATTAGGAATTTACAGTCAGTAGATTATGGGGTTTCCACCATAATAGAGAGGCTGCAGGGAGAGTATCTGGGAATCTGGGATTGTGTATTATGGGGGTAGGAGTGGGGTATCTCGAGATCAGCTGAAATTTGCGGACAGCCCATGACCAAATATTTAAGGAATGCTTTATATACGGACTGTCCAATTTACCCAAGCATGTCAGTGGGTTTGGGATCCATGGAATGGAATCCCATGTATATGGGGCCATCATAAATTTCTCAATAAATATCCAAAGAGGTTGGTGAGTAGGGGAGTGTGCAATTGGAACAAAGGCCAATTGTGCCTCTTTAAAATATAATTTCAGATTGGGGCAGGAGAGACCTCCTTTTGATTTATGTATGAACATAGTTGATTTAGAGATTTAATCTGCCATATAAATTTATAGACTTGGCATTGTAGTTTGTCTAAATCCATGTAATTCAAGGTGATCGGTAGGGAGCGAAATAAATACATAAGGCGGGGAAGGAGGTTCCTTTTGAATAAGTGGATACGTCCTAACCATGAGATAGGGTGTTTTGCCCATGTCAGTAGATTTTGGGTGAATGTTTTGTAGATGGCCGTATAGTTGGATTTGTGAAGATGTGCGGTGGTACGGGTGAGATTCACACCTAGATATTTGATATGGTTAGAGGGCCAGTTAAAATTAATGTGCCATTGCAAAAAGGTTAAGTCTGAGGGGGGTAAGGAAATATTTAGAACTTCCATTTTATCCATGTTTATGTGGAGCCAAGAGACTTTACTGAATGTTCCCAGTAGGTAAAAGAGGGCAGGGACTGAGGTGCAGGAATCTGTCAATGTACAGAGGACATCATCTGCGAATAAGGCACACTTAAAGTGATGGTGGCCTATATTTATTCCTTTAATGTCTACGTTTGATCTAATAGCCTGAGCTAAGGGTTCAACGGCTAGAGCAAAGAATAAAGGGGATAGAGGGCAGCCCTGTCCGGTCCCCTTCTGAATAGTAAATGAAGCCCTTGCTTCACCAGGAAGTTTTAGGAATGCTTGAGGTGATTTATAATAGCTATTAATCAAGTTTATAAAATGTGCTGAAAGGCTGAATTTCGACAATACTGCTCTTAAGTAGGGCCATTCTAGAGAGTCAAAGGCCTTCTCCATATCCAGGCCTAGAAGTCATAAGGGGGCACAGTGTTTACCCGCCCAGTGCATGGTGTCCAGAATCCGTCAAATATCATCCCCCTCTTGCCTAAAGGGGATGAAACCCACTTGATCCTTATGAATTAGTGAGGGCAGAAATTTAGAAATTCTATCGGCCATCAATTTAGCAAGTAATTTGACAACCCCATTTAGTAGCGATATAGGCCAGTAATTTTTAACCTCCAAAGGGTCTCGACCCTCCTTTGGAAAGAAGACCATGTCCGCTTGGTTAAATTCAGGTGGAATGTTGTGACCGTCTAAGATTGCATTAAATAAGGTCACCAAGTGGGGAGCCAAAATTTCTTGCGAATTTTTTGTAGTACAAGTTAGAAAATCCGTCCGGATCTGGGGCTTTACCTAATTTACATTTTTTAATTGTCTCCAAAACTTCCTCAACCATAATTAAAGAGTTCAGACCCTCTCTCTCTTGAGCCGATATATGTGGAAGATCGTAGGACTCAAGAAAGGTGGAGATTTGATTAGTATGTTGCTTCTGCGTGGATGAATAGAGCTTTTGAAAAAAGGTAGTAGATGTTTCTTTAATCTTATTTGGGCTATAAATGATGTTCCCAGAGGGGCTTTTGATCTTGAAAATTTTGGAGTGGGATAGCTTCCCTTTTAATTTTCTAGCAAGTAGAGAATCCGGTTTGTTAGCTTTTGTGTAAAATTTATGGCCCGTCCATCTCAATGCTTTTTCAGTTTGCACTGAAAGTATTAAATCCAATTCTGCTCATAATAGGTCTATTTGTTTACAGCATTGGGTTGAGGGATTGGTCTGGTTAGATTTTTCTAAAGCTATAAGTGACGCTCTGATCTCAACTTCCCTTTTTCTTTTTTGTTTCTTGTGTGCAGCAGATAGTTTTAATGCAAGAGCCCCTAATAACGGCTTTATGTGCTGCCCAAACCCACCCTATATTCGCGCCTGGGGTCAGGTTATTTAAGAAGTATTGGCTGAGGTCCGAGGCTACCTGGTCCTGAAAGGTTTGATTGGAGAGGAGCATATAATTAAGCTTCCATGTATATGCGGGTTTGTATACAGTGCCAAAACCAAGGGACATGTGGACCACAGAGTGATCGGACCAGGGACAGGGCGTATTTCGAAGGCAACTAAGCCATGCGACAAAGATGAATCCATTAGCAATGTATCTATTCTGGAGTATGAGCCAGGCACTGGGGAGTAAAACGTTTACTCCCTTTCTCCCTGATGTTTCAGTCTCCAAGTATCCAGCAGATGAAGCTCCTTGAGCAGTCTCTGGATGTGCTTACGTTTTTTGGAGAATTTATCTCCCTGGGACTTAGAGGACCTATCTATGCTAGGGTCTAGAACCAAGTTGATCCCCCCCCCCGCCCGAAGGATTTTGCCTGTATCTATTGATTTGAGATGAGCAAGGAGTTTAATGAGAGTATTATGGGGGGTGGTAGTGGGGGAGTACAGAGCTATAAGAGAGATCCTAGTATTCAGAAGGGATCCTGTTAGTAAAATGTAGTTGCCCTCTGGGTCAATTTTTTTACTCTCAAGGGTTAAAGGGAAGTCTTTATGGAGTAGTATAGCCACGCCTGCCTTCTTAGTGGGACAAGTTGAGGTTATGAAGTAGGGGTATGAATTGTGTAAGTAAGAGGTTTTTTTTCCTTTAGAAAAATGAGTTTCCTGCATAAATATTACTGAGGGTCGAAGTGAATTATATGAGATAAACGCTTTACTCCTTTTAAATGGGGAATTAAACCCTTTAACATTGTGAGTGAGAAAGGTGAAAGAAGTGTCAGTCATTGTACCTGTGGGAGTAATTAATTCTCAGGAAGATATCGAGACCGCCGCTAAGCTCATGGCGGCCGAGGACCAGAGGCGGAGGAGGAGCAAAGGACCGGAGCCAGACAACCAAGGATGCAGGGGAGAATAGAGACAAAAAGAACAGTTTAAAACATTGAGAAAAGACTAGTGGAGACTAGGGCGGGGCCTTTCTGGGAAGGTTAGTGGATCGACCACGGGTCTAAATTATATGGAAAGATCCAAATGGGCTTGATGTTGCCTTGCACAGGAGAATGGGAAGGAGGTTAAAGCCCATTCTCAGGTATATAGTGGATACAGTTTAAGATCTGACTCCCAGGGACAATAAACATAGGGGGCATACCAAACCTGGTCCAGGGGAAAGTCGACTTGGTGTGGGTAAGAGAACCAAGTAATCTAAAGTTCCAAAGTTGCCTTGGAAAGTATGTAGGAGTTCAGCATATCCTACTGGGAAGTGCAAGCCTAGAGTAATGACTCCAGATTGCAAGTCTTAAATAGTCATTAATGAATATCAGGGAAAGCAATCCAAAATTAGATTTTCGTGGGTGAGGAACACACAACCGGATTACTAGGAATGTCCAGCGAGGGTTTAGAAAGAAGCGTAGAGACGTTTGGTGTGACCTCTATTCGGGAAGGCCTCCAGGGTCGCTTAGGTTTTGCATAGTCTGGCGTTGATAAGGCGGCATTTTTGCAGGTTCCACCAAGCTAGGGTCCAGAGGGTTTGGGGGTTCCGACAGTCCAGGATCTGGGGCTAGATTGAGTTGAGCCAGGAAAGCCATACATTCTTCCAGTGAGAAAGCTGTATAAGCGGATGAGCCTACTTGAAAGGAGAGGCTGAATGAGAAGCCCCATCTATATTTAATTTTGTTGTGAATGAGGATTGCAATTGTGGGCTTCATGAGTTTAAGTTTCCAGAACATGGATGGTGCTGGATACGTATAAATCTGCAGAGTGGAGCCGCCTGGACCCACAATGGCGCGGGGACTTTCTGGCTTCCTGTAGAAGAAGGTCTCTTGCATTCTGGCGTAGAAAGCAGACCAAAACGTCCTTGGGTTGATCAGAGTTCGGGGGACCTACCAAGGCTCTATGAGCTCTCTCGATTTCCCAAGCTGACTCAGGGGGCGTCGGTAAGATGGACTGAATAGTTGTTTGCAGGTACGGCAGAAGATTAGTTACCGCTTTAGGAATGCAGCGGAAGCGAACATTGAATCGTCTCGAGAGGTTCTCCAGATCTTCTAGCTTGGCTTCAAGGGTGGAAATTTGCAGTGAGTGTTGGTCAATCACCTGCCTATCAGAAGATTGTGACTCAATGATTTGATCTGTTAGGTTTTCCAGGTGGTTGGTGCGTTGACCCAAGTCTTGGATTTCCTGCTTGATTTCCTTGACCGCCGTGGATAGGCGAGCTTGTAAGAGAGCATCTATTTTTGCCACTGTCGCGTCTGTCAAGTCCACATGTGGAGGGCAATCCGGTGTATCCTCGATGTCCGAGCTGTCTGAAGAAGTGGGATCTGGCTGCAGAGATGGAGCCGGTGGAGGGGCTTGTGTAGAAAAGTGATCCTTAATTCCTCTAGATTGCTGGGTTTTCTTGCTAGATTTCCACATGATGGATAGGAAGATAGTGCTTTTAGCTGGTGAAGCTTAGGCACGAAAAAGTGAGAGGACACTGTCTAGGCTGACAATCGGGAGGCAGGGTTAGGCTTTCTTTCTGTTAACAAGTAGGGATTATATCCGCTTAGCCCCTGTCCCTGTCATAACACACCAGTAGGCCGGGTGCCCTCAGGTATAGATACTAATTTTTCATTGTTAGATAAGGATCATGTACAAGAGGTCTCCAGTCTGGTCATATCAAGTCGTTGGGCCCAGGGCATTCAGGTACACTTATAGGGCTATTCAGGCATTATGATAGGAAGACTTGGCTGGTGAGAAAGCATGGGAGAAAAAAGTCTTGTCCCATGAGATAGCTGAGAGGAGCAGGTAATGATGAGGGGTGCAGGGAGTGGTTAACTAGAAGGCCTTATAGCTTTCATTCAATGTTGTATAGAGCTGTAAATACTTTGTAGGCCCACTAGATGGCAGTGTGGTGTAGTTTTATTGTTGCAGGTCTGAATTTGCAGGCCTGACATTTGCCCACTAGATGGAGCTGTGCAGACAAATTAAGTGAGCTATTTATATCAAGTTGTTATGTTCAGACCTTTGTCCAAAACATATTGGGCGTGCCACCCTAGGTTGTGCCGTCCATCCCAGAGCAAGTCTTCCAGCCCTTGGAGTAATTCCCAGCTGCTATGTTTAATAAAAGATAGTTCTGGCAAGAATGTACTGTAGAGATAACAAATCCCAATGGATTTTCTTTTGGGCTTATAGTCCTGGAATACTGTAAATCACCAGATACAATAGATTAGGGCTTTACTTTAACCCCTGGGGGGCTGGCTTGTTGTGTAACAGCTCTCTGTACCCAGCTTATAGGCCTTTAACACTGTGCAGGCACTGGGGTTGAAAGTGTTAGTACTCCTTAGTGGTTCATCACTTTAGCTCTTAGCATCCCCAGATTAGAGGGTATCTGTGCAAGCATTTCAGCTTTTGTTTCTTGCCTTTGTTATACTTTGTCAATATGAGTGTGGGCAGACTTTGACTCCAAGCCCTTTAGGCTTCACTCTAGAATTGGAGGTGTGGGAGGTGTATGGGGCCCCTGGATTGGAAGGTCTGATCAGGGGGTGATAATCTGGGACCTTATAAAGCAGAAATAGTCTGCATTAATTTTTCACAGTCTCCCACATAAAATGCATAGGTTATATCCGTATTATTATATGAGATATAAGCTGCTGGGTCTTCTTTTGATTTACATAATTCACAATTATACAGTTTATTGTGAGTACCATCCAGATTTTATTCTATATCTACCAATCGTTACACAGAAAAGATCTCCAATAGTGTAAGGCATCTAGATTAGAACTGTATAGGTTTGATCCAGACAAGCAATTTTGGTGTTTACCAACCTTAAGTATGGATGGTGTTTATCAGAGTCTCCTTTGTTCTGGTTCAGCAGCAAATCTCAGAAGAAAAAGTTTCCAAACTTGATTTTTAAAACCAGCTGGGTCTTCCTGTGCACAATCCTGGTCATAAATATCAATTTGGTGATAGATAAATAACTTTATATTTGATCTTATATGTTTTTTTCAGCAGAGCTCATGCAGCACACATCCTCTTTCCTTGAATGTTAGCTCCGCCTCCAGGGAAATACATTTTTTAAGATACATGGAGAAGTTTTCTATACCAATATACTGTAATAAACTTGCAATGTATAATTAGATTTTGTGTATTTCAATAAAAATGACTTAAACAAAAAAGAAAAAGGAATATAACAACAAGAGGTCATGATTTGAAGGTAGAAAATGTCGAGGTGATGCAAGTGCTACCTTACATCCAGGGTAATGGATAAGTCAAACAACCTTACAGTGAAAGTGGTAAAACACTTTAATTAATATAACCTTGCCTAAGGTAGCAATCCAGAAGGGGATGCTTATCTTGTCGTGATGAAGGTGCTTGCGTAATTCAATGAAGCTGTCAGCTATACCATGTTGGGTCAGGTAATAGCAGAGAGATCAGACATATCGTGGTCCACTGGAGAAGGAACTGGTAACCCACTCCAGTATATTTGCCAAGAAGACTATACAGTATGGATATGCACAACCAGAAACACAGACATATCGCCTGGTGTGCTGCATCCATATGGTCACCGAGAGTCAGACATGACTGAAGTATTGAACAACAACATGATAAGCATAAGGCTATATTAAGGTTAATTAGGCTGTAGATATAGGTAGATTATAAATGATAGAGTTAAATACAGTTAAATAATTTAAACATGCCTGAGATACGCATAAGGCATAATTAAGCCAAACAGGTAGATAGAATGGGCAGATCAGTTATTACCTGATGTCAACTGTAAATCTCTGTGTGCTTAGAAATACAATTTGGATTACTGATAATAACCAATAGACCCATCTATACTGTCCACTAATGATCAGGGTCTCGTCTTACTTATTTGGGCATGCTTGATTCTTATACTGTGTTTGTTCTTACCACTTCTGCTGGACGGCTGTTCCTCTTATTAACCACCTTTTCTGTAAAGTAGTACATTGTATATGGAAGGTAAAACTATATAGTAGGGCATCAATCTAGGCTTGACCAGGTTGTACGACATGAAAGGTTCCTGGGTGTCACTGGGTATATAATATCACTGTGTAGCAATTACATTTTATATACTTTATTTTATTAAGAAGTGTTTATCATCTCTTTTTTTACTGTATAAAATCAAACAAATAGTCCCTGTATATGTGTGCCCACTGCAGCTGATTCAGATACAGACACTGTAGGGCTGGATGTGCAGTGTAGTGTTTTAGCCTATCAGTATCCTGTTTGCGTTTGGTCCCTGATAGGCTAGGACACTACACTGCACATAGTCCTACAGAGTCCGTGTCTGCTTATGCCGCAGTAGGCAGACCTATACAGGGACTATTTAATTAATTTTATGCAGTAAAAAAGGTCCTTTAAAGCTTTTTTAAATAAAATAAAATACATACAAGTAAATAGATACAAAAGTATATTATTACTAGTAAATACAGGGACATGGAAGGTTTCTGGTAACGTACAGGCCCCCAGCCTAGGCCTTTAAAGTTGGAAGGACTGCAGACACAAGTCATATTAGTCTCTGTTCTAGTTGCAATGAAATTATGGTCTGTGTCTAAACAGGGTAAGGTTTGGGGAGGGGAATCTGTCCTGCTGTGATCCCACTGAATTAAACCAGAGAAAATATAATATCTTATTCAGGCCAACAGGTCAAAGTCTCAAAAAGGCTGCAATAGTCACAGAGACTTTAAGGATACAGACATAGCAAGTACCCAAGAAAAAAATATGTATTATTGGATGAACCATGGAATAATATTACACTCAACCACCTCATTGACTCTATCTGGTTGTCTCTATTTATACTCCGAGCACGGGCTCTGGGAATGACTGCTCGATGTCCTGCACAATGCTCCTTAAACCACGAGGGGACACTCTATTCCTGAGAATTTCATGCCCATGGGATGGACAATGCAGAGAAACCAGGGGGCACCAAGACATGAGCTGTGGTTGCCTCTGAGTAGAAAGAGCCTGGAAAGATAAGTATGTCCGGAAGGTACAACTCCTCCACCCACTCAGTATGATGGGTACACAAGTAGGTGTATCTGCACCTCCTCCTCTATAATAAAAAGTAAGTGGTATCTGCACCCCCTCCTATAGAATAACAAGTTGGTGGTATCTGCACCCCCCACCTATAGAATAACAAGTAGGTGTATCTGCACCTCCTCCTCTAGAATAAAAAGTAAGTGGAATCTGCACCCCCTCCTATAGAATAAAAAGTTGGTGGTATCTGCACCCCCTCCTATAGAATAAAAAGTTGGTGGTATCTGCACCCCCACCTATAGAATAACAAGTAGGTGGTATCTGCACTCCCTCCTATAGAATAACAAGTTGGTGGTATCTGCACCCCCACCTATAGAATAACAAGTAGGTGGTATCTGCACTCCCTCCTATAGAATAACAAGTAGGTGGTATCTGCACCCCCACCTATAGAATAACAAGTAGGTGGTAGCTGCACTCCCTCCTATAGAATAACAAGTTGGTGGTATCTGCACCCCTTCCTATAGATTAACAAGTTGGTGGTATCTGCACCCCCTCCTATAGAATAACAAGTTGGTGGTATCTGCACTCCCTTTTATAGAATAACAAGTTGGTGGTATCTGCACCCCATCCTATAGTATAACAAGTAGGTGGTATCTGCACCCCTTCCTATAGAATAACAAGTTGGTGGAATCTGCACCCCCTCCTATAGAATAACAAGTTGGTGGTATCTGCACTCCCTCCTATAGAATAACAAGTTGGTGGTATCTGCACTCTTTCCTATAGAATAACAAGTTGGTGGTATCTGCAACCCCTCCTATAGAATAACAAGTTGGTGGTATCTGCACTCCCTCCTATAGAATAACAAGTTGGTGGTATCTGCACTTCTTCCTATAGAATAACAAATTGGTGGTATCTGCAGCCCCTCCTATAGAAAAACAAGTTGGTGGTATCTGCACCCCCTCCTATAGAATAACAAGTAGGTGGTATCTGCACCCCCTCCTATAGTATAACAAGTTGGTGGTATCTGCACCCCCTCCTATAGAATAACAAGTTGGTGGTATCTGCACCCCCTCCTATAGAATAACAAGTTGGTGGTATCTACACCCGGTCTTATAGTATAACAAGTTGGTGGTATCTGCACACCCTCCTATAGAATAACAAGTTGGTGGTATCTGCACTCCCTCCTATAGAATAACAAGTTGGTGGTATCTGCAACCCCTCCTATAGAATAAAAAGTTGGTGGTATCTGCACCCCCACCTATAGAATAACAAGTAGGTGGTATCTGCACTCAATCCTATAGAATAACAAGTTGGTGGTATCTGCACCCCCTCCTATAGAATAACAAGTAGGTGGTATCTGCACCCCCTCCTATAGAATAACAAGTAGGTGGTATCTGCACCCCTTCCAATAGAATAACAAGTTGGTGGAATCTGCACCCCCTCCTATAGAATAACAAGTTGGTGGTATCTGCACTCCCTCCTATAGAATAACAAGTTGGTGGTATCTGCACCCCCTCCTATAGAAAAACAAGTTGGTGGTATCTGCACCCCCTCCTATAGAATAACAAGTAGGTGGTATCTGCACCCCCTCATATAGTATAACAAGTAGGTGGTATCTGCATCCCTTCCTATAGAATAACACATTGGTGGTATCTGCACCCCCTCCTATAGAATAACAAGTTGGTGGTATCTGCACTCCCTCCTATAGAATAACAAGTTGGTGGTATCTGCACTTCTTCCTATAGAATAACAAATTGGTGGTATCTGCAGCCCCTCCTATAGAAAAACAAGTTGGTGGTATCTGCACCCCTTCCTATAGAATAACAAGTTGGTGGTATCTGCACTTCTTCCTATAGAATAACAAATTGGTGGTATCTGCAGCCCCTCCTATAGAATAACAAGTTGGTGGTATCTGCACTTCTTCCTATAGAATAACAAGTAGGTGGTATCTGCACCCCCTCCTATAGTATAACAAGTTGGTGGAATCTGCACCCCCTCCTATAGAATAACAAGTTGGTGGTATCTGCACCCCTTCCTATAGAATAACAAGTTGGTGGTATCTGCACCCCCTCCTATAGAATAACAAGTTGGTGGTATCTGCACCCGGTCTTATAGTATAACAAGTTGGTGGTATCTGCACCCCCTCCTATAGAATAACAAGTTGGTGGTATCTGCACTCCCTCCTATAGAATAACAAGTTGGTGGTATCTGCAACACCTCCTATAGAATAAAAAGTTGGTGGTATCTGCACCCCCACCTATAGAATAACAAGTAGGTGGTATCTGCACTCAATCCTATAGAATAACAAGTTGGTGGTATCTGCACCTCCTCCTCTAGAATAAAAAGTAAGTGGAATCTGCACCCCCTCCTATAGAATAAAAAGTTGGTGGTATCTGCACCCCTTCCTATAGAATAACAGGTAGGTGGTATCTGCACTCCCTCCTATAAAATAACAAGTAGGTTGTATCTGCACTCCCTCCTATAGAATAACAAGTTGGTGGTATCTGCACCCCCTCCTATAGAATAACAAGTCGGTGGTATCTGCACCCCCTCCTATAGAATAACAAGTTGGTGGTATCGGCACCCCTTCCTATAGAATAACAAGTCGGTGGTATCTGCACCCGCTCCTATAGAATAACAAGTCGGTGGTATCTGCACCCCTTCCTAGAGAATAACAAGTCGGTGGTATCTGCACCCCTTCCTATAGAATAACAAGTCGGTGGTATCGGCACCCCTTCCTATAGAATAACAAGTCGGTGGTATCGGCACCCCTTCCTATAGAATAACAAGTTGGTGGTATCTGCACCCCCTCCTATAGAATAACAAGTCAGTGGTATCTGCACCCCCTCCTATAGAATAACAAGTTGGTGGTATCTGCACCCCTTCCTAGAGAATAACAAGTTGGTGGTATCTGCACCCCTTCCTTTAGAATAACAAGTCGGTGGTATCTGTACCCCTTCCTACAGAATAACAAGTCGGTGGTATCTGCACCCCTTCCTATAGAATAACAAGTCGGTGGTATCTGCACCCCTTCCTATAGAATAACAAGTTGGTGGTATCTGCACCCCTTCCTACAGAATAACAAGTTGGTGGTATCTGCACCCCTTTCTATAGAATAACAAGTCGGTGGTATCTGCACCCCTTCCTATAGAATAACAAGTTGGTGGTATCTGCACCCCCTCCTATAGTATAACAAGTCGGTGGTATCTGTACCCCTTCCTACAGAATAACAAGTTGGTGGTATCTGCACCCCTTCCTATAGAATAACAAGTCGGTGGTATCGGCACCCCTTCCTATAGAATAACAAGTTGGTGGTATCTGCACCCCTTCCTATAGAATAACAAGTCGGTGGTATCTGCACCCCCTTCCTATAGAATAACAAGTTGGTGGTATCTGCACCCCTGCTATAGAATAACAAGTCGGTGGTATCTGCACTCCCTCCTATAGAATAACAAGTAGGTGGTATCTGCACTCCCTCCTATAGAATAACAAGTCGGTGGTATCTGCACTCCCTCCTATAGAATAACAAGTTGGTGGTATCGGCACCCCTTCCTATAGAATAACAGGTAGGTGGTATCTGCACTCCCTCCTATAGAATAACAAGTTGGTGGTATCTGCACCCCCTCCTATAGAATAACAAGTTGGTGGTATCTGCACCCCTTCCTATAGAATAACAAGTCGGTGGTATCGGCACACCTTCCTATAAAATAACAAGTTGGTGGTATCTGCACCCCCTCCTATAGAATAACAAGTTGGTGGTATCTGCACCCCCTCCTATAGAATAACAAGTCGGTGGTATCGGCACCCCTTCCTATAGAATAACAAGTTGGTGGTATCTGCACCCCTTCCTATAGAATAACAAGTTGGTGGTATCTGCACCCCTTCCTATAGAATAACAAGTTGGTGGTATCTGCACCCCTTCCTATAGAATAACAAGTCGGTGGTATCTGCACCCCCTCCTATAGTATAACAAGTTGGTGGTATCTGCACCCCTTCCTATAGAATAACAAGTTAGTGGTATCTGCACCCCTTCCTATAGTATAACAAGTTGGTGGTATCTGCACCCCTTCCTATAGAATAACAAGTTGGTGGTATCTGCACCCCTTCCTATAGAATAACAAGTTGGTGGTATCTGTACCCCTTCCTATAGAATAACAAGTTGGTGGTATCTGCACCCCCTCCTATAGAATAACAAGTTGGTGGTATCTGCACCCCTTCCTATAGAATAACAAGTTGGTGGTATCTGCACCCCCTTCTATAGAATAACAAGTTGGTGGTATCTGCACCCCCTCCTATAGAATAACAAGTTGGTGGTATCTGCACCCCCTCCTATAGAATAACAAGTTGGTGGTATCTGCACCCTCCTATAGAATAACAAGTCAGTGGTATCTGCACCCTCCTATAGAATAACAAGTCGGTGGTATCTGCACCCCTTCCTATAGAATAACAAGTTGGTGGTATCTGTACCCCTTCCTATAGAATAACAAGTTGGTGGTATCTGTACCCCTTCCTATAGAATAACAAGTCGGTGGTATCTGTACCCCCTCTTATAGAATAACACGTTGGTGGTATCTGCACCCCCTCCTATAGAATAACAAGTCGGTGGTATCTGCACCCCTTCCTATAGAATAACAAGTTGGTGGTATCTGTACCCCTTCCTATAGAATAACAAGTTTGTGGTATCTGTACCCCTCCTGTAGAATAAAAAGAAGGTATCATATCTTGGGTTTTCTTGAAATGTCTATAATTTTACTGCTTGCAGTTCTTGCCTCCATTTTACATAGTTACATAGTAATTGTGGTTAAGACTTCTAGTCCACAAAGTTCAACCTTTTTAGATCTCCTTTGATCTGCAGATTAATTGTTAATTGTTAATTGATCCAGAGAAAGGCAAACAGAAAAAAAAGTGCCCTCCTGCACCCCCTCAACATTACAAGTGCTGTGTAACCCCCCCCCCCCCCCCTGTACCCCAGTGCAAAATAAACCAGGCCCTCTCTTTTAACTTCTCTATACAAGGTTGGTACCTTTATGCCAATAAAAAAGCCAAACATATTAGGTGAAGAGATCACCCCTAGTGCAACGATATAAGCTTTCTATAAAATAATACAGTAGCTCCATCAGATGCTTATAGACCCACAAATGGTGTAGGATGATAACCTCTAGCAGGAACAGAGGGTTGTTGGGTCTGAGTCTCCTAGACTTCATTGACCATAACACACCATGCTGATCCACTTGGTATTCAGGGCAGAGATACTGGAGTGGGTTTCCAGTTCCTTCTCCAGTGGGGCACACCATAAAGCTCCTGGTATGTATAGATGCTCCCCCATCCAAGTACTGACCAGGCCCAAACCTGCATGGCTTCATGGTGCTGTGACCTCTGAGATTCCCTGACTGAAATTGAACCCAGGTCGCAGTGGTAAAAGCACATAATCCCAACCACTGGACCACCAGTACCCTCAGTTGCAAGGTTAGATTTTACATAATATTTTTCAATACATGTTAAAACATGTTTCATGTCCATTTAAAGCGCTACAGTGACCCTTTACACATTACATTGCTTATTGTAATAACAGTGTCAGCAATGGCTGTTTATACTCATTCTTGTCTATGAGCCCTACAAAGGTTTTGGTTCCTTAAAGGGATCTGGAAGATTTCTGGATATAATATATAATATACCTGTGTATCTTTTTACTTTTATGTACATTATTTTATTTTGAAGTGATTATAAGTTAAGTAATGTGTTTACTGACTAAAATAATACAAATAGTTCCTGTATGATTCTGCCCGCTGCAGTGTATGCAGGCACAGACTCTGTATGGCTGGATAAGCAGTGTAGTATCCTAGCCTATCAGTGACAACGTCTCAGCAGCATGTTGCTGAGAGATGGTCACTGATTGGTTAGTATGAGACACTGCACAGCAAGTACTACAAAGTCTGTGTCTTCGTTAGATGAAAAGGGCAGACCCATACAGGGACTATTTGTTAGATTTTAGGCGGTAAAAACAGAACTTATAATATTTCTTAATAAAATAAAGTACATAAAATTAAATAGATAAATAAGTATATTATATACCTAGTGACACACAGAAACCTTCACTATCCCTTTAAAACTTCACTGTTTATGCCAGATAGCTGACCTGCCCCCAAATGAGATTATTTGCATAAAGAGATTCTATGAAAATTATTTCAGAAATCTCCTTTTGTTTGGACTCTCCCATTTACTTATTAACAAGTTTGGATTATAAATTCCTCTGTAATCATTAACCTGATAAGAAAAGCAGAAATATGTATTTACTGTCACCATCATGTTCCCCTATTCATAGCACTCCCCCTAATTATGGTGGGAACTTTTTTGTTTAACGAACACTGACATTTTTTACAATTATAATTAACTTTTTGTGCTCATCTGAAACATAGAGAGCGGGAGTGTATGAGACAAAACGACTAGGAAAATAAGTCTAACTGCTAATAAATGCATTAGAATGATGATCTATATTTAGTTTATTCTTTTAAAAAAATTAGAATGGATACATTTTTTTTTAAGTAAAAAAAATAAAAAAATTAAAGCCATTAATATGTAATTACAATCTCCAGGGGGAATGTTGGTTTCCTGCTTTACTGTTATGGAAGGTACCTTGGAGGTTGAGAAGGTGCAGTTAGATCTTTTAGAGACTCTCTAAAGAAACACATCTAAAGTCACATCTAAACTGGTAACTAGAAAGGAAAAAATTTCATAAAACTAGTTTTTATTTAGAAAAAAAAACATGGTGACAGTCCCAGTTGAACATGGGAGATATCCATGACTCTGTGGAGAAGGCTTCATATGTGAGAGGGGTCTTTACATTTCTGCTGGGAAACGTTTGAAGTTTTTATTGCAAGCTGCTTCCTTCTGAGCATGTGCAAAGGAAGGGGTAGGTGCACTGGCGTAGGAAGGGAGGGGTGAAGGGGCAAACCGCCACAGGCGCAACCTCCTTGTAGGTGGCACCAGCTGCTTTTAAAACGCTGGTCAGTTGCTGCTGAGTTGCATGTGAGTGCGTGTGTGTCTGTGTATATGTCTGTGTGAGTGTGTGTCTGTGTTAGTTTGTGCCTGAGTGTGTAAGTCTGTGAGTGTGTGTGTCTGTGAGTATGTGTGTTTGTGTGAGTGTGTGTCTGTGTGAGTATGTGTGTCTGTGTGAGTGTGTGTGTCTCTGTGAGTGTAAAAGTCTGTGAGTGTGTGTCTTTGAGTGTGTGTCTGTGTGAGTGTGTCTGTGTGAGTGTGTGTCTGAGTGTGTGTATCTGTGAGTGTCTTTGAGTGTGTGAATGAGTGAGTATGTGTCTGTGTGAGTGTGTGTCTGAGTGAGTGTGTGTAAGTCTGTGAGTGTGTGCAAGTTTGTGTGTGTCTGTGAGTGTGTGTGTGAGTGAATGTGTGTGGCAGGGAATGTGTGTGTCAGTGAGTGTGTGTCTGTGAGTGTGTGTGAGTGAGTGTGTTTGAGAGTATGTGTGTCTCTGAGTGTGTGTAAATCTGAGTGTGTCTGTGAGTGTGTATAAGTCTGTATGTGTGTGCTATTTTGACGCCCGGGGCTGCCCTTGAGTTTGACAAGGAGGGGGAGTCAAATTCCAGGATAGCCCCAGGCGGCAAAATCTCTAGCTACGTCACTGGATCGCTACCTTGTCGTGGTGAAGGGGCTTGTGTACCTCAATGAAGCTGTGAGCTATACCAAGAAAGGTCACCCAAGATGGGCAGGTCATAGCAGAGAGGTCAGACAAATCTCGGTCCACTGTAGAAGGAACTGGCAACCCACTCCAGTAACTTTGGTAAGAATACTCTATGGACAAACACAACCAGAGGCATAACGATATGGCACTGGAAGATGAGCCCCTCAGGTCAGAAGGTGCCTACCACATTACTGAGGAAGAGCAGACGTCAAGTACAAGTAACACCAGATCTAATGAAGTGGTTGGGCCAAAACTGAAAGGACACCCAGCTGCGGACGTGTCTGGAGGGGAAAGGAAAGTCTGCTGCTGCAAAGACTAATTCAGAATAGGAACCTGGAACATTAGAACTATGAACCAAGGAAAACTGGATGTGGTCAAACATGAAATCACAAGGCTAAACATCGATATCCTGGGAATTGCTGAACTTTGATGGACTGGAATGGGATATTTAGCCTCAGACAACCACCAAATCTTCTAATGTGGTCAAGAACCCAGCAGAAGAAATGGAGTAGCCATCCTAGTCAATCAAAGAGTGGCCAAAACAGTGCTTGGTTACAACCCAATAAATGACAGAATGATTACGATTCGAATTCAAGGCAAGCTATTTAACATCACAGTGATCCAAGTCTATGCTCCAACCATGGAGAGGCTGAAGAGGCTGAAGTTGTCCAGCTCTATGAAGATATTCAACACGTCATAGATATAACACCAAGAAAATATGCTACTATCATCCTAGCAGATTGGAATGTAAAAGTAGGGACAAAAGACACCTGGGATAACAGGCAAGTTTGGCCTTGGAGTACAAAATTAAACAGATTGGAGATTAGTAGAATTCTCTGAAGATGATTCTCTGGTCGTAGCAAACACCCTCTTCCAACAGCCACCGATAGGACTATACATGGACATCACCAGATGGACAATATAGAAATCAGATTGATTATATACTTTGTAGCCAAAGATGGAGGAGCTCTATAAAGTCAGCAACAACAAGACCTGGAGCTGACTGCGGCTCAGACCATGAGCTTCTTATTGCAAAGTTCAGAACTAAACTGAAGAAAAGGGGGAAAATCATCAGACCAATCAGATAGAAAAGAAATAATATCACCTGTGAATATGCAGTGGAAGTAAAGAATAGGCTTAATGGACTAGACATGGAAAATAGAATGCCTGAAGAACTTTGGACCGAAGTTTGCAACATTATCCAGGAATCAGCAACAAATAATATCCAGAAAAGAAAAAAAAGTAAGAAGAAAAATGGCTAATGAGGCTTTGAAAGTAGTACAGGAAAAGGGGAAGCCAAAGGTAGTGAAGATAGGAAAAGATGTGTTCAACTGAATGCAGAATTCCAGATGATAGCAAGAAGAGACAAGGAAACGTTCTACAATGAGAGATGTAAAGAGATAGAAGAAGATAACAGAATAGGAAAGTCCAGAAATCTCTTCAAGAAAATTGGGGATTTCTAAAGCACCTTTCATGCCAAAGTGAGCGTGATAAAAGATCAAAATGGTAGGAACAGAAGCAGATCAGATAAAGAAGAGGTGGCAGGAATACACTGAAGATCAATACAGGATGAAACTTTACAGCGGTGATGACCTCAATAGTTTGTCCTCTGGATAATAGAGAAAGCAAGAGAGTTACTTCTGCTTCATAGACTATTCTAAAGCCTTTAACTGTGTGGATCCCAACAAAATGTGCCACGTGCTTAAAGAGATGGGAGTACCAGATCATCTCATCCACCTCCTGAGGAATCAGTATCTGGACCAAGAAACCATGGTCCAATGGGACAACAGAATGGTTCAAGATAGGAAAAGCAGTGTGACAAGGTATTGCTCGAAGGAACATCAACAACCTCAGATACGCCGATGATACTACTCTGTTGGCTGAAAATGAGGAGGAACTAAAGGACTTATTGATGAGGGTAAAATAATAGGGTGCAAAATCTGGCCCGCTGCTCATTGTTAAAAAGACAAAGATCCTGGCAAACATCAATCTCAGTTACTGGCAAATAAACGGGGAAGAAGTGGAGGCAGTGACAGATTTTATTTTACCTCTTCAGATGGTGACTGTAGTCATGAAATTAAAAAATGTTTGCTTCTGGGCAGGAAAGCTATGGAAAGCTTGGACAAGCTAGTTAAAACTAAAGATATTAAATTATCAACACAGTTCTGCATAGTTAGAACTATGGTATTTCCAGTAGTAACATATGGATGTGAGAGCTGGACCATAGAGGGCTGAGCGCTGGAGAATTGACGCCTTTGAAGTGTAGTGTTGGAGAAGACTGCTAAGAGTCCCTTGGACTGCAAGAAGATCCAATAAATCAGTACTTCAGGAAATTAAGACAAACTGTTCACTGGAAGCTATGATCATAAGGCTGAAGCTCAAATATTTTGGCCAGGTGGAGATGGATAGATGAGGACACTGAAGCGATAAACATGAACTTAATCAAGCTCAAAGAGGCGGTGGCTGACATATGTACCTGGCAGCCTGCAGTTCATCCATATGGTCACAGAGAGTTGGACACGACTGAACGACTAAACAACAACAAGCCAGGTGTCAGATACCAAAAGGTCCACTGATTTAACAAATCCCACACACCTCTCCCCACCTCTCTGACCTCTGATGGATAAAATAAACAAACCCCTCCAGCTCCATATTAGCATGGAGTACTCAAGTTAGACAGGTTCCCTGGTCGTTTGGATTCAGTGCTTTCACCACTGTGACCTTGGTTCGATTCCACTCGGGGAACCAGAAGGTCACACCACCCTGAAGCCATGCAGTGTTGGGCCTGGTCAGTACTTGGTTGGGAGACCAACTAGGAATACCAGGAGCTGTATGCTGTGGCCCACTGGAGAAAGAACTGGCAATCCACTCCAGTATCTCTGCCATGAATACTAAGTGGATTAGAATGGTGTGTTGAGGTAACAGAGTCTGGCACGCCTGAACTACACACACAGAACTCAAGTTAACCAGTGTGGATTCACTGCAGGATTCAAGAGCTGAAACTACTAACTGGATGGACTAAGCACTTATTTATTGTTTAGTCATTCAGCCATTTCCAAATATCCACGACCCTATGGACCACAGTATGCCAGGTGCATCTCTCAGTCACTGCCGTCTGAGCTCCATCAAGTTCAGGTTCATTGCTTCAGTGATCTCATCTCCGCCTCTGTGGTCCCCTTCTTCTTGTGTCTTCAATCTTCTCTAGGGAATCCTGTCTTCTCATGATATGGCCAAAATATTTGAGCTTCAGCCTCATGATCATACCTTCTAGTGAACAGTTTGTCTTTATTTCATGTAATATTGATTTATTGCATCTTGTTGCAGTCCAATGGACTCTAAGCTGTTTTCTCCAACACCTCAATTCAAAAGCGTCAATTCTCCGGTGCTCAGCCTTTTTTATGGTCCAGCCCTTACATCCGTATGTTACTACTGGGAATACCATGGTTCTAACTGTGCAGACCTTTGTTGATAGTGTAATATCTTTACTTTTTAACAGCGTGTCCAGACTTGCCATAGCTTTTCTCCTTAGAAGCAAACGTCTTTTAATTTTGGCGCTTATTGGAAGCCTCTCCCCTGGTGTACTTTGTGTCCTATGAGCACCGTTGGCGCTCCTTGTGAGGCGTGCAGTGAAGGTCTTTGTCGTTTAGTGCGATACTGTGGTGTGTTTTTTTTTGTTTTCTGTATAGTTTTTTTATGATAATTAATTAATTAATTAAATCATATATTATATTAATATACCTTACCTATTTGTAATTAATATAAGCAGCAAGCAATGTGCTGAAGAGCTAACAATCTGTTCTGATGTTCCTGCAGCATACAGTGTAGGTTTGCACTCTTGCTGAGCTGAGGTGTAAGTGTCAGCAATGTGTACAGGGTGTAGTGTAAATAGGCTGCGTGCGCAAGGGGAAACCATTAGTGTAGCTGGGTACTTCCGCATTGTGTAAGTTAGTGTTGTAAAATGGCGGCGAATGTGTATGCGGTACCTGGCTGTGGATAATTTAGCGTCCTTGCTAATGGTGTATGTTGTACTTCGTACTGGTTTTTATAAAAGTCATATGTGCTTGGCGGTATTTTGCGGCTTTAGGGGTTGTGTAACCTCGCTTTCTTTTTTTTCAACTTCCATTTTTTCTCTCACTTAGGGGATTTTCGAGTGTCTAAACTTTGTAAATTGGACTTAAATTGAGGTGTAACCTCACTTCCAGACGCCTGGGTGTCCCCCCTTGCTGTGGGTAAGGTTTTTATTTTTTTTTGGGTGTGTTTTTTTAATGTTTGCCGCTGTGCGCGGTTCGGCCGTTAAGGTCGTATTTTTGCAAGTTCGTAATTAGTTTTTTCTAAGTCCCGCGGCTCTTATTCTTTTGTGTAAGTCCGTATTTAGTTATTGCGTGTTTTGTTCTTTTTTTCAAAGTGCTGCTTCTGTGGCTGTTTGTAACCTCTTGTGCAAATGCTGCTTCTCGGGTGTCTGCATTTGCATGGCTAAAGTCGTACAGGGTCGTAGGGATGAGCGCCCATGGCGCTCATTTCCACCAGTGCAAGGGGCGCCTTTGGCTCTCATTTCCAGCAACTGCGACCCTCTCTTCGCGTTAGCAAGGACCCATATTGCTAAGAACTATATATGTGATGATTCTCTATGATTATAATGTCTACAATTTGCAACAAATAGGTGACATTTTTCATAAAGTCCAGTGGTACTTGATGTCCACTTGTTATTTTCCAAACACTAAATACACTTTACCATCTCTCCCTCTTCTTAATGTCTGTGTTATAAATCTGGGCTGAAATAATGGGAAATAGTGAGATATTCGGACCCCCAATGCCCCCCTGAATTCCACTGATCTCACTCCAATTCATACTTGTTTGGGGCTTTCTGTTAACGAGCAGCTCTTTTTGTTCGGCCTAATTGTCAGTATTTCCCTCATTAGTGCGAATAAAACTGCCCTGCTCACTGACCCAGAAGAAATGTCCTCCCACCATCTTCCTGTTGGCTTATCTGGGGCTCAGATTTTGGGAATCGGACTGCTCAGGACTGGACTACGGAGAAGCCGGGCATGATATAGGAGTAACGAGTATTACTGTAACAGGTAAGTGCTTAAACCAGTCACGGACCTCTCTAAAAAGGTTTGGATGGCGTCATGCTTGTAATGTGTGCCATGTTTATTGGAGAACTTGACTTGATCATGCGCTAAAAGTTTACAATTAATAATTACAGCCTTCATTTTTTACTATTATGCTCAGGTTTTCTATACTGGGAGCAAACATTTTGCCTTTGGTCCTATAAGGATTAGAAAACTGGGAGGATTTCTATTCAGTTCTGTTGAAAGACTACCACTTTACATAGTCACTTGACAATGGAATTCATCAGAAAAAAGCCCTGCCCCTCTGGCTACAGCTAAATTAGTAATCCAAGATAAAATCCCCCATAACACAAGCAGAGTGAGCTAAATATGATTTTCTTTAAAAATACATTTATGCTCTTACCTTACATAGCTACTAATGTTGTTATTTTGTTACATACTTAGCATTCAGTCAGAAGATTATAGATTTTCTTGTTATCAATGACAACAATGCATACAGACACCAGGGGGTATTTAGCAATAAACAATTAGAATTACACTTCATAAATAAATAACAGACCTAACATGGTGGGTGGATCAGTAAGGCTGAGCAACAGGTAAACATACCAATCTGTTTACTTTAGGAAAATGCAACTTTTAGTAACAATAAAATAATACAATACTTGTTATTTGATATATTTGTACAATACAATGTGGGATCTCTGCTATATCCCTTTGCTATTCACTTCATTTTATATTTAATTTATATAATTGCTCCTGATTATTTGTGAAGGTATCAATGACACTGTTTTATGACATTTATGTACCATGTACATTTTTATTGCAGATAAAAAAAAATGTTTTATATATATATATATATATATATATATATATATATATATATATATATAATATTTTATTGCAGTTTTTGTGTAAATATTTTATTTTTTCAAAGCCACTGGAACACCAGGGCATCTATACTATGTAAAAAATGAGGTCAAGAGGAGGAAAAAACAGTCAGGTTCTTGTATCACTATAATATAATATACAACAATCTATATTGTCACCTGAGTCTTAGCCCATTAAAAGACAGCTTGGCCCCAGTTGCTGGATTATTTACTTAAACACCTCCATTGTATTTGTAATCTGTTTTGTTCCATTATTTGCCAGATCAAGTTAATCACATCTGGTATGTGTTAGAGATGGCAGGATGTGTATTAGAGGTTAATCCTATTGCTCACAGGAAGCTACTGCTAGACCCTATGTGGGGTCATCTCCTGTAACTGTCTGCCATTGCATACACCTGTATCTAACTGCTATAAATATTGCTGACTTTTCAAAATAAAACAGTTCACTTTTGGAGACATATAAAAATATTGTGTCTCTCCTGTTCTCCTGGATGGCTGCAGGGAGGAACTGAGAGACTCTTTAGGATCCTGCTGGGGTAGGTTGGACTGTAATAAGTCTTATCAAGCCCCCTAAGAAGAAGCAGACCTGGCGTCTCTTGGTAGCCTGGAAGTACTGATTTCTGATGCAAGGACCCTGACCGATACAGAAACCAGATATCAGAGTGCTGGTGCTGAGATTTCCAAGAACCCCATGGCCCTTGTGGGTAGATAACCTGTAGTCTATAGCAGGTGGCCCTGGGCTTGTAGTGGCCCCTACCCCTGGATCGTCACATATATAAATTACAAAAGCCTTTTTAATTTTAAAATGCGGAAAAATTAAAATGAAAATAGTTGTTTCCCCTAATTTTAAAACTGAGTCTCCTCCCATCTTTTAAAATCTGCTTTGGTGGCAGAGTCTAATTAAATAGGACGATGCTGCACTGTGCCTCACTGAGACAGCTGTAGGAAGTGCTAGTATGCTCTGCCATCAATGCTAATAATGGGAGGAGCTCCAGTCTAAATTTGAGAGGAAAAATTGCTTGGAACACATTATTACTACTTAAATTAAGAGAGCTGGTCCATTACAGCGGTCCTTTAAAACATGATTTGTTAAATGCATAATAGAAAATATAGGACTACAACGTTATTTTTTCTTTTTAATCCTCCAGTTATTTGCATTAATTCCAGGAGTGTATACATTAGCATTGCTTTCTCAAATGATACAGACATTCTCCTGTTGCTAGTTCTGCCCAGAATATGTAAGTATCTGGATAATTTAATAGGTTTTTTATATTATTCACAAAGGATCCGACAGAAAAGCATCCAGGGGAATGACCTTTGATTGGTTGGGAATGTACCACTGTAAAAATGAGAGAATTAGATATAATTTTCTTCCCAACATTTCAAATATCCAAAGGAGGACACATATTTTCTAGAAAAATGATGCACTATAAGGCATTTTTATTATTATTACTATTAATATTATTATAATATATTATATATTATAATTATTACAGGCTTTCAAATAAGCGCCGTTGGCGCTCATTGCAAACCTATCTCCCCTTATACTTTTCGGGCCTCGCGATAAGCACATGCGCAAGCCCGTAACTTTGTCACTCATGGCGAGCCTTGCGATGAGCGCCTTTGGCGCTCATGTTGGGCCTAGCAATGAGCACCTTTGGTGCTCATTGCAAGCCTCTCCCCTCCCCTGTGTCTCTTTCCCCCCCTCTCCCTTCCCTGTGTCTCTTTCCCCCCACTCCCTCCCCAGAGTCTCTTTCCACCCACTTCCTACCCAGAGTCTCTTTCCCCCTCTACCTTCTCTTTGTCTTTTCCCCCTCTCTCACTCCCCCATGTCTCTTTCCCCCTCTCCCTCCCCTGTGTCTCTTTGCCCCCCTCTCCTTCCCCTGTGTCTCTTTCCTTCCTCTCCCTCCCCTGTGTCTCTTTCCTTTCCTCTCCCTCCCTTGTGTCTCTCACCCCCCCCCCCCCTTCCCTCTCTCATTTGCGGGCTTATTAGCAGTTGATCCTGAAACTTTTTTTCATGCCTGCAATACTTGAAGCTTAAATCGATATTGCTTACAGCCTTGCAGGCTTGAAAAAAGTTACGGGTTTAATGCCACCATTTTTTTTCTAGGCCGTAACTTGGCAGCAGTTGGGAGACCGCCAAAAGACGCCAATTGAATAGCACATTAGCTCTTAACCTCACTTATGCAGCCAATTTTCTATCCAATTGGTGTCTTTTGGTGGCCTCCCAATGGCTTCCGAGTTACAGGCTTGAAAAAAAAATGGCGTAACTCAGAGCCTCTTTTGCGAACCTTTGATGCTCATTGAGAGCCTCTCCCCCCCATCTAAGTTGCGAGCCTCTTCCCCCTCCTCTACTTTAAAGGCCTTGCAATGAGTGCCTTTGGCGCTTATTGCGCATGCACAAACCATAACTTTAAACATTGTAACTTTTAAATCACAATTATGACAACTACTATAGTTGATCACTGTGTATCTATTTACTTTTATTTACTTTGTTTTACTAAGAAGTGCTTACAAGCTCTGTTTTTACTGCCTTAAATCAATCAAATAGCTCCTTTTTGTGTCTGCAGTCTGCAGCTCACAAAGACACAGACACTGTTGTACTTGCTGTGCTCTGTCTCATACTAGCCAATCAATGACCATTTATCAGCAACATTCTGCAACATGCTGCTGAGACGTGGTCCCTGATAGGCTAGGATACTACACTGCACATCCAGCCCTACAGAGTCTGTGTCCGCTATTTGTTTGATTTTAGGGAGTAAAAACAGAGCTTATAAGCACATCTTAATAAAGTACATAAAAGTAAAGAGATACACAGAGATATTATATATATATAATAAGTCCACAGCAGCGGCTGGGTACAAGCACTATGGATTTTATTCTTTGCTAATAGATTTCAAGCAATATCCTGACAGTTCCCCAATCTGACTAGTATACAAGTACAATTTAACAAATCATCATAATGATCATTATAGCCTTATGTGTATATCCGGCAAACTAATACCCATCCTTCATAACATACAGCAGTCCACCCAGGCAGTGGCAGTGCAAATGAATAGAAGACCCCCGTGCAAAATAATTTGCCCCCCTTGCAAATTCTCTATCCCCCCCTTGGGGTAAATACAAAAAAGCCATAAAAATATGTAGATGATCAGAACCCCCTCATGGTGATCAGATCACATTTCTATAAAGTAATTATCAGCCACTCTCATGTAATACATTAAGAATCCTCATTTGCTGCAGTAGCAGAGGGCCAGTACCCTGTTGTGGACGCCAGTGCTTTGCACCTGCTGCACCTGCAGTGTCTCCACCATTGCACCCAGGAATATCTCATATAGCAGAAGGAAAAGGCAGAGTCCAGCTATAAAGGGAACAGAATACGTCATGTAAAGTATAAATTGCTGTATGTGATGGAAAAACAGCTGTAAAATAAAGATTATGTCGATGGCTTACAAATTCCAAGTTCAGTCGATAAAAGAAACGAATTAGGGGAGTGGGAGCTGGAACTGAAGGATATAGCAGAGAGATATAGAAGAGAGGAAATAGAAGAAAGAAAATAAAGAGTGGGAGGAAATAAGAATGAACGAAGGCCAGGGGCATGCCCTATTGCAATGGCGCTGTGCAATCTTGTGCTCCGGTGCATGTACACCAGTGAAGCCTTCAGGTCGCCTGCCTTGAGGGCTTGAGGATCCCCTAATCTTCTGGGCTCTGGCCAAAAGTTCCAGGGAACATTAAAGATCCCACCCTAGGAGGGGGTGGTGTCTTTCTTCCAACTTCAGGCAGGAGCCCTCCGATAAGGGCAAAATCATAGCTAGGGAGACAACTCCCACCAGTCCACCATAGCCCAGACACATACTCCATCCAGGTCCTTCCAGGGGGTCCCGAGCCAAAAGGCCATATTCCTCAAGGAGTAGTGAGACCCCTTGGTCTTTACTGATGTGCTCATCTTCAGCCGTGCCCAAAATAATTCTGTGCCATTAAAGATTGGAGTCAGCATCAAGATGGGATATCTACCACTAACCCCATCTGACTTATTTAGATCTTTATTCAGTTGTGCTGCACTTCTTGTCAATAAAATTAAATAAAAGTGCAATCCTCAATAAAACAACTAGGCACGCTTGTAGCCCAGTATACAATACCCATATCACAAGTAAAGCCAGTTAAATATTAACAGCCTTATTAAATTGCAATTTGGCCAATTGAGTAGGGCTCTATATAAGCACATAGAATATTTTTTAACAGATGTTTTTAGTTAGCGAAGATCTTGCTTTTGGATAGAAGTTCACTAACTAAAAGCTTCTGTTAAAAAAAATTTGACAAATCGCAATTTAATAAGGCTGTGGATGTTTCTATGCTTCTGGATTACATCGTTACATAGTTACATAGTAATTAAGGTTGAAAAAATACTTTCAGTCCATCAAGTTCAATCTTTTAAGATCTCCTATGATCTACATTGTTACAAATATTGTTACTTTATTACTTGTCAAACGTGAGATTTTTCCAAAACTGCAATGGTCGTTTTCTGCCTCTGATTAGATTTCCTTCTTCCCCAGTTTCTGTCTCTCCCGATACCACTAATTATCCCCCAGATTAAAGAGATATAAAAGAAGTAGTAAAATTGGGTAGGCTCCAGTTATCCAATAATTGTACTTCAGATGTAACAGCCAGTGGTGCTCTAAGAACATACCACAGAATATGCCTTTATTGTGTACATATTGTATTATAATACTAGTTTGGTGCTTATTACAGATTGTGAGGATGTCTCTTTTTGTGCACATTCTCAATCCACAGGTGTCTGTCTGTTTGTTTTCCAGATAAGAGTCTCATAAACTGAGTTAATGGGATGCATTCTGGTTAATATTTGGCCAGATATGTATCAATTGAACTCTTCTTATTCCTGGAACTAACGAGCTGCAGATCTGGGCTAATAATAAAGTAAAACATGCAGATGAGCCCAAGCCTAAGTCAGTGTAATGGTCCGGCTTACATAACTTATAGGTAGTAGGAATCAGGATAAACAACTTTTCAGTTTATTGTGTGGAGCACAGTTATCTTCATCTACCTATTAGTTACACAGTTATGGCGGTAAAGTGTGGGGAAATTAGTTAAAATGAGCTCTGTCATAGTTGAAAAACATAATGAGGCTTCAGCCTATATATATATATTTTCAGTGCAAGTTTTTTTAAGAAAAGATCACAATGCTGTTTGATCTTTATTACTTAAAATCTTTGAAACGTGACTACGAGGGTCACTCAAGGCAGAATTTAAAGCCCCGATATTTCTTTGTTTTATCAGATAAAGGATAGTAGATAAGAGGAGGTTAAGGAAGACAAAAAATAAAAGTGCATATACCATTTATGAAATTACATGTTAATTGTTTACTTCTTTGTCACTATTATCATTTTTTCAACAGAGCATGATGATTTTCTTTATTACCCCCACTGCTAAGCCCTTTATGTAGTGAATTACATTTCAAAAAATTATTTTGCAGTACCAAATTAAATTTATATATTTTTTAATTTGCTGAAAGACAATTAAAACAGTGAATGATTAATAAATAAGTTCATTGATAAACATATTTCATTATTTGAGCTTTAAAATTTTCAGCAAAAAAATAAAGATTGTTCAACATTAAAGGGCCAGTTAATTCAGAACAACTTGAAAAAGGTGCCTTTTTCACAGAAAAAAATCTGAAATTAAGTGTCTTTTTACATGAGACTCTGGCATTCTCCCAGAGAGACTGACAGCAAGAGCTCCGTGCAGAGAGCATAAGCTGTGCAGATAAATGACTGCTGGGATCTGCTAAAGCGTATAGTTGGGGTTCACTTCTCCTCCTGCATTCCTAGGCCCTCATTCAATTGCTTTTTGGCCAATTGAATAGGGCTCTAAATAAGCACATAACATATTTTTTTCAAAAAAGTTTTTAGTTAGTGAAAACCTTGCTTTTGGATAGATGTTTACTAACCAAAATCTTCTTTCCAAAAATATGTTATGTGGTTATTTAGACCCCTATTCAATTGGGCAAATTGCAATTGAATGAGGGCCCTAAAGTTCAGTGAAAAACTATACATTTTCTGTTCATCGAGTCTACAATGGCCGGTGTCAGCAGATGTTGTTAATCATGAAACAATCAGAAGTGTGTTTGTAAACAGACATAAGACCTTAGATTTTTAGGTGTTATTAGTGTAATAAAAAAAAAAAAAACAATAGATCATTTTAACAAAGAATCTTGTGCTCTTTCACGTCATGAAGAGCACTTATAGTGAGTTAAATGTTAATTCATTGCTGTTGATAAGAGCATTAACTTAGCGTTTATATCTTTCAGTTAATCACAAATAATAGTTGTCAAACTGCGACAAATCCCAATTTGACAACTACAATCAATCGCAAAAAGCCCGGCACATGCGCATTGCGCACTGTGCGGCTGATGCGAATTACGGCAAGGGAGACAGAGAAGGCAGGAAGAGACACACAGGGGAGTAGGGGAGAGACACACAGGGGAGGAGGGGAGAAACATACAGAGGAGGAGGGGAGAGACACATAAAGCAGGAGGGGGAGAGACACAGGGGAGTGAGAGAAGGGGGGAGAGATACAGGGGAGTGAGAGGAGAGGGAAAAGATACAGGGGAGGGAGAGGAAGAGGGAAAAGACACAGGGGAGGGAAGAAAGACAGAGAGGAGGTAAATGGGGGGAAGAGACATGTGGGAAAGAAAGAAGAAACACGGTGGGGACATGGAGGAAAGAGACACAGGGGCGGGGGAAGAGACACAGAGGACGGAGGGGGGAAGAGACACAGGGGAGGAGGAAAGAGACACAGGGGAGGGAGAAAGAGACACATGGCAGGGAGGGGGAGGGGGAAAAAAGACACATGGGAGGGAGGGGTGAAGAGACACAGGGGAGGGGGGAAAGAGACACGGGGGGAAAGAGACACAGGAGGGAAAGAGACATAGGGGAGGTGGAAAGAAACACAGGGGAGGGGGAAAAAGACACAGAGGCAGGGGAAAGAGACACATGGGAGGGAGAGGGGGAAGAGACAAAGGGGAGGGGGGGAACAGATATAGGGGAGGGGGAACAGACACAGGGGAGGGAGAGGTGGGGAAGAGATACAGGAGGGAAAGAAAAACAGGGGAGGGAGAGGAGGGGGAAGAGACACAGGGGAGTGGGAGGAGGGGGAAGAGACAGGGGAGTGAGAGGAGGGGGAAGAGACAGGGAGGGAGAGGAGGGGGAAGATACACAGGGGAGTGGGGAAAGACACAGGGGGGGAAATGGGGGGGAGACAGAGGGAGGGGGAAATAGACACGGGGGGAAGTGATGCATGGGAGGGAGAGGGGGGAAAGAGACACAGGAGGGAAAGACACAAGGAAGGGGGTTAGAGACATATGAGGGAGAGGGGGTAAAAACACAGGGGGAGGAGACACAAGGGAGGGAGAGGAGGGGGGAAATGAGACACAAAGGAGGAAGCAGACAGTGGGAGAGAATCCCAATTAACGCCAAAGGCGCTCATTGCGAGGCCCGTAATAAACGCCAAAGGCACTCATCGCAAGGCCAATAAAGTAGAGGGTGGGAGAGGGAGAGGGGGGAGGCTCGCAATGAGCACCAAAGGCGCTCATTGCGAGGCCGGTTATGAGCGCCAAAGGTGCTCATCGCGAGGCAGTAAAGTAGAGGGGGAGAGGCTCCCATTGTGTGGCAAACAGCATTGCCAGGCTTCACTTGTATACATAAACTCTACACTACTTTTAATGCACTTCCACCTAGAATGATCAATTGTGGGCAATTGTAAATATTGGTATATTTATATATGTTTTTCATTTCTTCAATACATGGCTCGTGTTCTGCATAACTCTAATGATTAAATGCTAATGCTTTTGTCTTTAAAGGGAAATATACATGATGTTTTCTTTATCAGTTCTTGTGAATCAAAAAATAAATAAATAACTAAGCAGCTTTGGCAAAGGGGCATAATTCTGTATAATACAATTTAAACATTTCTACTATAATTATAGTCTGATGATGTCACAAACCTGGTTGCCCTATTTTAAAATGTAGCAATTGACCGATACACAGAAAAGAGGAGCCAAACATTCATTCTCACAAGTGAGTTAGCTGTAAACATTCAGAAATCGGATTTATCCTGTTATGTTGTCGGAACAGGTCCGCCGCTGCAGTGCCGCCTCCAACCACTATTTTTCAGCACTGCCGATAGAGACCTTCTAAGCTTTAATGTTACCCTAACCATTGAACTAACCCGCACCCTAACCCCAACCTTAACCCTCACCATAACCCTAACAGTTTACCTAAACCATGACTCTGTGATATGGCACCGGAATATCGGCAGCGCCATCTAGTGGATGCTCACCGCTACTGCTGCTGCCTTGTGCTGCGCTACCATAAAAGGATAGGACCCAGAAATCCAATGCTAGTGGTTTCCACTAATAAAGCACGTCAGTAACTGTATCAGTGCATGTTGTAGACCTGTCAGTGCTCCTGGCATGTTATTGACTGACTATTTCTGTACTATGATAGTTTGTGTGGGAGGGAGGGAAGGTCATAGTTACATGTAGTGACATTTTATAACAGTTAATCCTACTCTTCTGTGCTTATTAGAGATAGTTACATTTTTAAGATAAATGAGTTCACAGTACAAAGGTTCTTCTAATGACTGACTTGTAATGATCCTTTCCAGATTACAACCTAGATACTCAGTTACATTCTTACTCTGTATAGCTGGGTGTGTCGGCAGATTACTACAGGTTCATGTCAGTGGATATATGTTACTGTAATATATAATAGGATTATATATTACTACAATATATACAATGGGATTATATGTTACTATAATATATATAATAGTATTATATGTTACTATAATATATAATAGATAGATCCAAGGTCTGATTTCACAAAAAGCCAATGAGGTCAGGGCATGCTGTGTCTGCGGGGTGATAAGCATCAGGGATCACACTATTTGTACCCCATCCCCATTTCTAGTTTCTCCCTCAATGTCACTGCTTTGAAGAGTCAGATATATACTATGCTGTTTTGAAGAATGTGCAAAATTGTTTGTACAAGTTTGTATGCACATTAATTGATTATAACCTTTATTTTTTTTTGTTGTTTTCAGTTTTAATGGCAAAATACATTTTGTCTTTGTTCCTAAAATAATTAGCCTAGGAGGAGTGGGGTAAACCATTAATTCAGATAAGATCTATATTAACATCTAGTGAAAATGTCCTCTTCCTCTAGTACACTTGACAATAACATTCAGCGGCCCTATAGTTTATCCCTCCCCCTTACTCTACAGACAGAGTAATTGTGCTATGATGGAATTTGCCTTAACACAATCAGATAACGTTATTTTGTTTGATATTTTGATAATTCACAAGTATGTTCTTTATCAAGTTACAGTGGTCCTTTATCTACATAGCATTTTGTCCCCTCTATATTTCCCTTTTCACTTCTTTGCCTTTTCATCCTAAAACATTATAATCTTGTCCATATCCCACCTTCCACATATCTTCATCTTATCCTCTATCCCCTTTCTATCCAGTAGTCTCCCCCATGTCCTCCTTTTCATCACCACTCATTCTATCCTCCATTATAAATCTTGTGAGATCCCTTCTAATCTCTGTCTCTTCATACAATGTCCCAGAGGATTCATCTTAGACTGGCCTATGGAAGGGTTACATCTGTCTTTTGATATAACTTCTAATACTGGTTATCTATCCAAGTTTTATAAGCACAGTAATTAGGTCATAGAGATATGCTATTACATTCAATAATGATAGTGTAGACCATGGTGGGATGTGGACCTTTGCCTGATTCAGTGAGCCCCTATAAATGTTTGGACAAGTCCATGAGCAGATTTTAAAGCACAGCCATTGCTGTCTCTTGAATCCTAGAGATCACTTGGCCTAACAGTAACATGCATTGACAGAAAGAGACAGTCTCAGGCTCAAATGGCAGATCATAAGGAGCCATAAGCCTGAGGGTGGACAAATTAAAGAAAACACCACTATATTGATATCAATGACCTAATGAGTAGCAGGTCCACTCTTTGCATTCATACCTGTTGCGATCCTTCTTGGAATACTTCCATACAAGTCCTGACTGTGTATGGTGATATCTTACAACATTTGCAAGAAGAAAACACTCAAGTCATTTGACTGATTAAAGATTTGGAAATCTACTTTACACTCCAGAACTTCCCATAAAAGATCAATGTTGTTTAATTCTGGTGATCGTGGAGATCATGTAAGGTGACTGCTTTCATCTGGGTGTTCATGAAACCACTCTTGAATATGTTTAGCAGTTTCTATGGCAGCATTGTCATCTTGGAATATGGGTCATCATGCAGGACCTGGTCCTATAAAATAGTCTCATATTCCTTGGCCATGATACAACCATTATCAGACCCAATGACTCCCGTTGCCTACCCATAACATCCGGATTCCACATCATGTTTAACAATTGGCTTGGGTTGAAAGCATCCTTGATCTTTCCCCAAACATAAACCCAATAGGATATAGGAAATAGGGTGAAAGATGACTCATCAGACCATATTGCTTTTTTTCCATTGCTCAGAGGTCCAGGTTTTTTGCTTCTTAGACCAGATTATATGTTTGTGAGTTAGCCTTGGGTTTTGTGGTTTCAGTAACTATCATGTGAAGTGTCTATCCCTGTCTGTGACCACTGTTCCTCTTTGCCAATGCAGCTTGTCTGTGTTTGGCACATACTGATTTGTGAAACTGTTCCCTTTGTCACATTAAATCATTTTTATAGAGAGAGAGAGAGAGAAGGTATAGTAACCAAGACACTGAATCCACACTGCACAGTGTATGGTATAGCAGTATAATAGTATTTTATATGTACACTCTATGGTATTCTTTGCTGCGGGGACTGGGGTGGAATGTGTTGCAAGGACTGCAGATACTGATGCAGAGTAAATGTGAGAGTGGAAATGAGCTGCAGAGACTTGAGGTGGAATGTGCTGCAGAGAGAGAGGCTGTTATATGAAAATACATAGCACCTTCTTGAATGAATATGTGCCAGACTACATATCCCATGGTGTTTGCTGCAGAGACAACATCCCCACACAAGGTGACACACACAGGTTAAAATGGCAATTAAATGTTAATTTCCCACACCTGTGGCTTTTTAATATGCAATTAGTGTCTGTATATAAATAGTAAATTAGTTTGTTAGCTCTCACGTGGATGCCCTGAGCAGGCTAGATACTGAGCCATGGGGTACAGAAAAGAACTGTCAAAAGATCTGCGTAACAAGGTAATGAAACTTCATAGAGATGAAAAAGGATATACAAACATACACAAAGCCTTAAAAAATGCCAGTCAGTACTGTTCAATCACTTAGTAAGAAGTGGAAAATTTGAGGATCTCTTGATACCAAGCCAAGGTCAGGTAGACCAAGAAAGATTTCAGACACAACTGCCAGAAGAATTGTTTGGAATACAAAGAAAAACCACAGGTAAACTCAGGAGAAATACAGGCTGCTCTGGAAAACGACGGTGTGGTTGTTTCAAGGAGGACAATACGACGATACCTGAACAAAAATGAGCTGCAAGGTCGAGTTGCCAGAAAGAAGCCTGCACTGCGCCAATGCCAGAAAAAAAGCCTGGTTACAATATGCCCGACAACACCTTGACACGCCTCACAGCTTCTGGCACACTGTAATTTGGAGTGACTAGACCAAAATATAGCTTTATGGTCCCAACCATAAGCACTATGTTTGGAGAGGGGTCAACAAGGCCTATAGTGAAAAGAATACCATCCCCACTGGGAAGCATGGTGGTGGCTCACTGATATTTTAGGGGTGTGTGAGCTCTAAAGGCACAGGGACTCTTGTGAAAATCGATGGCAAGATGAATGCAGAATGTTATCAGAAAATACTGGCAGACAATTTGCATTCTTCTGCTCAAAGGCTGCCCATGGGACACTTTTGGACTTTCCAGCATGACAATGACCCTAAGCTCAAGGCCAAGTTGACACTCCATTGGTTACAGCAGAAAAAGGTGAAGGTTGTGGAGTGACCATCACAGTTTCCTGATCTTAATATCATCGAGCCACTTTGGGGACATCTCAAACTTGAGGTTCATGCAAGACGACCAAAGACTTTGCATGACCTGGAGTCCTTTTGCCAAGACGAATGGGCAGCTATTCCATCTGCAAGAATTAGGGGCCTCATAGACAACTATTACAAAAGACTGCACGCTGTCATTGATGCTAAAGGGGGCAATACACAGTATTAAGAACGAAGGGTATGCAAACTTTTGATCAGGGCCATTTGGGTGATTTCTGTTGTAATTATGATTTTATAAGAGCCAAACAACTATGTGATAACTAGCGAATTGTCTGTCCAAAAATGACGGTCATAAAATTGTAAGGCAGGTAATGCTGTTTGCAACACAATATAAGGCTTTTGGTCCTCTGAGCACCTTCGGCGCTCATTGCGAGCCTCTCCCCTTGTATACTTTTGGTCGTCTGGGGACCTTTGGTGCTCATTGCAAGCCCCGTGATGAGCGCCTTTAGTGCTCATTGCGAGTCTCACCCCTTGTGTACTTTTGCTCCTCTGAGCACCCTCAGCGCTCATTGTAAGCCCCGCGCTGATCGCCTTTGGTGCTCATTGCGAGCCTCTCCCCTGCTCTTTTTTTATATATATAAATATATATATATTATATTTTTTTATAATAATTAATTAACTCAATAAATAATACATTAATATACTTTACCTATTTGTAATTAATATATCCAGCAATCAATATCCTGAAGAGCTAACAATCTGTTTTGCCTGCAGCATACAATGTACATTTGGACTGTTGCTGACCTGTGGTGTAAGTGTCAACAATGTGCCAAGTGTGCAGTGCAAATAGGCTGCGTGCACGAGGGCAAAGCGTTTGTTTAGTTGTGTAAATTGCCATTATAGAATGTTAATGTTATTAGTTGCAAGTTAGTGTTGTAAAATGGCTGTTATTGTCTATGTGTTATGCGGCTCTCGAGCATTTTCCATACTTCCAAATAGTGTATTTTGTACCTCGTACGTTCCTGGGTAAAAGTCTTATGTGCCTGGAGGTTTTTTTCTGTGGTTAGGGGTCGTGTAGCCTCCTTTTCATTTTTTTCATCCGCCTTTTTTTTGTCGCTTTTTTTGAGTTTCAAACCTCTGCAAATTGTGTTTAGATTGTCGTGCAACCTCACTCCCAGATGTCCTGGCTGTCCCCCCGTGCTGTCTATGAAGTTTATTCATTTTTTAAATTTTATTTGTGTTCTTGTTGTTTTTGGATGTGCGTGGTTTGGCCGTTAAATTATATATTTTTTCGACCTCAGGTTTTTTTTTTTTAAGTCCCATGGCTCGTATTTGTTTTATTCTACAGTGGATATAAAAAGTCTACACACCCCTTTTAAAATGTCAGGTTTCTGTGCTGTAAAAAAATGAGACAAAAATTAATCATTTCAGAACTTTTTCCACCTTTAATGTGACCTATAAACTGTACAACTCAATTGAAAAACAAACAGAAATCTTTTAGGTGGAGGGAAGAAAAAAATATATAATGTGGTTGCATAAGTCTGCACACCCTCTTATAACTGGGGATGTAGCTGTGTTCAGAATTAAGCAATCACATTCCAAATCGTATTAAATAGGAGTCAGCATATACCTGCCATCATTTAAAGTGCCTCTGATTAACCCCAAATAAAGTTCAGCTGCTCTAGTTGGTCTTTCCAAAGCATCAGAGGGATCTCATTGTTAAAAAGTATCAGTATCAAGGCATTAGATATACCATGGAACACAGTGAAGACAGTCATCATCAAGTGGAGAAAATATGGCACAACAGTGACATTACCAAGAACTGGAGCTCCCTCCAAAATTGATGAAAAGACGAGAAGAAAACTGGTTTGGGAGGCTACCAAGAGGCCTGCAGCAACATTAAAGTAGCTGCAGGAATATTTGGCAAGTACTGGCTGTGTGGTACATGTGACAACAATCTCCTGTATTCTTCATATGTCTGGGCTATGGGGTAGAGTGGCAAGACGAAAGCCTTTTCTTATGAAGAAAAACATCCAAGCCAGGCTACATTTTGCAAAAACACATCTGATGTCTCCCAAAAGCATGTGGGAAAAGGTGTTATGGTCTGATGAAACCAAGGTTGAACTTTTTGGCCATAATTCCAAAAGATATGTTTGGTGCAAAAACAACACTGCACATCACCAAAAGAACACCATACCCACAGTGAAGCGTGGTGGTGGCAGCATCATGCCTTGGGGCTGTTTTTCTTCAGCTGGAACTGGGGCCTTAGTTAAGATAGAGGGAATTATGAACAGTTCCAAATACCAGTCAATATTGGCACAAAACCTTCAGGCTTCTGCTAGAAAGCTGAACATGAAGAGGAACTTCATCTTTCAGCATGACAACGACCCAAAGCATATATCCAAATCAACAAAGGAATGGCTTCACCAGAAGAAGATTAAAGTTTTGGAATGGCCCAGCCAGAGCCCAGACCTGAATCCGATTGAAAATCTGTGGGGTGATCTGAATAGGTCACATTAAAGGTGGAAAAAGTTCTGAAATGATTTATCTTTGTCTCATTTTTTTACAGCACAGAAACCTGACATTTTAACAGGTGTGTGTAGACTTTTTATATCCACTGTAAGTCCCGCTTTCCAGTCTTATGTGCCTGGCGTGTTTTGCTTGATTAGGGTACGTGTAGCCCCGTTTTCGCTTTTTTCGTTCCACATTTTTTTTGTCGCTAAGGCTATTTTTGAGTGCCGAAACTCGGCAAATTGTGTTTAAATTGTTGTGCAACCTCACTTCCAGATGTCCTGTCTGTCCCCTCTGTGCTGTGTGTGATGTTTATTTATTTATTTTTTTTACATTTCTTTGTGTTTTTGTTGTTTTTGGATGTGCGAGGTTCGGTCGTTAACTTCATATTTTTGTATTTGTTTTTTTCTAAGTCCCGCTTTCCAGTCTTATGTGCCTGGCGATGTTTTGCTTGGTTAGGGTACGTGTAGCCCCGTTTTCGTTTTTTCAGCCACCGTTTTTCTTTTCGCTTAGTCGATTTTCGTGTGCCAAAACTCTTCAAATTGTGTTTAAATTCTCAGGCAACCTCCCTCCCGGATGTCCTGGCTGTCCCCCGTGCTGTGTGTGATTTTTTTTTTATTTATTTATTTTATTTGTGTTTTTGTTGTTTTTGTATGTGCGCGGTTCAGCCGTTAACTTCGTATTTTTTTAACCTGCATTTTTTTTTCTAAGTCCTGCGGGTCATATTTTTTTTTTCTAAGTCCTGCTTTCCTTTTTTTATGTGTAACGGCCCGTCATTTTTCCACTGGATTTTTTCAAAGTGTTACGGGTTTCGCATTCTGAATTGTGTAATTGAGATTTCTGTTGTTCTGTAGTCTCGCGGGTCATAGGGATGAGCGCCTATGGCACTCATCTCCACCAGCACAGTGAGCGCCTTTGGCGCTTATTGCCTAAGTTGTACAGGGTCATAGGGATGAGCACCTATGGTGCTCATCTCCACCAGAGCAATGAGCGTCTTTGGGGCTCATTGCCTGGCCGCAACTGTGGCTCTCGCATTGCGAGCCCGCAGTTTTAACATTGCATTACGAACGTGATAAATGGCTTCATATGATCACTATCCTTCAATAAAAGACATTTTTTTGCTTGATCACTCATATTTTCAAAGTAAATGCCAAAATGTCATGCAAGGGTATGCAAACTTTGCATTTTATACTAATTTAGCCTGTGTTTTTAGGGGGCGTTTACCCTCAAATTCAAAGAAGAGATTTTGCTAACTTCAGGGTAAATTTATTAATTTTTATTTTGGGATTTTATCATGCAAAAAGCTGTTTACGTACACTGCTGATTCTCTTCTATCAGATGCATTTATAATCCATGAGACTTAAATATGCCTTTAAACTGCCTCATGTTGCTTTGAAGCCAATATAATACACAAAGTTAATATAAATACATAATGTAGTGAGAGAGCAAAGATACATAGCTCAAGGTTGGTCCTTATCATAAAGCTAATGGAATGGCAGATATAACATTTACAAATTATACCAGCAATCCTTCCTTGTGCAGTGTATACAGCTCAAAGGTGCATTATGTCACTGCGTTAGGCACAGAACGGAGGTATCTAATACAGGGCCCAGCTCGCAGCTGTTAATGCAAAGCAAACACACACACACACAAGGTGACAGCCTCGTCCCAGAGCGTGGGGCTGGGCTCATTTGCAGGTCTTGTCCGCTGTGTTATAATAATATTTACATCAGCTCCATGGGGATATGTGTCCAATGTGTCTGCAGGACAAGAAAACACATTGGAATATATAATGAATGTATATATCAGCCATTGCAATAAATATTAGCCCATAATACTATCTGGCAAATTTCCGGTTCACATACTTATTCTTTCCGGTTTCATCATTTATTTTTTGCATGGAAAAAGAAAGGTTAAAAATGTGCATTTAAATCCCTGCAGACTGCATTTGCAACAATGTCAGGACAAAAAGCATATACAAAAACACTACAGACAAATCATTCACAAAGTCAGAGGCAGATCACCATGTTAATTAACCACATGCGCTCTAAACTGCAGGTACACACAACGCCATATACATATGTACATGCAATACCGGTGTAAAACACACAAAACAATCACAAAACATACACACGGGTGTAAAACACACAAACATCCAGGCTGTTCCAAAAAAGGGAACAAAGTCATAATTTTGAGCTCAACTTCTGAAATATTCTGAATGCAAAACCAGACTATGTTTAGAACATGTTTTTTTTGGCAGATAAGGAACTAACAAGGCTCATGTACTTGGCCCATTCCTTTTACCTAAATGTTTGGCTAAATTAACCCTCAGTATATCCTTATACATAGCTCAGGCAGTCTTAAGTTCTTAACTGTGTTTGACCCTTAGACTTCCCCTGGAAGCTTGGCCCACTTATCTACTAACTGTTCTGTAAAGAAACACTTTGGCACATTACACAGAAACATTCCACGTTCCAACTTCAACTCATGATCTCTTTTTCTTGCATTTCTCTTTTATCTGCTGGACATTTTCCTCTTACATAGTTACATAGTAATTGGAGTTGAAAAAAGACTTTCAGTCCATTAAGTTCAACCTTTTAAGATCTCCTCTGATCTGCAATATGCAGATTCATTTTTTATTAATTCTTGATCTTTATTGGTACATTTGAAGGTTTCTATCATATGAGCCCTCTCCATATTGTACTTTACATGTCATCTCTACAAGACCCTGGGAGAGGACGTGATAATTGTGTCTGTGCAATAGGGGAGATTAGATTTCAGCAGAGCTGTGGTTACATCTATAGATTCAGAGCTTGTAAGGGGAAGTGGAGTGGTGTCAATTGTAATATTATCCTATTATCTAACACAGGCTCTGGATTGCATGTTGTTCATTTGGTACAAAAAAGAGCTGGTTTGTTGAACTACAGCAGGGGTGCCCAAACTCGGTCCTGGAGGGTCGCACCCAGGCCTGGATTTGAATATATCCTTTCTGTGCACACGTGTGTGTTTCAGGATGACTGAAGAAGTGATTGACTCACCCGTGCACAGAAGGGATATCATCAAATCCAGGCATTTGTGTGGCCCTCCAGGACAGAGTTTGGACACCCTTGAACTACAGTATCTAATTTATACATATTAAAGCCATGCATTATTTCCTGATCAGTTTAGCGCTACAGAATATTTTGGCGCGTTACAAATAAACGGTAATAATAATAATATCTGTTTACTTTAATGCACATTATTTTATTAAGAAGGGTTACAACATGTTATAAATAGTTTGTAGCTGGTTTCTCCTATCTGCAGCTTATGAATACAGTGTACTTCTAAGTACTAAGTTGTGTAGTGTCTCCTATTAGCCAATCAGTGGCAACATTCTGTACTTAGTCTGTGTATTCATGAGCTGCATGAGATATAGAGGGCAGACATAAACAGGTTATTTTAGCCAGAAAGAAACAGAGCTTCTAAGCTCTTCTTAATAACAAAGTAAATAAAACAAAATAGATACTTATAGTGTATACTTAGTAAAATGCATAAATTGTCTATATAAATATAGAACATGTATATGTAACCTTCTTCATATACATACATATACACATAATATCATTGTACATTATTATTAATTTAAAAATATTAGGAAGTCTTTGTGATCTCCTGTGTGTGTCTGTCTGATTGAGCGTCTCATATCAAATAATGTTATTGAGGAATTCTGTATATTTGTTCATTTGAGATTTCATGTGTGCCCTCCACCCCCCAAGGCACCAATGTAGGCAGAGAGTCCTAAGCCAATGAACTGTGAGGAGTTGTGTCCTAGCCAATCAGCTATCAGTGTCATGGCTGCCTCCTGAGCAGCTTTGTGAGACAGTAACAGATACATTGTTGAACCTGCCTCTGATTGGCCACAGATAATAATTAATGTTATTCTAATTTAGCTTTGATTTGCAGGGATGTTCCTTCTCAAAACCAACTGAAGAAATTTAGCAAATTTTAGGGTAAGTTTATTAATGCTTAATTTGCAATTGATTTCATTCAAAAAATGTTTTCATACCCTACTGATTCTCCTCTATCAGATGATACATAACCCAGGAAACTTCCATATATCTTTAATGCAAGTTCTCATACACACACACACTGCCCTGCTGCCTTGTGCAAACTTCCCTTTTTATACCTGCTTATTTATAGAGCTCACTATCCTAGTGCCAATCACATGAAGGAGATAAGATGTGACCTGTGAGTCCAATAGTCATAAAGTGTCAGTCATTGTGCACAAGCAGCCTGCAGGGAAAAGGAATCCATAACTGGGATTGGCAGCAATAGCTGTGCCAGGCAGAGATACCCGCATATTGGGCATGTAGATATGGGCATGGATGGGGTGTAACAGATACACTGACACAGACTGATACATTGTGTCACTTCGTGTATATATTGATACACTAAAAGTTACTGTATTTCTACATTTTTGTGTATTTTAGCTTTATATGTGTCTATTGTTGTTTAATATATTGTAACATTAATGTATAATGTATAAATAAAGCCTTAAAGGGCCACTGTAGTCTAAAGCATTGTGCCAGGCATTTAAATAATCATGTTTTACATATTAATTTTTTTTTTACCAGTGAAAAATAAACTATACTAGTTGAAGAAAAGCAACACTTTATCGTACAAGTAAATTAAAGGGACTCCGTCACCCCAGCAGGAAGTTGATTTAATATTAAAAAGCATTAACAACTGGTTTTACATTGTACTAGCAGTTTTTCTCTCCAGTAAATCATTTCTGAATTATTTATAATTGATTTTGCTGCTCCTGTATGCCAATGTGCGTCTCAGACCCCTCTCCCACCCTTAACAAGCACTCTAACTGCCAGATAACATTGCAGGTCTTTAGTCAACAGGTGAGCAGACTGTAATCCTAGTTAGCACAATCTGTCAATTAATAAACATGAGCTGCTTATTTGCATATAAATACAGCAACAATAACTTGAAATTTGCCAGGATTGATTTACTTTTGAACAAAATTGATAACACAATGTATAGCCAGTTTTTCATGCTCTGTACGAATAACCTATCTGATTCACATTAAAACCAATGGGAACAGAGCAGAATATTTTGTGGAATAAAGTGGTCATATAAAAGGACACAGCAAAGGATCCAAATATGGCACACTTTAAAACTATAGGTAAGGGGTGGTCAATTATTTATTTTTTCCAAAATTCACCCACGTTTGAATGCATTTGTGAAAATGAAGAGAAGTAAATATAATGCCGTTCAAATGACAGGAATAGTCCAGTCGTGTCCGACTCTCTATGACCATATGGATGCAGCACTCAAGGAACATCTTGTGTCTGGTTGTTCTTATCGGTAAGGTTTTCTTGGCAAGGATACTTGAGTGGGTTGACAGTTCTTCTCGCATGGACCCTGATTTGTCTGTCCTCTCTGCTATGACCTGCCCATCTTGGGTTATCCTACATGGTATAGCTCACAGCTTCATTGAAGTACACCACAACAAGGTTTGGAAGTTCCAGTAGCTAAAAGTAAGAAGTGTAATGATGATGTCTGAAAGAAAGGACTAATTATCCTGATACAGACCCTACTGACGACCTACCCCCGAAGAATCTTATAAAAAAAACAACAATTCTTGCATAAAACTACAAATTTACATCAGCTGAAAAAAAATTTTTTTTTATTTGCTGCATCAGAAAGAGAGTATTTGGTAATGTGTCATGGTGCCCGGGAAAAGGAGCATCAGGCAGAGAAGACACAGCCACCTGGAAATGGAAACCCTCAGCCTGTTTATTACACAGATCCTGAGCACCAGATGTTACGTTGAAGCCCAGGAGAGAGGGTTACATGAACCTGCCAGCCATGAAAGGGTTACCTAGGCTATTGATTCCTGTTGTGGTGTATCCCGAGGGGTGTGTAATAATTACACAGATCTCTGTGCCAGCTGATCATCGTCAGGTGGCATTACTGGCACAGACAGCGGAGCATCTCTGTATGCTCTATATTGCTAGGGTTTAGAAGCTTTGCAGTAATGTTTCAGAGCTGTGCATTATGCTAAGTCCTTATCAAGATAAACAACTTTGCAATATACTTTAACGAAATTAAAATTATTAAGAGAAATCATACGAAAAAATGACATTCTTTAACTGTTGTTTACACCACAAATCACATATAATAGTTGTCAAACTGCGATTCGTTGTCACGCTTGTGACAAATCATAGTTTGACAACTACGATAGGCGCAACTCCCGCACATGTGCAATGCGCGCAGCGGGTGCGCGCATTCGCATTGCGCGACGATAGCGCAAGCGCAATGCATGCCGCGGGCTCTCATGCACAGTGCGCGCTGGGAAACGCATGCGCAATGCGCACCATGGGTGCATGCATGCACACTGCACGCCGGTGTGCTCACATGCGCATTGCGTATTACGCGGGGGCACCTGTGTAGAAGGGAAGAAAACAGAAGTGAGACGAGGGGGGAATATACACAGGGTAGGAGGGGGAAGAGACACAGGGGAGGAGGGGGGAGAGACACAAGGGAGGAGGGGGGAGATACACAGGGGAGGGAGAGGAGGGGAAACACAGAGGAAAGGGGGACATGCGGAGGAGGGAGAGGAGGGGGAGAGACACAGGGGAGGGAGAGGAGGGGGAGAGACACAGGGGAGGGAGAAAAGGGGGGAGAGACACATGGGAGGGAGAGGAGGAGGGAGAGACACAGGGGAGTTAGAGGAGTGGGGGAGAGACACAGGGGAATCAGAGGAGGGGGAGAGACACAGGGGAGTGAGGGGGGGGGGGAGACACAGGGGAGTGGGAGGAGTGGGAGAGACACACAGGGGAAAGAGGGGAGGAGGAGACACAGGGGAGTGAGAGGAGGGGGGAAGAGACACAAGGAAGTGAGAAAAGGGGGGAAGAGACACAGAGGAGGGGGGAAGAGACACAGAGGAGGGGGGAGAGACACAGGGGAGTGAGAGGAGGGGGGAAGAGACACAGGGGAGGGCGGAGACACACAGGGGTGGGAGAGGAAGGGGGAGACACAGAGGAGGGAGAGGAGGGGGAGAGACACAGGGGTGGGGAAGAGACACGGGGGGGGAGACACAGGGAAGGGACAGGGGGGAGAGACATGAGGGGGGATGGACTGGGGGGAAAAAGACACAGGGGTTGGGGGAAGAGACACAAGGGAGGGAGAGGGGGTAAAAACCCAGGGGGGGAAAGGACACACAAGGGTGGGAGAGGAGGGGGGAGTGAGGCCCATGATGAGCACCAAAGGCACTCATTGCCAGGCCCGTGTTAAGCGCAAAAGGCACTCATTGCGAGGCCCATGATGAGCGCCAAAGACGCTCATCGCGAGGCCAGTAAAATAGAGGGGGGAGAGGCTCGCAATGAGCACCTCCTGTCAAGTAGAGGGTGGGAGAAGTAGAGGAGGGGAGAGCCTTCAACGATCATTGCGAGGCCCGTGATAAGCACCAAAAGCGCTCATCGCAAGGCCAGTAAAGTAGAGGGGGAGAGGCTCCCATTGTGTGGCAAACAGCATTGCCAGGCTTCAAATTTTATTGCCGACATTTTTGACGGGCAAGTCGCTAATATATTATAAATCTGATTCAGAGCTCTAACAAGATGTTTAAGATGTGTGTCTATATATATATATATATATATTATTTGATATCAACATTTTTATCTTCTTTCAAACTATTAAAAATTACAGTATGTAAGAGCAAATATATGTTTCTATAGAGAAAGGATGTAAGTGTTAGATGGTCATTTTATATGCTGTAGGAAGTACCTGTGCGACAATAGACATTGGGCTTCTTTTTTATAAGGGGTATGGGGGAAGGAAGTATAGAAAAAGGAGTCACGCTGAGTTTCCCCTCTGCCAGTGAAAGGGTTATGAGTAAGGAAATCCATTTTGTGTTTGATGCAGAGGATAAAGAGGGTGTGTTTTTTTTATCTATCTGTGATGGGAGGGGTGGGGAGAAGGGAAGTTGATAGGGCTTTAGCTAATTGAATGTTACTGAAATTGATCCCACACCCCTTCCCCCTCACAGACAGCTTTTATTAGGAAATGGCTTCAGCTTTCTGTTAGAAGGCATTCTCTGTCCCTTTGTGAGTTCTACACTTAACATGCAAATCATTTTTTACGAACCTTTCCCAAATAATTTGTTTTTATTTTACAGTAAGGGGAAAGTAAACAAAACCATATATTGCATGTACATATATGGGTATGCCTGGGGTATATAGATAGAGGGATCTGACAGACAGGCTGATACATTGTGTCATAGACATACTGATACCCTAAAAGTTATTGTATTATAAATATTTGTGTATATTAGCTGTATATGTGTTTATTGTTGTTTAATATAATGATTTTGGATCACTACCTTATAATGGAGAGGGGTCTTGTGTACCTCAGTGTAGCTGTGAGCTATAACATGTGGGGTCATCCAAGATGGATAGGCCAATCCAGAGAGGTCAGACAAATCCCAGATCCATTTGAGAAGGAACTGGCAACTCACTCCAGTATCTTTGCCAAGGAAACCTTATGGACAAGCACAACCAGAGATATGTTTTGCCTTGTGGGTTTTATTTTAAAATCTGTATTCCTTGAAAATTATGATGAGTAGAGAACTTCAACCTACAAAATATCGTATTATACTAACTACTGCAAATTGTTAAAAGCACAAGAAATAACCATACTCATCACATATATAGTTGTGAGCATGCGAGTTGTTGCTAATGCTTGCAGGCTCGCATAGCGAGGGCCGCGGCTCGCGCAGCGAGCCAAGGCCCTCGCAAAGCGAGGGCACTGGGCGAGGACCTCAGTTGCTGGCATGGAGCGCCGAAGGCGCTCCATGCCAGCAACTGCGACCCTCGCAAACTTCACGTTGCAGCGCAAACAACACGACACACCGATTACGACACTCGCAAAATTTTACGAGCAACGCAAACAACATACGACACACGTTAACACACATTACGGACTCGCAACACTCGGACGCAACTCGCGAACATTACCAAATTCAAAACACAATACATACACACAGCACATACATAAAAAGCTTACCTACAGCAACAGGGAGCATCCAGGACCTCAAACATGCAACTTACACCTTCATTTCACTCAAAATAAAAGAGTTTAGACACTAAAACATTTGCTAAGCGACAGAAAAAATGGCCGCCGAACAAAACGAAAACGAGGCTACACACGCAAACACTATATGAGACACGTTACGACACATTACGACCTCGCAGACATCGGACGCAACACGCCGACATACAAACGTTTAAAACACAATAAAAACACACAACACACACATAAAAAGCTTACCTACAGCGAGAGGAACCATCCAGCACCTCAAAAAAGCAACTTACACCTTCATTTAAATACAAATAAAACACTTTAGACACTAATAAAATCGCTAAGTGAGAGAAAAAATGGCCGACGAACAAAACGAAAACAAGGCTACAGCACTCTCAACACGTAAAACACCACAAGAAACTCGAAAAACACCACGAAGCACCTACGGATAATCCGCAAAGACGCCTAACACAGATAACCCGCCATTTTACGCCAATGCGGAAGTACACCACTACGCTAACGGTTTGGTCTCGCGCACGCACACTATTACACTACACACGTTCAGCACGCTTACACAGCAGCTCCACACCACTAATGCTGCAGCAACATCAAAACAGATTGTCAGCTCTTCAACACAATGCTTCACAATAGGTAAAGTATATTCATTTATTAATGGATTATAGATTTCATTATTATACACCAAACAGCATTAGCTACCTTACAATTTTGTTGCCGTCATTTTTTGACGGGCAATTCGCTAGTTAGTAATAATAATAATGATGATAATAATAATAAATGTATATAGTACTTTTATTCCAGAAGGGTCTCAAAGTGGTTAGGAAAAGAAAGAAAAACAGAGAGAGAGACCTGGGCGAAAGGTATGGTCTTCAGTCTCATTTTGAAAATGTCCAATTTAGGGTCTTCTCCTACTGAACGTGGTAGAGATTCCAGAACTTCGGTGCTGCACATAAAATCTAGGACCTCGAGGTTTGTGAGGAGACTCTGGTGCTGCAGCTGAAGATCTCAGAACACAAGGAGTGAGAAGCACCTTCAGGTAGCTCTTCATCATGTAGAGCAGTGTGTCCAAAACCGGTACTCAAGGACCATGGCCAGGGTTTGTGGATAACCTCATCTAAGCAACCTGATTGCCTGATCTACTAATTATGATACCTATACTATATTTAGGGATATCTACAAATTCAAGCCTGTTGTCAGTCCCTTAGGAGAGGTTTGGGAAACACTGATGTAGAGCTTTGTATGACAACAGGCCAAGCTTAAAATGTATCCCAATAATGATAATATTTTAATGGAGGGCACTTACTGCTGGGCCTCTCCATTTTTCGATGAGAGCATTACGTTCAGATTGATCCTGCAGTGTGTATATTTCATAAGCATGGACAGAAGATACATCATAGGATATGACTTGGCTAAGATGCCAGCATGGGATTCCCACTGTAAAAGCAGAATAGCAGGGGTGGAACAAACATTTGAATATGACTACTTTTTGAGGACATTTTACTGTTTTTGTGTTCATATTTTAGGTATACAGGGTACTCGATTTATTTAGTTACTTTTGCTGATTCCATGGAGAAAATATGCCTTTCCTAGGCCCTTTAAGTAAAATGTTTTAATATGTATTGGGAATCTGATCCCATAACGTGCCATTGGAAAATCCTGAGCCTAGAGAAAGAGCTGACAGGGAAAAATAAATAACAATTAATATAGTGAGGGCAATTAGCAAGGAAGTCTCAGGGGAGAGGTCTGTGCCTGCCTCCTTTACCCAGCTGAGGCGTATACCCTTATATGGAAAGTACAGATCATACGCTGAGCCGAGCAAAGCTTGGGACAAAGGTCAGTGCTCCCTGTCAGGTAGAGACTCTGTACAGGTACAGGTGTGGAGACTGCTCAGCTCTCCTGACCGCCGGCCACACCTGACGCAGAGGTAAGTGCTCCTCACTCACATATATGTATCAGACAGGTGTGTATACAGGGGTGTAGGAGCCAGAACTATTCTGGGGGGGTACAGCTCATTGTATACACAGGCAATAAAATAGCTTATATATACATACATGCAAAGATAGAAAAATCTGGGGGAGATTTGTCCCCCTATCCCCTCAGTTCCTACACCCATGTATGTATGTGTAATTTAATTCTGACATCTGCACAGCTTTGCTCTGTAGTGGGTATAGGGGGTACCAATTCATACCTGGACATCTCCATATCTGGGCAGCTAACTATAATGTATGTCATTATTATATCATATGCGGTACACTTTGTATCTATTAATATTACATCATATGATCTATAATGTATCATTTGTATTATGTTTACAGAGCAGTGATACAAATGTATATGTTCATATTTTAGAATTAAATATATAGAAAAATACCTGAGATTATCTTGAAATACACTTTGTGGTTCTCTGAGGGAGATATTTAAATCAAAAAATATTACTGTGCTTATTGCTCGTTCAGATGTTTTAGTAAGGATTGTGTTACTGTGTGATTAGTATTAATATGTATTTTATTGGCATATAATCTAGCTATGTATGTAGATGTCACCTGTTGCTTGGAAAGTCCCAATGACATTCGCATTTGGTGCTACAAAGATACAAGTGATATCTGAAGATGAACAGAACAAATCTTTATATATGACTTTCCAAGCCTGGAAGTTTCTTCCACACTTGCATGTCTTCATGAACAATATATATATATGTCTTGTTTAGTCGTTCAGTTGTGTCTGACTCTCAGTGCCCCTATGGACCACAACACGATAGGCACATCTGGTTGTGCTAATCCAAAATATTTTCATGGCAAAGATACTGGAGTGGGTTGCCAGTTTGTTCTCCAGTGGACCGCAATTGGTCTGCTATGATCTGCCCATCTTGGGTGACCCTTCATGGTATAGCTCACAGCTTCATCTTCAAGCTAGTGATCCAGACGGGGATATATATATATATATATATATATATTAATCAATCAATTTACCATATTGATTTACTGCTCATGATAAAGTGAATACTGATCTATCACTGTTTTAATTACTACTATATTCAGATCACTCTGTCAGCTGTCATTACTCAAGGTTCAAATCATACCACTGTGAGTCAATGTATGCCGCCATTTTGAAAACGAGGAGGGGAGGGGGGCAATATATTCCTGGAGAAGCATCATGTGGCCCATGGGGATATTGGGCATGGAGACAAATAAAAAGCCAATTCTGTTTCCTCAACTTGCAAGAATGCAATCATTAACAATTATATTACACATTATATAAGTGGGTGCCAAGGTCCACTGGGGAGTATATTGATGGTTGTGGGGTAATAAACTTGTATTAAGACTAGGATTCCAAAAATCCTTTTGTTTGTTGTTTATAGCCACTTTGCCCTAAACTGAAGATAGCTTAGAATCCAAGGTAGATATAGATATATATTGATGCAGATAAGGCAAGTACATAATAGTACAATACCATGTTTATTACATAGCTTTACCCAGCAAAACTACTACCCCATCTATACAACACCATACAATACTTCACATGTCCATTATTCCGCTTCTTTTCTTTAATCCATTCTCCTAGCACACACAAATATTTTACTTAATTGGCTGTTGGTACAATGTAATGTGTGGGATTGGATCACCATTTTTGGTACCAATTTTTAGGAATTTGGGTAGCAATTTAAAGACATCACTGACATAGAGAGCTAAAGGTGAATTTTATAGTATTTGAAATCTGTATTATATCCATGGCCAATGCTTAGTTTATTACTGGCACAAAGTAATCTTTATTACGCTGTATTCTTTCAGGAAGAGGCCGAGATACTGTGTAACTTTCACGTTATCATGACCCTTCCCAGCAATTACAGAAGATGTTGAACTTTCAGCCCCAGTAAATTCAAAGCCCGTAGCGGCATTGGCACACCCACAAAGGCTGCGGGCTTGAAATACAGCTGCGTTACAGAGCTATTTACTTGAACCAGGCCACGGGTTACAGGTCATAGGCGTAAACTATTGTTGCGCACGTTGGATGCGCGGCCGTGAACATGATCAATTAGTCAAACCTGTTGTTACGGGTTTAGATGGAGCCAATGGCAAATAAGTTCATCATCATTACATCACTGAAAAATGTGTATTAACACATTGATTGCCAAGATCGATATAACACGGAAATTAAACATAAAATTATTATTTTATATTGCAGATTTGCGAGCATGAGAATATTGTGCTAATTATTCTAACATCACTAACATCACTTTCCCTTTAATTGAAGATACAGTAGTATGTGTATATTTGCATCTACAGTGCTACAGTGGGACGTCAGGTGCGCGCCGACCCTTGTGGGTCCTCCCTAATACCCATTGGCTTTTTGGCTCCATTTGCGGGTTACAGGTTTGAACGCCAGTGGATTCGTAGCAGTTACGGGCTTGGCAGATCAAAGAATGTGCAGCCACGGAGTTCAAATATGGATGTCCCGTAGGGTTTTTCCTCCTGTACCCGCAGATCATTAGCAGGTTGCTTTAACGGTCCTGCGGGCTACGTTACGGGCTATGGCTTTACAGGTTGAGGGAATTTAATAGGTCTGATACTATATTGTATAAATGAGAACTGGACAGAAATCATCATGAGATATCAGATAACGAAATATAGGTTTTGATAATAATTTGTAGCATATAATACATTAACACTCTAAGCAATTTTGGAAGAGAATGTTGAGTATTTCAGATCCTTGGTTATTGTTGTTGTTTAGTCATTCAGTCGTTTCTGACTCTCTGTAACCTTATGGGCCACAGCACACCAAGGTTATCTGTATTATTATATCTCTGGTTGTGCTTATCCATAAGGTTATCTTGACAAAAATACTGAGGTGGATTGCCAGGTCCATCTTCAGTGGACCACAATTTGTCTCACCTTTCTGCTATGACCTACCCATCTTGGGTGACTCTACATGGTATAGCTCACAGCTTCATTGAGGTACATAAGCCCATTCACCATGACAGTGAAACCAAAGGGATCAGATTCTTTAGATCAACATCTTGCAGATGTTTGATCTCCTGAACTCCTTTGTTAGCTCCATTCCATCCACTTCTTGAAATATATCAGAAGACAACTGTCTGTGAAAACCATATGTTACTCTCTTAAAAGACCACAGTGGTTTTAATTAATGCCTATTACCCCTGTAGGTAGTATGACAAAGTCAGAATTGAGCATCTTATTAAAACAAACACAAAAATGTACACATTTTTAAAACATTTTATTTTTTATTCCATATACAGCTCTGATTAAGCACTGCATGACCTCCTTTGCTGCTGAGTCACTGTAGGAAGATTTAATGTGGGGGGTCTGTACGTGGCTGTAGACAGAGCTACTTCTGGGCTCACTCACCTACCTTGGAGGAACGTACATAGAGCCTTCTAGAGTCACTCAGCTGCAAAGGAGGACTGAACTACCTGATCAAAGCTGCAAACAGGGAATAAAAATACAGTGTTTGTAAAATAAGTTTGTTTATTTTTTTAATAACATGCTCAATTCTCAAATATTGCCTCCACTGTTAGTATGCCTTTAAAAAAAACTTTCATACAGCATTACTGAACAAAAGATTTGTAGAAAAAGTTCCCTCTTATAGTGCACACCTATAATTATCTTGAAGTAATAAATGGTTAAAACTTAACTTTTAATAACTTAATAAAAACCTTAAAATTTAGATGCTGCAATGCTATCAGGGATTGTATAATGATAACTTACTGGGCAAATTAGCACTTATTAAATATTAGTGCATATAAAGGCCCTCATTCAATTGCTATTTTGGCCAATTGAATAGGGCTCTAAATAAGCACATAACATATTTTTTTAAGTAAGTTTTTACTTAGTAAGCATCTATCTAAAAGCAAGGTTTTCACTAACTAAAAACGTATTTAAAAAATATGTTATGTGCTTATTTAGAGCACTATTCAATTGGCCAAATCGCAATTGAATGAGGCCCAAAGTATTTAGTGCTATCTAAATTTAAAGTGCAGGTGCTAAAAATAGTGAATCTAAAGTGCTTGTATGGAGTCAGCACTTTAGATTCATGTATTATATATATATATATATATATATATATATATATATATATATATATATATATATAGTATATAAATAGTACATTTGTGTTCACATTTGAATGTCTAAATCCAATTAAAAAACTGGCACACCGGCATTAGAGATCAGGCGACGTGTGTGACGTCATGTGCGCACCGACAAGCGCGCGCACCAACAACAGCGCGGCGCCTGTACAATGCTGCACTCAGCCACTCACTCAGTCACTGCAGGACCCCCCAGTCCAGACTCTCCCTCTCTGTAGCCCCCCCCCAGAACTCCCCCCCACACTCACCCACCTGGTCCTTGCCCTGCTTTGAGTCAATATGTGGAGGAAGGCTGAGGAGGTGGGGTACATCCATGGGAGCAGATAGATAGATAGATAGATAGATAGATAGATAGATAGATAGATAGATAGATAGATAGATAGATAGATAGATAGATAGATAGATAGAAGGATAGATAGATAGATAGATAGATAGATAGATAGATAGATAGATAGATAGATAGATGCTCATTGTCTAAAGATCCTAAAGGGGTTTCTGTGCCTTCTAATCAGTAACCCCTGATTTGCATAGCTGCAAAGTGCTTCCATGGGATCCTACCTGTGAGATGCATTATGTGAGTATATAATCAATTTATGGATCTCATGAGCATCATAAATGTTGAATGTCAATCAGTAATGAGCTGGAGTTTGATCTGAAGCTGGGTGTGTAAATGTCACACACAACATGTGTTACTAGAGATAACATATATATATTTATTAGACATGTTGATGACTCCATGGTAGTTTGGTGAAGGTTGCATTCCTGCAGGAATAGAGCTTGTAGTTATACTTGCATGCTCCCTCATTCATCCTTTTACACCTTTTATGATAAGGGGCACATAGAATATAAAACCTGTCACATGTGACACGTGCATATCATGTGCCGCTAATGCCTATAATATACACACTGATACAAGTCTATACTTAAAGAAGAGAAAAGCCTCTAATTAGAGGTAGAACATCACATATTTACAAGTAAGATTGCAATATAAAAATTACATTTTTTATAAAAGTTTCTTTGCAAAGTTGTTTATCTGACTGTAGATTGTACCATATTATATACTGTAGAGCATTACAGCGGCCCTGTCCTGGGACACAATCACATTGCTATCATACATTTAACAGATAAATCTTATGTTGAACATTAATGATCCAACGATTAGAACATTAAAGGGCACCGAACAAACTGCAAAATTGTTGGGAGGAGCTATTAAAGTCGTGATAAAATCAATTAGCTGTATTTAATTGGTCAGTTTTTCAAACTAACCTAACTCAATTAGCTGACCTGTAAACTGTATTTGATTTTGTTTCAATCTTCAACACTTCCTCTCCCTTAACAAGACTGATGTACAAATAGGTCAGAGAAGTTCTTATCGGGAGTCAGGGAGCTGTCCAACATTGCAGAAAGCAGATAAAAAAATTAAAGGCCCATTATCAAGTCTAGTTCTTCAAAAGAGCATGTTGTAAGTATTGGACTTCAGTTTTCCTTTAAAGGGGAAGTTCCTTTAAACTGGTTTAAGGACAGAGCTACCGCAGAAGAAGAGTTGAATGGTGGCCCTCCGCACAAAATAATGTGTGCACCTTCCTTGCAACGTTTCTATACCATGTAGGAGCTTATAGGAGTAAAAAAAGAATATATATATATATATATATATATATATATATATATATATATAGTCTAACAATCTTCCTATAAAAATAATTATCTATACCTCTCCCATAATAAATGAAGAGGCCCCTTTACTCCAAGCCATTGCTGATAGCAAAGGCCCCTGACCGTATTTTGGCCACTGGTGTTTTGCACCTGATGCATTGGCAGCAGCTTCACCAGTGTACAGGTGTAAAGTACCAGGACCTTCTACCCTCAATAGCCTGAGGTAAAGGATGACTTTTTACTTATTATGGGGTTGAAAAAGACAAACTACAGCACAGCTCCAGGATGCGCTCACTCCGCTTTTCGGTGACATGTGGTAGGGTTACATATTACCCCATCCCTCTCAACATCCACTCCCACCAACCCCACTTAGCATCCATCCCTAATTCGCTCTTTGTCCTTGTCAGCAGCCATCGCCTCTTAGCATCCATCCCCACACAGCACCCAAACCCTCTCAGCTCCCACGACATATAGCACCCATCCCTATTCCCCCCCCCCCACATAACTCACCCACCTATACTTTGTTGTCACTTTGCATCCCTTGCTCTCTCGCCTTTTTATCTGGTACACATCCCTAGCATGCTCCACGCTGCCACCTCTTGGAGCTTCAATGGAAATCATATTTTTAAAATGCACCGATGTCTGACTTGAGGGAGCCTGGGGGCCTATGCTGGGGTGGGGGACCCCAAAGGGGCTCCTACACTACAGAGAAAAAATAAATGCAAAAATTGACATAGGTCTGAGAGGAGGGCCCTGGTGCACTGCACCACTGGTAGCTCCACCCCTGATACCAGGAGAAATTGTTAGGGGGCCCACAAATAATTTTGCACCAGGCCTTGCATTCACTACCTCCCCCACTGCCTTTGTTACTTATTTATAGTAAATAAATAGTACGTTTGCATTCACATACTGTATGATGACTATCTAAAAATAAGTTTAAAAACATATTTCCTTATTATTACTATTTTTATTATTACTATTATTTACTTATTTATGAGAGTGTACCCTAGTCTATTTTGTCTTTTATCGTGCTATGTCTGGAGGTCACAAGGAGCTGCCTTTTCGTTTCTTTAGGGTTGTTGGTGCTAGTGACACTTCAGATTTCTAAGCCTGTGACTGTCTCTTGAACTTTTGAATACAGTGTATGTCCTGTATATTTGTATTATGGTGATTAAAATGTCAGATACAAAGTTCTACCATAGAAACCACAGTAAGGGAACCCTTGTGTAGGACATGGGTCAAGTACATTTTATTAACAGGTAATTAATAGATTAGATATATGGATGACTCACACTGAGCTCAGAGCCCATATAACAGGAATAACTGATTAACATATTCGTGAGGTCAGTATTTCCATATCAGGAGCCGGTAAAAGAAGAGCAGGAAGAGCCACAAGTTAAACAATTTGAAAAATGGGTTTGTTGAAGGGGGCGGCTGCTATACCTACAGAAATGTAAATACCCATCTAATGCAAATCATGGATGCCTCCAAGGACCACCAGATGCATCAATATTATTTTTTCTTTCTTTTTTTTATTTAAAACTAGCTTTATGATTTTTTGTTGAATAATTATGCTGTAAGTCAAGCTCAAGGTTTTGTAAGCATATATATGTCTATCTATCTATCTATCTATCTATCTATCTATCTATCTATCTATACGCATCTCTATCTATCTATCTATCTATCTATCTATCTATCGATCTATCTATCTATCTATACGCATCTCTATCTATCTATCTATCTATCTATCTATCTATCTATCTATACGCACCTCTATCTATCTATCTATCTATCTATCTATCTATCTATCTATCTATCTATCTATCTATCTATCTATCTATCCATCCACACAGCTTGATTGCTGTACCAAGGCCCCCCTACATGGTAGGGCCCCACTGAAATTCTCATTGAAAACAGGTGTTGGCTGAACACAGATCTGTTCTGATATAAACAGCAATGAAATTGCCAATAACTTAAATATTATTGAATATTATTATTATTTCCATTTTAGGTTTCCAATTTGTCATCAGAACTTTCCAACATGCCGGAACTCGGTGAAAAAGTTACGAAATCTCTGAATAAAACCACCGCAGGGCTGCAAATATGGCGGATAGAGGTGAGAATGCGCCACGCACAGGCTGATTCATTAGATTTGTTCATAGGAATAAACAGACACAGAGGCTTCTGGCTTCACATTAATACCAATAGACTCTATTAGATGTTTCTTCCCTGCCTTTGACCATTTGTATTGATCACCTGCTCAGCAGTTGAGGCTCAGGCCTAGGGCAGCACATTTTCAGGGGGCAGCAGACTGATGCAATAGTGTGTGAATATGCACAAAAATATCTATTTGCAGTGATATATCTGTTATTGACATACACTAATGATTTGGGCAATGGAGGTCCTGAGGGGCCCACATACCCGAGCAGCATAAAACCTAAATATACCCCTGCTCCTCAGAGTACTCGCTTAACTAAATCATTTTGTTGATATTTTTGTTCCAGGAGATGAATATGGTCCCTATCCCGGAGAAAACATTTGGAACCTTCTTCGAAGGAGATTGTTATGTGCTCCTTATGGTAGGTTTTACTTATAGGCCGTGTCAGAGCTAGTCAATGGAGAGCCCCGAAGCAAAAAAAAAACTATTTGGGGCCCCCCAGGGGGAGTTTTTATTGTTTTTTTGTTTTGGACCCCACATTAGGCGCCCCTACGCTGCTAACTCATTATATATATATATATACTTTTTATTTCTGTAATCAATGGGATATTTTCTGTGTCACTTTAAGTCACTTTTGCAATATTTACAACATAATGACCATAATGCCCTAAACTTGTGTATAGGGCAGGTGTAGGCAAGTTCAGTTCCGGAGAGCCACACACAGGTCAGAGTTTGAGGATATCCCAGCCGCGTACAGGGAGACTTTCACTTCTTCTGTAATTCGGATTAACTCACCAAGAAGGAAGATCATCAAATCCAGGCCTGTGCCTGGCTCTCTAGGACCTAAACTGCATACCCCTGGTGTAGGGCGACCTCATAACTTGTTTTCTGGTTGTGTCACAGACCCACAAAACTGGAAATAACTTCACGTACGACATCCACTTCTGGATTGGGAAGAACTCGTCTACAGATGAACAGGGAGCCGCTGCCATTTACACCATCCAAATGGACGACCATCTTGGTGGAGTCGCCATTCAGCGTCGCGAGGCTCAGGGCTATGAGAGCGAGGTGTTCAAGGGCTACTTCAAGCAGGGTGTTGTGTAGGTGTCTGCGCTGTTAATTAATAGGAACTGTCATAGTATCGGTTATTGTAACTTGAATTGTTTGATAGACACTGATAGAGATATGTTGTAACGCTATGGAAAATAATGTTCTAGTTAGTGGTGGAGCTAGTGATCGGGCAAAATAATTTGGTTGCCCACTACAGTGGCGGGGCTAGGGAATGGAGGGCCTGGTGGAATTGTTCTTGTGTGTTTGGCTCTCCTCCAGTGCCAACTCATTATGTATTATGATATATATATATATATATATATATATATATATATATATATATATATATATATATATATATATAAAACATTATAATGTAATATTTAGAAACTCACATGAACTGTGCTAGACCGGCAAAGAGCTGTGCCGCTATTTTGCCTTTTATGCTAATCATAGGATAGTTTTTCTCAATGAGCCATTTTGATTGGCTGAGAAGTCTCTCTCACTGTAAAGGTAGAGGAGGAAGCTTTTGGTTACTATAGTACAGTATAGTCCCATTAAAAGGATATGGAAGTTTCATGGATTTTACTAGGTATATAATATCCCTGTGTATATAATGTACTTTATTTTATTAAAAAAGTGTTTATAAGTTCTGCTTCTACTGCCTAAAATTAAACAAATAGTCCCTGTATGGGTCTGCCTTCTGCAACTCATGAAGACATAGACTCTACTGCACTTGGTGTACAATGTCTCATACTATCCAATTAGTGACCATCTCTCAGCAGCATTCTGCTGAGACACTACATTGCACATCTAGCCCTGTAGAGCCTGTGTCTTCATGAGCTGCAGAGGCAGACTATTTATTTGATTTTAGGCAGTACAAACAGAGCTTATAAACTCTTCTTAAATAAATAAAGTACATAAAGGTAATAGATACACAGGGATATTATATACCTAGCAACACCCATATCCTTGAATGTGTCGTATTTATAACTTTTTATTACAGTGGTGTCTGGCTAACAGTATATATAACATTACAATAAGCTGGTGGTATGAATTTATACCAGATACACAGCCTTATTACATTGTGATTTGGCCAATTGAATAGGGCTCTATATAAGCACAGAGCATATTTTTACAGAAGTTTTTAGCTAGGGAACTTCTATCCAAAAGCAAGGTCTTCACTAACTAAAAACTTCTGTAAAAAAATATGCTCTGTGCTTATATAGAGCCCTATTCAATTGGCCAAATCACAATTTAATAAGGCTGTTAACATTTAATGGTTTTCATAAATCGTTGGTGAGACTTGATTTTGTGGTTTATATGTTTAGGTATAAGAGTGGAGGGGTCGCATCCGGCATGAAGCAGGTGGAAACCAACACTTACAACGTGAAACGTCTCCTACACGTCAAGGGGAAGAAAAACATTGCAGCTGGAGAGGTGGGTACTTATAACAGACTTGTACAGCTCCAGCCCTCAAGGAAATCAAATAGAAAATTGGGTCATTTTTATTAAAAATAAATCAAACAAAATAAAATACATATGAGTGTTTGTTTTCTACAGTAAATGGAATACTGAATGCATAATAGATGACATGACATTTAAAGGACAAGTTCCCTTTTAAAGGGATATTGGAGGTGGAATGGGATTATAAGGAAATGCAACTGATAAATGGAAGCATTTTCAGAGCAAATGATCTGATCTTTGTCTTTTTATTTAAGGTACCAATGGAGTGGACAAGTTTTAATGTGGGAGATGTGTTTCTGTTGGATCTGGGGAAGCTGATAGTCCAGTGGAATGGACCTCAAAGTAACAGAATGGAGAGGCTGGGGGTATGTAAATAAGGGTTTCTGCAATTTTACTCACAACCACAAGATGGTGCTAGAGGCTAACACTGAAGAGCTTGAGAAAATATAGTTGCAATAGACCCATTAAAGGCATATAGAAGGTTCTGATATATAAAATAACTGTATATTTATTTTCCTTAATGTATTTTATTTTATCAAGTGCTTGTAAGCTCTGTTTTTACTGCCTCATATAAAACAAATAGTCCCTGTATGGGTCTGAGACAACTTACTGTAACACAGTGAATATGTATTTTCATTGGTATCACATAAACAACAGACATTGCTACTCAGTCATACAAGGAGGATTTTGAATTGTGGTCTTAAAACCCCAGGACTGTTTAAAATAGTCAACACATAGGGTTTTTAATATTTTAACGTGACCCAGAGGAGGTTCCAAATATGATATAATTTAAATATATAAGCAATAACAAGCATTGTAATGCATTTAATGCTATTTAACATTTTAACCTGTCAGTCAGCACTTCTGATCCACCCACTAAAGTCTCTCTGTATATCTTACTAATTACATATCATAGGCCACAATTGTTGGTTAATTCCTGTGGCTCTGGTTATATTGTCTTCAGTGTAAGACATATGCAAAAGACCCCAGGGAGTGTATATATTGATTAGATAAATTACCCCTTGGGGTCTGAGAAGCCCACTCTTTTGAAAATTAAGACCCCGAGTGGGTAATCAGCAATTGCTGGTTAACTCCTGGGGCACTGCTTGTATTGTCTTCAGTGTAAGACATATGCAAATGACCCCAGGGAATGTATATATTGGTTAGATAAATTACCCCTTGGCGTCTGAGAAGCCCACTCTTTTGACTTACGATGAAGACAATGCATTAAGAACCCGAGTGGGTAATCAGCAATTGCTGGTTAACTCCTGGGGCACTGCTTGTATTGTCTTCAGTGTAAGTCATATGCAAAAGAAAATGATGGTCATGCTCACTGGAGTTTTATAATGTCGTGGCAAAGGGGCCCTGCACTCATAGGCTTGCTTTGTACCATCATATAGAGCAGTAAAATCAAGTGGAGATATTTGTAAGAAAAATAAAAGGATGCCAGGAAATGTCTATAATGGTTAGATAAATTACTCCTTGTGGGGTAAGAATATTTTGTTTTTAATCCGACTTACATTAAAAACAATGTATTAAGAGCTCCAGCGCGTAATCAGTAATTGCTGGTTAACTCCTGGGACTCTGATTCTATTGTCTTCAGTGTAAGTCATATGCAAAGGCAAGGGAGAGGGGGAACAGACACTGGGGTGGGAGAGGGTGGGGAGAGACACAGGGCAGGGAGGGTGGGAGAACATTATATATTATATGTCATTTATGATGGGAAAATACTAGTGTCTAATAATATCTTTAGGTACTGGTTTGTGTAAATTGGTGATTAATTGGTTCTAGGGAATGAACCTGGCCAAGGACATCCGTGACAGAGAGAGAGGTGGACGCTGTCAGATCGCTGTGGTGGAGGGAGAGAACGAGGAGGGGTCCCCACAGCTCATGGCCATCATGAACCACGTGCTGGGAGAGAGAAGGGAGCTCAGAGAGGCTATCGGTGATGATGTGGTGGATCAAGTAATGAAGACATCAATCAAATTATATCAGTAAGTAGCTCAAGAAATAACCCATTGATGAGTCAAACAGGAACATAAGATTTAAGATGGACCTACATCCATTTCATCTAAAGACACAGTGACACTTGAAGGTTCCTGGACGTTACTAGGTATATAATATCTATTTACTTTTATGCACTTTATTTTAATAAGAATTGCTTATAAGCTCTGCTTTTACTGCCTACAATCATACAAATAGTCCCTGTATGGGTCTGCCCTCAGTGTAGTGTCCTAGCCTATAAGGAACCAGCAGAATGTTGCTGAGAGATAGACACTGATTGGTTAGTATGATGCACTTCACACCCAGTACTACAATCTGTGAGCCTCATTCAATTCAGAGTCCGTAACTCGCGGGATGTAGGCCGTATTATGGTGCTATTCAACCGATAAAGCTTGCAAATTATGGACCAAAAGCTGGTACCATACACCATACAATCGTAAGTACATTTCGGGGCGTGATCATGATCAATTAAGCAAGGCTGTAACTACTTTAGAAACAGCCAAGAGAAACAGAGCCCGTCATAATTACGTCAGTAAAACATGGAGGTTACACGTCAATCAACTCATGAATTGGTTTCCGAGATGTGATCGGTCCCGCAAACCCGTAATGTACAAAATAATAAAAATGAATGCTGATACTGTTCTAGTCCATGTGGGTGGCCTGATATTTATTAACTCATTCATTCCCAAGACTGATATAACCCCGAATTTGAATCGGGGACCGGAGCCCGTAACCCGATCGGAGCCCGCATTAAATAAAAAATATGTTAAATATAAATAGTAAATAAGTTACGACCTCCATTATGCAAGCCCATATCTCGTGATGCCTCAATTGGATGAGGTTCAATGTCTTCATGAGCTGCAAAACCATGCAGGGACTGTTTGTATGATTTAGACAGTAAAACAGAGCTTAAAAGCACTTCTTAATAAAATAAAGTACATAAAAGTAAGGTTATCTTGTTCAGCCTATAGATATAATGTTTCCAAACTGCAAGGTATTTATGTGAATGAACATTTATCTACTGCAATTATTCTATATTAAAAATATAATTAGTGTTTGCCATCAAAGATTGTGAAATAGTAACAGATTCCTTTTTCCAGTGAAAACATGTAGAACTTTACTGATATAATCACATTTATATAAATAGTTTCCATTTATTTCTTTACTATTCTTATTCACAAAAAAATGTCTACTGATGTATTTATTTGTCTTATATATTTAAATATTGATATTTCCATTAATTCGTGAATCATTATTTCAATTTGTTTATTATTATTTTTTTATTTGAAAATATTTTATTGTTTTTAGCTTTTATCCCAAAAAAATGTAAATCTTTTTGAATCATTTTGAAACATAAAAAAATAAATATAATAATAACTGTAGTTTTATGATGTCATGTTAAAGGGACCCTGTACTTACGTGCTTGCTTTGTACCATCATGTAATATAACAGAGCTCCCACCAACCTACATCTGTCTAATAGGCCAGATAATTCAGTTTGTCATCCCAAATAGCTACACTTTATCTAACATTTGTACTAGCCTTTCCAGATTAGCCAATGCCATTTTAACAATTACTCCATTGAGATTTATATATTTTTAAAGCATTTCAGTCAAATAAAAATCATTGTAAGCATCTAAATGAGCTTAATTCATTCAGTTTTAGCTTAATTTAATTTAATTAATAATTAAAACATCCAAAGATTATTAGTATACTAGCTACTTGCCCGTCAACAATGACGGGAATACAATTTTAAGCCTGCAATTCTCATTGCGAGTCTCTCCCCTTGCCTCCTTCCTTCCTGGTGTCTCATTTCCCCCCTCCTCTTCCTCCCTTGTGTCTCCTTTGCCCCCCATATCCATCCCTTGTGTCTCATTTCCCCCTCCTCTCCCTTCCTTGTGTCTTCTTTTCCACCTCCTCTGCCTCCCTTGTGTCTTTTTCCCCCCATATCCATCCCTTGTGTCTCATTTCCCCCTCCTCTCCCTCCCATGTGTCTCATTTCCCCCTCCTCTCCCTCCCATGTGTCTCCTTTCCCACCTCCTCTCCCTCCCTTATGACTAATTTCCCCCCTCCTCTCCCTCCCTTGTGTCTTCTTTTCCACCTCCCCTCCCTCCCTTGTGTCTTCTTTTCCACCTCCCCTCCCTCCCTTGTGTCTTATTTTCCCCCTCCTCTCCCTCCCATGTGTCAAATTTCCCCGCTCCTCTCCCTCCCTTGTGTCTCATTTCCCCCTCCTCTCCCTCCCTTGTGTCTCATTTCCCCCTCCTCTCTCTCACTTGTGTCTCATTTCCCCCTTCCTCTTTCTCCCTTGTATCTCATTTCCCCCTCCTCTCTCTCCCGTGTGTCTCATTTCCCCCTCCTCTCCCTCCCTTGTGTCTCATTTCCCCCTCCTCTCTCTCACTTGTGTCTCATTTCCCCCTTCCTCTTTCTCCCTTGTATCTCATTTCCCCCTCCTCTCTCTCCCGTGTGTCTCATTTCCCCTCCTCTCTCTCTCTCTCTCTCTTCCTTGTGTCTCCTTTTCCCCTTCCTTGTTTTCCTTGAGCCTCCTTTCCCCTCTCCTTTCCCTCCCTTGTGTCTCCTTTTTCCCCTCCTTTCCCTCCCTCGTGTCTTCTTTTTCCCTCCTCTCCCTCCCTTGTGTCTCCTTTTCCCCTTCCCCTGTGTCTCTCCCCCCTCCCCTGTGTCTCCCCCCTTCTCCCTCCCATGTGTCTCTTTCCACACCCTCTCCCTCCCCTGTGTCTCTTTCGCCCACTCTCCCTCCCCTGTCTTTTTCCCCCTCTACCCCCCTCCCCTGTGTCTCTTTGCCCACTCTCCCTCTCCTGTGCAGCTGGGGATAAGTCTTGAGTGCGTCTTCTGGCTGTGTCCGACCAGCATATGCTAATGACGTGACGCGCATGAAGACGCACTTCAGGGGAGAGAGCAGCAGGAGCTCAGGGTCGCATCCAGGTACTGGGGTGGGTGATGCGAGCCCTAGGGAGGCCAGGAGGGGTGATGCAAGCTCTGGGGCCCTGCAATGAGCGCTGGAGGAACTCATTGCAGCCCCTGTCGGGTGTTGGTCACATAGGCCTAAATGCTCGCCTCGCTTTGCAAGGCTCGCAGTTGCGTCCCTTGCTTTGCGAGGGATGCAAAAGCGCGACCAACATCGCAAACGTTACCCACACTGACAACTATGTATGTGATACTCAGAAAATCTTTGCAGAAATAAAATCGACAGTATCCTTTTTACATATTTGTAATTGCCTTATAGAATTACACAACATAAGTGTAGATACTAACCATACAGCCCATTTGACCCTATTACTACCACGGGAAGGCTGTTCCATTTATCCACTACCCTTTCTGTAAGTTAGGTTGTGCAAACGTTACCCATAAATCTTATACCTTCCAATTTCAAATCATGACCTCTTGCTCTTGCTTACAAGTTGTGTCTTTTAGACGCTGCATGTTTTAGTCGCCTCCTTTGAATGGTTGCTAATGTACAAATATCCATTTAGAGATATGGCTGACATCCCTAGTAAGTCTTGGGCACATTAATAGCCCCTCTCTGGGTTTCTCTCTCCCTCCTGTGTAGAGTATCGGATTCGAATGGGAACCTGGTGGTCCAAGAAGTGGCAACTCGACCTTTGACCCAGGACTTGCTGAGCCAAGATGTAAGGCAGATGACCATTTGTTATTTTTTTCTTTGTGCAGAATATACATTAGACGAGACATTAGGGGAGGCTCAGGTTGTGATAGATCATCACCTATTGCTGCTCTTTACCACAGCCCTTTAAAGGGACATGGGAGGTTTCTAGATTTTACTATAATATCCCAGTGTATCTATTTTCTTTTATGTACTTTATTTTATTATGAAGAGCTTATAAACTCTGTTTTCACTGCCTAATATAAAAAAATATAGTCTTTGTATAGGTCTGCCCTCTGCAGCTCATGAAGACACAGACTCTTCTGTACTTGCTATGCTGCATCTCATACTAACCAATCAGTGTCCATCTCTCAGCAACATTCCACAGCATACTGCTAAGACGTGGTCCCTGATAGGCTAGAACATTAATAATAATAATAATAATAATAATAATAATAATAATAATAATAATAATAATAATAACCATTACCTGGATGTTGCTTTTATTAAAAGAGACTGCTAGTAAATAATACTTGAACATTTTATTAAAGGGACACTGATGTCATCATATGAGCTCTGCGACATCAGAGGGTGAAAAAGCATTTGGAAAATGTGTTTTCCTTTTTGAAACTAGTGACATAGTAATTGAAATCTTAAAAAAAAACCATTATTAGTCTGTACAGTTTGCCAGAAATGTAACCTCCCGTCCTGGGTCCAGCAGATATGTCAAAACTTATTTTTTTTTACTAATTGAAACTAGCTTAATTATGCACTTAGTCTGACTCAAAGGCTTCACGTTCCTCCTCTTGATTCTCAGGACTGCTTCATCCTAGACCAGGGTGGTGTAAAGATCTTTGTATGGAAGGGAAGAAATGCAAATAAGGAAGAGAAGCAGCAAGCCATGACCCGGGCCCTGGTGAGTACAAATGTATCACACTATTGTTGTTGTTCAGTCCTTAGTCATATCCAACTCTCTGTGACCATATGGACTTCAGCATGCCAGGCAGATCTGGCCATGTCTCTGATTGTGCCTATCCATGTCTTTTTTTTGGCAAAGATACTGGAGTGGGTTGCCGCAATTTGCCTGACCTCTCTGTTATGACCTGCCTATCTTGGGTGACCCTACATGGTATAGCTCCAAGCTTCATTGTGGTAAACAAGCCCCTTCACCATGATCCAGAAGGGGATCATACTATAGTAGAAAACAAATGTATCACCAGCTGAATAAATCCATGGAGTGTATTTATGAAGTCAATTAAATTACTCTGATAATGTGGTACTAATTAATCAGTTAAGCTGTGTCTGCTAATGGTACAGTTGTCCTACATTAATGTAAGGGGTGCAAGGGGTCTTTATAATACCATCCATGTTTTAAAAATTACAAAAGGTTAAAGAGGTCAAACAAATCATGTTCCACTGGAGCAGGAACTGTCAACCCTTTTCAGTGTCTTTGCCAAGAAAACCTTATGGTTTAGCACAATCAGAGACATAATAGCCTGGCGTGCTGTGGTCCATAGGGTCATGTAGAGTCGGACCAGACAGAATGACAATATTTATTGCAGTCATGTAGCTCAGCAAAAACGGAAAGATTAGACTGGCAGCAGTCAGGTTACTGATTTCTCATCCAGTTTTATTTATTTTTTGGACAGAATTTTATCAGAGCCAAAAACTACCCCGAGTCCACCAACGTAGAGGTGCAGAATGATGGCTCTGAGTCCGCAGTGTTTAAACAGCTCTTCCAGAAATGGACCACAAAGGATCAGACTACTGGCATGGGCAAGACACACACCGTGGGGAAAGTCGGTAGGTCACAGTTTCCTGTACTTACGGTAAACTATTTAAATTAGAAGAACTACAAATGAAAACAGGTCATTGGCTGATGAACTTGTACGGCTGTATCAGTGCTCATTGGCTGATGAAGGACTTGTACAGCTGTATCAGTGCTCATTGGCTGCTGCACAACTTGTACGGGTGTATCAGTGCTCATTGGCTGCTGCACAACTTGTACGGGTGTATCAGTGCTCATTGGCTGCTGCACAACTTGTACGGCTGTATCAGTGCTCATTGGCTAAGAGGCACAACTATTACTGCTGGACCTAAAAAGAGTATGAGCAGAGTGGACTGAATATATCTGTAACCCACTGCAGGGATATTTATATAGTTGGAGAGGACATATTCACTAACTATGATTTATCAGATTAAATGTGAATCTTTTCCCCCTATATTATTCCTATGTGATACTCCATATGCTTCATAAGATCCTTGGTGATTAATTTTACTTCTTATTTGGTTTCAGCTAAAGTGGAACAAGTGAAGTTTGATGCAACTTCGATGCACGCGCAGCCTGAGATTGCTGCGCAGCAGAAGATGGTGGATGATGGATCAGGAGAATCGGAGGTGAGAATACACTACAAATAAACAGTATTAATAAAAATAATGCTTATGAATGCAGTATGAAAAACTGCCTCACATATACTTGCAAACTACAGGCTTTATAGATAGTCTTGGACTTATCTTCTAATGGCCCTGTGAACCTCATAGTGCATTTTGCAATATAAACTGGACTCCCTAAAATGCCTGACGGACATTTCGTCAGTTGTAAGTGACTTTATCAAAGGTTTTTCATACCAATTCTCATTAGTGTTCTCAGTATAGGCGACCTATTGTAGCTATTCAACTCATTAGTTGAATAGCTACAATATTTACATATATTTTTAATATATCATTTGGTTTTAAATGAGCACCCTACAAATAAAACATTTTGGGTACACTAGTTGGAGCACTTTCATGTAAAGTGCCCCATATATGTGCGCCTGATGTCTGTCACTGATCTTATTGCCCAGTATATGAGAATCGCTACTTTGTTTCTTCTCCTATAAGTAGGGAAAATTAGTCAGAAATTGGGGTACCAACCTCAGTTGTACCTTCCAGATAGGAGGAATCCCCCGAGGATCATAGGGTTCCATCCTTTTCTTCTCTATGGTGGTCATTACATCACTTGTTTAATTTCTCCATATACTCCCTCTGGTGGCCAAATCATTTTTGTGGCCTACTTGATCCTTTTTTCCAATGGGTCTTATTTTAAGTTGCAGCATTTTTAAGTGCAAATAAAGTTTTTCACAATATTTTTTTAATTGATAGCACTAGAAAAACTATTGATTACTATTTAGATTTTTCAAAAAGTATAGAAGAAAAATTAATTTGGTAAAAAACAAAAAGTCAGTGGGCCTTTAAGTGACTGTACATTTGAATATGTCCAGGAATGAATAAACCTGTAAGTACTCCCAGTCTTTCCCTATGCGAGTTCCTCAAGACTGATTTCATGTTATCTGTCCCTAGGTCTACAGAATAGAGAACCTGGAACTGGTCCCTGTAGAGAAGCAGTGGCTGGGACATTTCTATGGTGGTGACTGTTACCTGATTCTCTACAAATACCTCATTAATAACAAGTATCACTACATTATCTACATGTGGCAGGTACGGAGTGTGGCAAAAATGTGGGGCTGATTTCTACTTTCTAATTTGACATTGAAATGGGATTGAAGTGCAATGTGTGTTCCTCAGGGGTGTGTCTACTGAAGGAACATGTAAACACCAAGCCAAATGCAGGGTCCTCACAGCAGGGTGTAGTTGTATACTGGTAAGCGAGAGGAGGCAAGGAAGAGTACTCAAGGTCATCTGATGGACGTCAAGATTTAAAGTCGGGGGTCAGATGAGGAGGGTTAAAGGACCACTGTATTTAGCCAAACGTCATTTCTATGTTTGCTTATTACTTTAGTTAATAATCTAACACATTAGCATTCATGTAAGCAATGAGCAGAACATATGTTTGAGAAAAACATCTTAACTTTTGAAGACTATGACTGTGTATAGAAATCTTCCATCTTGTCTGACTTTAGCACTTCAACATAGCTTGGTGCCTGCGTACAAATCTACTGATCAGTGGAGGGAGGATAAGGAAGGAGGTGGGGAGGAGGATTGGGTTTTGTTTCTGTTCAACAGAAATCTAAAAACCAGCGACCATACTGCATTTTAAAAAAAATTTAAAACTAGCTTAATACCATTTTTGCTGAGTAATCAGACTAAATTTTTAAAACATATTTTTTAATCATACAGTTGTTTTTAAGGTAGTTAGAAGAACTAAAGCCAGGGGTCATACACATATAAACCCAACAGTACTATAGCACTATTGTGTGGGCAATGCAAGTAAGGGACAGGTACGCTTATAAAGCCTCCTGGCCAGAGCAGCTGATAGTCTGTTTGGATCCAACAGGAATCAAGGAAGTAGTTGAGTTAAACCACTTTAAGAACCTCTGTAATGGAACATCTTTAATAACTTCGAACATTTATTATATGGGTATTTACTACTTGGAAGCTATAAAAGCTGAACCATGTATGGTGGATCATAAGTGCTAGCATGATACTTAGTTATATCAGCTAAGGTGGGTGGTCAGGGTCCCAGGAAACTCATAATCAGTGGTGAGCACCTTGAAGTCTCCAACAAACACATTGGGGTAGGAAGAATTTTCAGTTTCACAAGATGTTTAGTAAATGACCTTCACTGGTAGTAACTATACATTTTCTTTATATGAACCTGTACTTTCCGCTCATACTTAGGGACGCCACGCAACTCAAGATGAGATTGCTGCATCTGCTTATCAGGCAGTGGCTCTGGATCAGCAGTATGAAGGACAACCTGTTCAGGTGCGCGTGACCATGGGCAAGGAACCTGCACATCTCATGGCTATCTTCAAGGGCAAAATGGTTGTGTACGAGGTAAGGCCAATCACAATAATGTTTTATTTCACTGAAACATAAAGAAAACCAAGAAATCAATTACAATCTTAATTCTAAGTTTCAAGATAAAGGCAAGGAGACACGAGTGACTAATAATGCAGATAGATCTTTATGCATTATACATGATTAGCATTAACAAATCCAAAAGCGCCAAGTAGTTACTGAGAATTGTTTGTTTTTAAAGATAGCTGGAGGAAAATGATCCCTTGCGTACAGGAGAATATGTATTCTATTGTCAAAAGTCAGAAATATCCTAACATTTGGGGATAACAAAAAAGCCATATGAAGATGTGTAATGAGCCACATTTAGATCCAGATACATTAGCTGTCAGACCTGGGTCAGAGGTTCCTGACATTTCTTCTGGACCACCTCTGCATTATTAGATTTCTGGCAAATCAGGGGTTGGTGATTCGGTCACAAAAAATGTGATACCTCTGTTGGACTCTGGATGACACTTTGGTGAAGGTTTTGAGTGTCATCGGGGTGTTTACATTTGTGGAGAGCAGGGCTTGCATTTATTGATGCAAGCTAACTACTTCTAAGCATGTGCAAGGGAAGGATGTTGGTGTCAAATTAATTGAGATAACCAGTCCTCCTCACCTCTCCCTCTTCCCTTCTCCCCCACACCTCCGATAGATAAAAACATACTGATGATTTCTGGGTAGAAATGTCACTGTTTTGCACTCCCCAGGGTGGAACTTCTCGTGCTGACAGCACAGAGACACCTCCAGAGATTCGACTGTTCCAGGTTCATGGAACAAATGAGTTTAACACCAAGGCCTTTGAGGTGCCCGTCCGAGCCTCCTCTCTTAACTCCAATGATGTTTTTATACTAAAGACAAAAGGCGTCTGCTACCTGTGGTGTGGAAAGGTAAGTACCAACAGCACCCCAAGATCTGGGCTCAAGCAGTAGTAGGAATCTGCTTTAGTTCCATTTATAATCCCGAAGGTGAATATATTCATGTTTGCTTTCGGATCTTCCCTTAGCCCTCCAGTTGCCTTCTCTGACCTCTGGGAAAGGGGGGGGGGGGGGGGGGGGGTGCTCTGCCTTCCTATCACCCTCTATGACTCCCACAGCTTCTCTGGTTCTTCCCTGCACCCCCATCGCCTCTCTTCCTCTTCTTTCACCTCCCCTTTCTCCATTACCCCCTCTTCACTTCTTTTCCCCCTATTCTCATTCCCCACCTCTCTGTTCCATTAGTCTCCCTGTTTTCTCTCCATCCTTTTTCCCGCTCATTACACTTCTCTCTCTCTCTCTCCTTCGTAGCTTTCTCTTCCCCTCCTATTTTGCCTTAATTGTCCCTCTTCTCTCTCCCCATTCTCTATATTCCCCCATCTCTCACTACCCACCTCTCTCTCCATCCAATTCACTCTAAATTCCTCCTTTTTCTGATATTTTCTCCCTCCCTGTTTCTTTGACTCCTATTTTTCCCCACAATACACTTTCCCCCTTCGTTCTCCATCCCCTAACACCTGTTCCTCTTTCTCTCTTTTTCTTCTAATTTTCTCAATCTCATTCTCTTCCCCATTTTAAATCGCTCATCTTACATCTCACCCTGTTCCCTTCTTTTCTTCCGTCACTTTTATCTCTCTTCCTTGTCTTTCCCACATCATCCCCCTCTCGGTCACTTTCCCTGTATTTTATCTCACTTTTTTTATTTCCTTTCTTATTTCCCCCACTCATCCTCCCTTCCTTCACTTTCTCTCTTCGTCCTTCTCTCCTCTTCCCATTCCTCTCTTCTCTTCCCGTTTGACTTACATTGTGTTTGATTGACAGTTATTATTTAATCTGCTTTTTAGAGAGGAGGAAGCTGCCTTTATATCACTATATTATTTTAGGAGCCTTTTGCAAGTTGGAGAGATCTCTTACCCTGCCCTAGTAACATAGACCTTTGTGAATACAGCCTGATGGTGACTCCATACTTCCTATTTCTTTCTATAGGGCTGTAGTGGTGATGAGAGACTGATGGCCAAGAATGTGGCTGATATCATCTCTCGAGGTGAGAAGGTGGTGGTCGCGGAAGGCCAGGAACCCGCAGAATTCTGGTTTGCTCTTGGAGGCAAATGTCAGTACGCCAATAGCAAGAGGTAAGCTCGGGACAACTCCCAGTATGTCATTTCATGGCTTGCACGCCTGAATATTTGTCTGGTGCATCAGAAATTATTAAAGCAACATCAGGCCAATTTTTCCTGCAATTTTTTTTTTAAGGAACTGCACATTTTTTGTAGAAAATTTAAGAAAAACAAAACCTTTACATTTTTCACTTTTACATGCAGGATTCCATAATCTGTCTCAACAGGGTGTATCCTTAATGAGAACACTGGAAGTTGTATCTGTCAAATTCCCATTGTGCAGAGACAAACTTCCTGTGTATCCCTCCCACCTAAGGAAGTAGATCTCTGGAAACGCAAATGGTAGATGCTACAGCAGCATAACAACATAAAAAGCAGCAAAGAAATGTTGCTTTGTAGGGGCTATTTATTTTTTTAGCACATTTACAGAAGGTCTAACATATGTGTAAAAGGTTTTAGCGGACCCTTCCAGTTTACTTGGTCCCTTGAGCAGTGGCATGCAGAGGCGATTAGGTGGAGGATCGAGATTTTGTTCAATTTGTTCTTAGGTTTAGAGTTTAGGGCAGTGCGTGCCACTATTATACTATGTAAAGCTTATCATCTGCCACTGCCCCAACCCTGCACCCTATCCCTAACTCTCATCCTCACTGTAAGATCTTTTGACCCAAGCATTCTAAGTGTCAATGAAAAAAACATAACTTTTATAAAGATAACCTGCCCTACAAGTTTTGATTAAATCTGCCAAAAAAAGTTTAATATGGCTCATAAAAAGTAAACAAAACTGTGCCCTCAATAAATAGCTGTGTTTATTTTTTATTTTCCTCTAAAACATTTATTGAAGTTTAGTTATAACAAAAATCATATAGATGAAAGGCAACCTTTAATTGTTTGACAAAGTCTCCTGTTGTTGTGGAGAAGAAAAAAAAATCTATGTTTACTGGAGATTTTATTTCTCCTCTCTCAGATTGCAGGAAGAGACCCTCAACATCACCCCACGTCTCTTTGAATGCTCCAACCAGACAGGAACTTTTAGGGCAACAGAGATTGCAGAATTTAACCAAGATGACCTTGATGAAGATGATGTGTTCCTGTTGGATACCTGGGATCAGGTAAAATAGAACATATAACTCTGTATATTGAGAAAAGGAATGAGGTTAACTAAGTTATTACATCATGTATCACAGCTCAGTCCCACATTATCTTCCATTTGGTGTTGGTGCCAGTCCCAATATATAAAAAGATGGTGGAGGCTAATTGGCATCTTATTCTTTCTTTAGGTGTTTTTCTGGATTGGGAAGGATGCAAATGAGACAGAGAAGAAGGAAGCTGCTTTCACAGCCCAAGAATATCTGAAGACTCACCCAAGTGGCCGAGACATTAGCACTCCTATCATTGTAGTGAAACAAGGGTATGAGCCTCCCACATTCACTGGATGGTTCATGGCTTGGGATCCCTTCAAATGGGCTGTAAGTAGCCTACCTCAACATCATCATCATTATTTGTATGCTTTATCAATAAAACTCCATCTTTTAATGATAGAGTGCAAACAATAAGAACAGCATTGTCTCTGAATGTAATATATTCCATATGAGTAGGGTCAGAAAGTGAGACAGGGGGGTAAAAAAATGCTCAATTGTCTAATTATAAGGATGGAACTGGTTGCATAGGATGGATTATGAGTTAACAGGGAAGTTTGTCCTATATAGGATGTATGGCTTGCAGCTAAATTGATGCAATTGAAGCACAGGTAAGCAGTATAGATAGAATATGCTATAACCCTTCTCATTCTTCTTTGCAGTCACCTATTTATTTCAAGATCAAATAAAAAGTACAGCAATACGTTTTTTGAAATAAGGCAACACGGTTAACTAAAACAATTTCAAAAATAGAACCTATTTAAAAACAACCCTGGTCGCTATAGGATATGGAAATCCGATATGATGTGAGACGCACATTCTTTTGTGAATAGATATTCTTGGTGTGCATCATTGAGGGCCGCACCTTTCTGCCCATAGGACAGAGTCAATCCTGGGGACAAAAAGTGATATACTTTTCAAAAAGTCTGTTTTTCAGTTTATGTCCTTTTTTTTCTTAAATAAAACAAGAGTAAGGGAAGGAAGTCCACAGCAAAGTTTCAGTTTAGGAAAAGACCTAGTAGCTGTAGGAAGAAACAAGAATAATGCTATTGGGGGCATTAGAGGAACTAACAAAGGGATAAAGTAGATGAAGAGCAAAAAGAGACGGTGGGCTGGCTCTGGGGTTGCCATGTCTGTCTTTGCTTCAACAATATTTCAAATCAATTATTTGTTCTCTGTCTAAACAATGTATGTTCTCATTAGCCTGCATGTTGGACTAGCACCTTGAAATACTCTCTTTTTTCCAGAATAACAAATCCTATGAGGACTTGAAGGCTGAGCTGGGAGACCCCACCTCAATAGATCAGATCTCCTCTGTGAGTAACTTGAACTAATAATTATTCAAATAATATAAAATCTCATATTTCAGAGGCCATACTGAATTATAAGCACCTCCAAATCCAATGAAGCCATGTAACCACACCCGGAAATGTTTTCTTTAGTATCCAGTGTTACATGAGGGCCTAAACCAATTTCATTCAGTATATGCCCATCAGTTAACAGCCAATAATACTTTTTTTTTTTATCTATTGACCAGAGTCACTAATCCCACTTTTTTTCAGCTAAATGTATATTTTTCACTGCTTCTAAGTTTCAAGTGCATTGAGACTGGTAGGGTTGGAGGCCAACTGCCTCACAGCATTATGGGAAATGTAATGATATATTGAATCAACAGCGACAGTTCGAGTTTTACTGTATAAAATATTTGCTTATAAAGTAGTTTCTGTTAATGGGACACTTTAGGCATTTTTTTGTTTTTGTTCTATGTTCATGTTTTATAGTGAGGAGGATCAAACTGCATAAACTCTTTTCATTGTAATATAAAAAATATACTTCAGTTATTTGTAAGATGCCTCAGTAGTAGTACATTTTCAGCTTCTAGAACTGCCCTCTTTCTTCATGTTCTCTCTCATGCATGCCGACATCTTACACCGCTGTGCCTGAAGGTCATTCCCACAGGGCAGGAGCTACAGATTATCCTACTAATGGCAAACTGACTGACATGTGTCTGCATGCACTAGTATTACATGGATAATGTGAAGCCCCTCCCATGTGAGCATGTCATTAAGGTGCAGCAGTGAAAGATGGCAGCATGCATAAGAGAGAACAGGAAGAAAGCTGAGAATCTGTTATTCTGGGGGATACTTAGATGTAAATAAAGTGTACATTGTATATGACAACTACATTAACAAGGATAAAATAAGTTTAGTAACATAGTTAAACAATTTATATAAAGCCAAAACTTTGACTAACGGATCCCTTTACTTTAATATATTACATTTTTGTGATTTATAGAGGAACAAGGAGTATTACTCGGCCATTTACATAGCATCATTCAGAAAACTAACAACATAACTTCTGTTCTCTCAGGAATTAAACAGCGTCCAGCTGGACTCCTTCACAGCCCAGACCACCTTTACGTCTCCAGCTTTCCAAACGTATCCAGCTGAAGACCTTTTGAATAAGACATCAGATGAGCTCCCACCTGGGGTGGACCCCTCCAGAAAGGAGGTAAGAAACAGATACAGAAGGTGTGATGGTAAACCAGCATTCAAACTATTTGTGCAAAGTCCTATTTTACCACAAGGAAGTTAATTAGAAAAACAAAACAAAATGGTAGATGCCAAAGCATAAAAAAGGCAAAAGGTAAGGTGCTTTGGAAAAAGGGATCTTGCGTGTTTTACTAGCGCAAGTCATGTGATTGCGCGCCCTACGGCGTTATGCAGGCGCGCATCTCTTGTGTGACTTCTAGAGGCCAAAAAGTAAGGGCGTTTATGGGTTATCAAAATCTTAAGTAGCTTGGGTGTTACATGTTTGCAGTATATCCTTACTGTTCATAAAACACTACTTTATATTCTATTTCTGTAACTTGAACTATTACTAATAAATAAGTGAGCAATTACTATATAGCTGGAGGGTGGGGAGGGGGTAGAAGATCATAATGGGCAAACAGGGGTTCCCCCATTAAACTTCTTTTGCAACTACTATATATATATATATATATATATATATATATATACACACACATTAGTATATAAACACACAGGCACACAGTTATAATGTATGTATTTCTGCTCTCACCATGTAAGGTCATTTCCCCCTGACCCACTCAGACCCCATGCCTGCTAATACCCTCTAATCTAGTTAGGTATTCTTAGGCTTCCTGCCTCTGCTGTACTACAAAGGAATATTTATTATAGTCATACATAGGACAGGTGACTATACTAAGCAGCAGAGCTTGCACTCTAAAGTTAGTATATAGTAATTGCTCACTTATTTTTTAGTAATAGTTCATATTGCTGGAATAGAATATAAAGTAGTGTTTTGTGAACATTAAGGATGTGCTACAAATAAGTAACACCCAAGCAATTTAAGATTTTGATAACCCATAAACGCTCTTACTTTTTGGCCACTAGCTGTCACTCAAGAGATGCGTGCGTGCATAATATGGTAGGGCGCACGATCTCAGTGCACACACACGACTTGCGCTTATAAAAAACACGCAAGATCCGGAAAAAGCACTATGTATGTATGTAAGACAGGCCATCCATTATTATTAAATATTGTATTTTTCTTTGTACTTTATCCCTGTATAGTGGCTACAGAATATGTTGGCACATTACAAATAGATGATGACGATGATAGAGACTGTTACCTGGCTGTAGCTTGAAAAGAAAGTGTATCCCAGTGGTGCTAACTCTTCTTTTGATCATGTTGTAATGTGGCAATCATTCAACAGAAATTAGTTTTAATCCAGTTAAAAAAAATTAAAGACTATTTTAAACTTTGTAGAAACATTTTAGAAAGTACTTTACCATGGTACAAAATGAAAAAAGGGACACAGAGGAGGTTCCAAAACTGGTATAACAAGTACTTTATCAATATAGCCAGACCCCAGGGGGGTAATTAGCAAATAGCACATGGATAGAAGAGGCTCTGCTACTCCGTGAGCAATAAAATAGATTTTATTGCTAAATAAACAAAATCCTAATGACTACAGTGATCCTTTAAACATATCTGTTCCTTACACAAAAGTATATAGGAATGGGAATATTTTACATAAATGAATTTTATTAAATGCAAGGACGACAGCGTATAAAATCATTAAAAACACATCTAAAATATAAATGTGCAAGGATATTTATTTTTCCAAAGGTGCCTGTTTTGCTACTTCAGAGGGTAATCTCTAGCAAATTACTTGTACATCTAACTCCTATATGGTAGCCAGTAAGACTTTATAACACCCTTACTTATAAAAGTAAATTATTTTGAAAGAGTATATAAAAGGATTGTGGGTCTATTTCAGACTTTTGAATTGAGAAGGGACTTGAGAGCTGTAAAAAGGGTCTGGGTAGGTGGGATCATATGTATTTAATAACATTCATTTATGTAAATATTCTCATTCCTATATACTTTTGTGTATAAACTAATAGTGTTAATCACTAAGATTCCTAGTTCATTTTTTCATGTATATCTGTTCCTTAATTGAAATGTACGCGTCATCTCCTGCTTCCTTCTAGGAATACCTGTCAACTGCAGATTTCAGCTCCATATTTGGGATGTCCCGTTCAGAATTCGAAGCACTGCCCGACTGGAGGAAGCAGAATATCAAGAAAGTAAAAGGACTCTTCTGATGACAAATGCTCACTTATCTTCTGATCTTTCGTTAATAATGTTTTGCTCTCCTTGAGCCCATTTCAAAGATAAACCACTCCAGATTCCTAAGAACAGAGCTGTGGCAATGGTAGCCTTTAAAAACAGCTTTTATATCTAAAAGGAGATAATAAAATATCATAAAAACCAATGCAGACCATTATTTGAACTTGTTGAAATTCATTATATATATATATATATATATATATATATATATATATATATATATATATATATATATATATATATATTTATATATCTCTCTATCTCCATGGGGATTCATAAATTAATTTACTGTTTATCACTGCAACTTCTGATTGAATGTAGTTCCAATTATCAACTACCCTTTGTGTAAGGTTCTACTTTAGGACGTTACTTAAAATACTATCCTCCAAACTTAAATCGTGACCTTTTCTATGGACCCCTCCATGCACAGCTGGTGTCCGAGTGTACTTATCCATAAGGTTTTCTTGGCAAAGATAGTGGAGTGGGTTGCCAGTTCCTTCTCCAGTGGACTGCAACTTCTTTGCTAGGACCTGCCCATCTTGGGTGACCCTATATGGTATAGGTCACAGCTTTATTGAAGTACACAAGCCCCTTCTCCATTACAAGGAAGTGATCCAGAAAGGCATTCTGATAAGTACTTCCCTGCTGAACTTTATTTGATCAGTTGATAAATACAAACCTTCACTCATATCACCCTCTCCCTCCGCTCCTGAAGTTATAAATATTATGGGGCATAGGTTCAATATACTGCAGCTTGATATTGCACAAATACAATCATGGTTCATTGTCTGGTAAAGGGGTAGATTTTCAAGATAATAAAATCTTACCATATAAAAACATTGAGAAGACTTTGCTTACTCAGACCCCATGGGGTTTTAATTGGCCTTATCAGTCTAATAATGCCTGGACCCTCACCCTATCCAGTCTATCATTTAAAAAAAAAAAACGGAAAACAATGCAGCCAGAGGCCCAGCAGATAATTCACTTTTAGACAGACAAAAAAAAAAAGTCCCATTAAATGAGTGATCACTCGAGTGGTGCATAACAAATGCCCATATAGAAGTAATCCTCAATGTGAGATAAAAAAATAATCTAACTTTTAATTGCATTCAGTTGCTCAAGTACTTGTTATTGCCTATAGGTTTGAAATTATTCAATATTTGAAAGCTCTGTGTTCCTTAAAGTGTGAGGTCACATATATAGGATGTTTTGCTCAATAATTGTTAGAAGTACCACACCACAGAGATCCTAATAAATGACTGGTAATAGCAGTATAATTGCACATGTTGCAAAATAAATAAATAATTGGACTTGCTTTTTGACACTTTATTTTATCTTCTTCAGGCGTGCTGGGGGTAACTCAGATGGCTGCCACAATTTTTAAATTTGATCACAAAAAAATGTAATTACTTTGTGCCAGATCCATTTGATTTGGATACAGTTAACCTAAACACCATTTCCATAGTCAATCCTTTTTATGTAAGCTATAACTTAATTACAATGTAGTGCGATTAATAAGAAGTGGATTTAATTTTAAAGAGCATTAAAAACTGGCTCTGTGGACTGATCCGAACAAATTTTTTTTTAACCCGTAGCACATCTATGCAGATATGAAATACTGGTACTCCCCTAAAACAGGAAAGTTACAGGTTACTACTGGTCAGTGCAGGTTGACCCGAGTCCACATGGAAGCTGAGCTGGCAGTCTATCCGCACCGAGCCTCACACTGCCAATTACTCATGCAATAGCCAGTGGGACGAATAGACGGTATGATAAAATATTCTTTTCTGACCAAGATATTTTGTTATAAAAGTGATCTTTAGTCAAATCAGCACTTGAAAACATGTTAAAACAAATATTAGAAAATTAGTTATAATATATTATCTACTGAAGGCATATCTAAGTTTCCTGGATTATGAGTGCATCTGATAGAGGAGAATGAGTAATATATGAAAACATTTATTTGCATAAACAAACTCATCCTGATGTTTGCTAAATCTCTTGATTTTGCAAGCAGTTGCTTTTGTTAACACACCTGTATATCCCTGCTAAAATTTGCATAAAATTAATTTTGGCCAGTCACAGGAAGCTATACATTTTAACATATTGTAGCAATCTGTAATAGCAGTTTGTGCAGAAAGGCATCATGGGATGTGTAGTCCTCTACAGCAAGGGGAGCCAGACACTGCTTTGTAAGATCTCTGCATTGAGTGCTGCTGGCTTGAAGGTTAGTAAAGTGTTAAAATCCATAAACAAATGCAGTGTCTCTATTAGTAGGTACCCTGTGCAAGCAGCTCTGGGGGTGTGGAAAACATGTTTTATTTGTATAGAATGAGTGTGAGTAACTTAGATATACCTTTAACTGATTTTTAAAAACAGTCACCTAAACCATGTGCAATACCAGGTGATTTGGATCTGTGCAGTGCTAGCAAAAGAAAATAAAAATAAAGAAAATAACCATTATGAATAAATAAAAAAATAATTTTATGTTGGAGCTAACTGAAATATCTAATGTTGTAAGAATTGTGTATCTAAAGTTATGTATCGAATAACATTCATTGAATCTTTAATTGCAAACCCACAAATCACACAAAAGCATCAATTCCTTTTGAAGTATTCTCTGGGCAACTTCTCACACATGAGATTTAGAAATCAATCACGGAGACTATACGATTTAGCAAGTATCCTGGGCATACTCAAAATATAGTTAATTCAATTAATGTGCAAATGGGGTCAGGCTCCATAGGTGTGAAAGAGAGGATAAAATGTAAGGGTCTTAAACAGACCTAGGAGGGAAAAAAGAAAAAAAAGGGAGAATAATTTTAAAAAAAAATGTTTAAAGGATATATGGAAGTTTCATGGATTTCAAACGCATCTGAGGAGAATCCGTGATGTATAAAAACATTCCCAATAAAAAAAAAAAACACTCTAGAGTAGGCAGTTGATTTTAAGAAGGAACGCCCCTGAAAATCCAAGCTAAACTAACAATGTATCTGTTTCCCTCTCACTGGCTGGGAGGGAGCTGCTCTCAGGGTAGCTGTGATACAGACAGACAACTGGCTAGGACACCACTGCAAACAGCTCATTGGCTAGGATGCTCTGCCTACGTAGGTGCCTTGGGTGTGGGGCTCATACAAGTAATTCCAAATGTACTTTGAATTACAAATATACAGAATTCCTCAATAAAAAATGATTTGATATGAGACACTCAGATGGACTTAAACCTTTTTAGCTTTGTGTGATCTCCTGTGTGTAACACAAAACAGTTACTATTACTTTCAATGATAGAAGTTTGCTACAAAAAAAAAAAAAAAAAATTAAAAAAAAGTTCTTATGCCTGGAATAGATTAACACTACTCCAAAACCAAGGACATTCCCATCTGGGAATATCAGTAAGAGATGGAGGGAAAGCATCAACACCTTCAAAATTTACCAAGTATAAAGTTTAAGAGTAGAATTGTCTACATATTAAAGGAAGGTATCTGGATTTAACCAAGAATATACATGTGCGTCTATTTACTTTTATGCACTTTATTTTCTTAAGAAGTGCTTATAAGCTTTGTTTTTACTGCCTAAAATCAAAATCGTTCCTGTTTGGGTCCGACCTCTGCAACTCATAAAAACACAGACTCTGTAGTACTAGGTGTGCTATGTATCATACTAACCAATCAGTGACAAGCAGTCACTGATAGGCTAGGATATTATACATAGTCTGTGTATGTTGCAGTGGGCAGACCCATGCAGTGACTATTGGTTTGATTTTAGGCAGTAAAAACAGACCTTTTAAGAACTTCTTAATAAAATAAAGTAGCACAAAGAAAATAACCAGGTATATTACATACCTAGTAAACTCCAGGAACCTACCATATCCCTTTAATGAAATAAAACCAATAAAAGTGCTTTCCTTCTTAACAACACAATCAGTGTAGTGTACTAGCAATATACTAAACTAACATTATACTAATATCAGATACAAACTAAACAATATTCTTAATATCCACTCAAAAACATCACAAGGATTTAAACACATTACTGTACTTTGTTGAAATACTTTGCAGTTTAATCTTTTATATTAACCTCAATGTATTAAAATTCTGCAGAATGTGTTGAGGTATAAGAAACCATTGCTCTAATATTACCCTATAATATGTAGCAATGCCCATTTTTAATAAACATTTTGGTTAAAAGAACAGAGCTTACACAAATGGATCCAACACAAACCCAAAATATACAAATGTGAAACAAGTGAATGCAACGGTACCGTCCATATATGAAGAGTTGGAAAACAGACTTGTTCTGCTAGAAACTGTTTTTTTTAAACTTCTCTACCGACATTAAAACATTACGGACAAAACAAAAAACGCTTCTTTACTCAAAAACCTGAGAGAAAAGTTACCACATTGTTAAATATTGTATATATGAATATGTACATCTCATCCAGAATATTAATCTCCTCCGTAAAATACTGCAAAATATACAGGAGGAAGGGACTCGTTATTCCAACAGAAAGTTGATTTAATTTTAAAGAGCATTAAAAACTGGCTATACATTGCACTAGCAATTTTTCTCTACAGGAGATCAATATGAAATATTTAGAATTGATTTTGTGGCTCCTGTATGCCAATGTGCAGCTCAGAGTACTTGATAAGGGTGGGGGATGGTCTAACTGCCAACTAATATTGAGAGGCGTTAATTTGTGGACTTAAGAGATAGACAAGCAGACTGTAATCCTAATTAGCACATCAAAATCAACTAAAATGAATGAACCACTCATTTGAATATAAATGAAGCAATAACATGGAATTTCCCAGGATTTATTCAATTTAGAAAAAAAAAAGATAACAATGAACAACCAGTTTTTCATGCTCTTTAACAATAACCTAAGACAACTTTATTATGGGGTGACTGCACCTTTAAAATTATACTAATTATATGCTGCAGTGAATTAATTAAAAAGTGTTTTAAACTACAACAGTACTAGAAAATGCCTGCTAATAGAGTTATCTGCTTCACTCCGTGCAGGGAAATAAAAGTGAAATGATTGTTGTGTGATAAAGACGTAAAAGTTCAAACATTAAACAATTCAGTCCTGATACCTCTTCAGACTGGTGATTGTCAAACATGTCAGCCTCTTATGCCGCTGGCACTTTATTTAATAACGCAGAAGAGTGAAAAGAAAATCTCTAATGCAGCTACAGGTATATATACACACTGTCACCTTCTTATTGCTTTTATTCAGCAGGTGAGGAAAAGCTCTTTTTTGCAGTCTCGTCAAGACAGTGCAATTAGAAATGATAACAAAAGATCGACACCTCTCATAGAAATGTATTTTCCAAAGTGAAAACCAAAAACTGCATTGTCCACTAAAATAACAGACTGCAACATTAATAATTCATATAGCAGTTCTACTAATATGAAGACAGCACAAAGAAGAGTTCATTACAAATTAAAGCAGCCCGTGTCACCTCAAGGGAACTGCTGTAACAGTGTAGTGTCAGTAGTCTTCAGATGCACAGAGACGCCCCTTAGTATATAGATCTTATTGCGGAGGAGGGCTGTGTGTTCCAAGTAATAGGAGTTGCAATAAAAATCCTACGGACAACTGGTTAACCCTCAGTGTTCCACAGTGCAAGAAATCTCAAAAGATCCAGTTGTGCCTTGGGTCCCCACAATCCACTGCTACCTCTCAAAAAGGTATGTGCCAAGACTGGAGAAAAAGGGGTTTCCAATCTCTCATAAGGACCCAAAATTTGTGCTTCAGAATGGTCCACAGCTTGGTGGCTGAATGGACAAAGCTTATTTTTACGCCAAGCTGGCTTTGAAGCTCAGGACCAGCGCAGTAGAGTGGTGTTGTTCAGTCTCACAGTGGGGGCCTTGTGGGTCTGTTTAGTTCATTGGACACTGGTTGCAAATTCTTTTCAGATTCAATAAGCTCCTCAAAAATGTCCCTGTAAATAAATAATAAAAAAACACTTGTGGTTAGTTATTTGTTGGCCTTAATGATCTGAATTAAACATCTAAAATATAAATTCCTCACTTGCATTTATAAAGAATGTAAGTTGAACTTCGGGTTGATAAAAAAGATAAACTAAGAATCATTGTATGATGGGAAAAAAAAAAAAGTGTGAAAAAGGTACATCTGATAAGGGGAGGGGCAGGGGTGGATGTCAAACGACTTAAACAAATCCCCCAATATCTCTACGGATATATAAAATAAACACAACCTGCACAGTCTCAAAAATATCAGCAATATGGAAGACTTCTCAAATTAAGATTCTCTTAAAATGGCTTACCATGGTTGTAAATGTTAAGTTACATACTTCAGAAAAATTAAGTTTATCCTACAATACAGCAGTATTTTAAACAAACAAATAATTCCAACAGGTGGGCTAGCTACTTTTGTTAAATATATAAGTGAATAGTTTATAATTATGAAAAACAGTTACCCACAATTTACGGATTTAATGGTAATTTTTAGTGGTCTTATAAAGAATAGTTAGGTTGGACTTTATATATAAAAAAAAAAAAAAATAGAAAAACCTTTAAACTTTTACTGTGTGAAAATCTAAACATTTTATATATCCTGGCCCCAGACTGTATAAGCTCCAGATCTCTCTACACTCTGAATGATGTATTGCGTTTGTAGTGGGAGTCGCCTATGGGGAAGTACAAGATTGAAAACCTTTTGAGATTACTCTGTACAACACACATTAGTAGCAGGCAGTAATGTAATCTGAGCTGCTAACAATGTACACTTTCTAGGTGCCTCCCACTATCAAACAGTATTTGGAGAGCATTCCTGCCTGGGAGGCTCCCACTCCAGGGACAATATATCGTTCCGGGGGTGGAGAGATAAGGAACTCATAATGCCTGGGAGCATGACAAAAAAAAAAAAAAAACTTACTAGGCCATACCCAACTATTCTTTAGATAGTCCTTTATAAGGGATTCCATATTTTTTTAATAAAAATAAAATAAAAACAATCAATTACTTGTGCATGTAGAAGAAAATATAGCCACTCCGGTCCCGATCATTCTGTACAGTGCTCTCTTGCGTCCTTGACACAGCCAGGTCATTGTATGTAAACCACGCCTGCTTTTTGACATCATACACATCGCTGATGTAATGACCTTGAAAGAAATATTTAAGTATATCAAAAAATAAATAAATAAATTAATAAAATGTTTAAATGTTATATCTTAAGACTTGTACCAGAGGATGAGGAGCTTCCAATATGGCTCACAACGCTTATGAGACGGTAAGAATGGGGAAGATCTCCGACCTGCAGGAAAGGAAAAAACACATGAACATAAAAAAGTAAATGCTGGAGTTGATTTAGTGGGATATTTTAGTCACATTATTTGTTCTAGTTCTTCAAAATTATAAGACAATTATTAAATGAAATGTGTTTTATTTTTTTTATATTCCATATAGTTCTGGCCATCTCTACAGTGGTTTTAAGGCCCTTAGAAGTTGAAATAGACAGATGGTTTGAAAGACTAAATAGAAGACTGTCTAAAACTCTGTATAACAGTACTGATTTTTTTTTTTAAACTTTCATTATTAGTTCCCCCCACCCCCAAGAGTAAATATCATGGACCTTGCGTGTTACATACACAGCAGCTAGCACCAGCAGGAAAATTCCAAGTGGCCGCTACTAGGAGCTGTCGCAGTTCTGCCTCCTGGGTAGGATGCCGATAACACAGTGATCAGGGACAATACAACAGAAGAGGAAGATACAGACACAGCATGTGCAGTCAGCATATGTGTGATATGCATATATAAATATTATGTTATACCAGGGAGAGCATCCTGACAAACACCTGGCAGCGTGAGGTGACTAGAGAACGAGCCAATCAGTCAGTTTGACTTAAAAATGTTTCCTTCAATGTATATGATAAACGTTATAAATTGTAACTACTAGAATGAAATGCCAATACATCACCCACTTTATACAATGCGATTAGAATATGAATGTAATAGTTCTTATGATATGGTTATTTTCTGACTGCAACATAAAGTACAGACATCGGCTCCAATTACTATGTGTTTGCAATATTTAAAATCGAAAAGAAAGACATTGAAACTAATAATGCTGTGTATTGACCCATATGTAAAGGGATTTGAAGGACAGACAATAGGTCATAGGGCAATCAGGCACTAAAGGGCTGCTGAAGAAGAGGAATCTATTCAAGACGTTAATAGTATGTAATAGTATAACCTCCAAATAATCCCAGGCTCTTCTGCGCTATTGTCCGTGACCACTGTGTTATCCACATCCCGCCCAAGAGGCAGAACTGCGACAGCGCCAACTAGCGGAAAGTTGGAATTTTCCTGCTGGCGCGTATGTAACAAGCAAGGTCCAACATCATAAATAGGGGATTACATGGTGCATCAATTTCCAAATAGCAGCTCTTCAAATTTCAGTAGGATCACCTCAGAATTTTTCTTCAGTTCCTCAGCTTCTGCCTCTGTGTACTCCATGTCAAAAACATCTTCATTGCCAGAGTCTTCATCAGATCCCATGCTGTCTAACAAAGTGTTGTTAAATTCTGCAACATGTAAATAGGAAAAGCAATTTTCAAAAATGAAACAAAACTTGTATAAAAAAAAATGCAGAAATCCAAAATGTTATAATAATTGGCACATATATACTTAATGCATTTAAATGTGGCAAACATTTTGATTTCTGTCGCCCCAAAAAAGGTACACAAAGAGGTGGTAGGTGATAAATATTTCAGAAAACACATAAAATTAACCACTAATTAACACATCAAAAGGTCATGTACAGGTTCTGTTATGCCTGCAATGACAATAGAGCCATATGATGATATACAGATTCACACGATACACAAATTGACATGATTGCATTAAAAAAGATCTAAAAGTCCCACCTTGTAAACTTAATTCAGTTGCCCTCTTCAGATCATCATCCTCTTTCATTTCCCGAGCCTCCTATAAACAATTACAAGCCTCAATGTAATTTGTTATAAAAAAAAAAAAATATAAAAACAAAATCGTTGTTTATCTAAGAAGCATACATGGTTTCAAATTAAGATGATAAAAAAAAAATGTATAATAATATATATATAATTTTCTCTCTTTCTTGGCTAAAAGACCATATTAAGGTTAAGAAACTATAAAAGCATGTTTCATGTTTGAGCAGAAATCAAGAAATCTATTTTAATAATTTATTTATAAAGACAGGCATAACATTTTATGTAATGGAATTTTTTTAGACCGTATTGTACATGGAAAGATCTTTGAAGAAACAAACATATTCTTATGGTTAGGCACAAGGTTGCGGGTGTACTTACTTGCTCCTGAAGTGACTGTGCAAGTGCCTGTTGTAGCTCCTGTTCTTCTCGCTCTCTTTCCAAGTCATACTGAAGCCAATCAGCCTCACTTTGAGAGCCCTCTGGAGTTTTGTTTTCCTTGTTCTCATCAAAGTCTTTTGACATTTCACTATATTGTGACACACCTGAGGTAAAAAGAAAAGGTAAAGTCAAGCTAAAGTCTGACAACTTGACAATTTTTTCTTCTTTTTTTTTTAATAAAGCAAAGACAGGATATCAGTAACAATATGCTTCAGGATTCATTGCATTTCACACCACGGTCAACAAAACTGAAGAGAGGTTCAATACTGAATATAAATCTAAGTATCAGGTCTTGACAAATGTGTTCTAAATCTAGAAGCCAGCAAGACTCTAGCTCATAACGTGTGTGTGGGTATGTGTATATATTTATATACAGACACATTGTTACATCCAATTTTTAGGCCTAATTACTATTAACATATTCTTTTTTTTTTAATTATGAATAAGTGTAGGAAAAAAAAAATAGTGTGTCAAATATATATACCTGATTCTTTTACAGTTTTTGATTTTTCTTCCTCCACACGAGGAGACATGCGCTCATTCATGTCATTCACATCATCGAAGCCTGTGTCTGTATCAATGCCGGTATCTGGACTGCTGGTAATTTTCTCTTCCTCCTCATTGGTCACAGACAGGGAAGCTTCTCTTTTGCTCATTTCAAGGACCACTGCCACCAACTCTTCATCGTTCATACCTTCAAAGCTGTCTGCAGCTTCAGGACATTTATTGCTTTCCACGGAGAAAGACTTTTCAATGAAATACAGAATTAAATGGGTTGTCAGTTGCAATACAAACAGATAGATGATGGCAATACAGTGACAGAAACCTTCCTGTTCGCTATTCTGAACAATTCCACATATGTTGAAAAAGATGAGCATTAAAAATATGACTCAAAATAAATTTACTGGTTAAATTGTGCATAGAGTATAAAGGCCTCAAACGTGCGCTTTTTTCATTAAATTCATTTATGGAAGCACTGAAAATTATACTGTCACCCTCTCTCCAGTGGATCAATAAAAATGAGTTAATAAAATCTAAAAAATGTACAGTGAAAGTAAATTACAAATGCAGAACAGGCTCAGAAGGTAACGAACAATGTAATACTTATTGATCATATTAGACATGAATTAGTTTGTCATTGAAAAGATATTTAATAACTAATGTACAAGTAAATCTCTATTTTTCCCCAAGCTGCAGTGTTTTTATATCGGCATTTTGAACATTTTGATGTCAGGAACCAATATTTTATTGGGCTTTAAAAAAAATGATAGTGCCAAATTATTTCTTCAAGAAGAGTTGCCTGTAGGGTATATATACACCTGCGTGTGAGACCGGCAAGGATTGCCTATGCCTCTTCTGTACAGACTACAGGATACAGAGGGGTTAGTAAGCTTAATCTGCTATACTTAGTCTGCATTTATTAAGTTTAATTATTATCTTTCTAAAAATGAAAACTATGAAATAAAGAAAGGCATCGCTAGTGCAACACATGCTCAAAGTTATTCAGGTTAAGGTGAATAAGATTGCTGGGTTTATATCGTCTCTAAATATATAGTTATTGCTTTGGATAGCAATAACTAAAATCGGGTTTACGATTTGTGATGGTATGAGCTGTTATGTGAGAGGTTATTTTCACCTTGTCTTCTGGCTGCTCTTCTCGCAATTGAATGTCACAAACCCTTTGGGTGTTTGCAACACATCGTTTGAGCTGCTCATCTTCACTTTCTGAATCCAGTGAAATGATAAGAGTGCTTGCAGATTTAAATGTGTGCTTCCTGTGCAGAACAACAAAGATGATATCAGTATCACTTCTAACTGATAACATAGAAATGTACCACCGAGCAAAATTTTTTAATTTAGTTCAAGCCAAGTCCATCCTTTATTTTTTTTTTTTTTAAGTAAAGACTGCCATCATAAAGTACACAGGGGATATTATCTAAATTCCAAATTCACATCAACAGAGTCAACTGAACAAAACACGCTGTATGCAGTGCTACATGTCAGATTCTAACATTTGAAATTATCAAATGGTGCATATTGAGTTCAATCCAGTCTATGATTGTGGGAGGGAAAATGCCTTTTTCGGGTGCTAGCACTATGCATAGCCAATTTATA